>ML994679.1:170100-495384 GCA_010093925.1 Zopfia rhizophila CBS 207.26 | reverse complement strand
AGGCAAAGCCAACACGCTGCTTCTTAGTAGGAGGAGAAGAGGATTTGGTAGCCGCAGACTCTTTAGCTGCATTTTCCTTATAACTCTTCCAAAGTTGTTGAAAGCCTCTATTGTTCTGCTCCAGCCAGCCTTGCCTAGGATGTGGCCCATCTTTGTCCTCGTCGTAATCATCAGGGATCTTCCAGAGGGCGTCAAGGTGGCTCTTGTAGTGAGAGTGTAGCCGTGTGGCTGCGTAGTAAGCTGGAGCGTCATTAAACTTAGCGTAGTACTCATTAATCTTAGCCCAGGCTGTGTTATAATTAGTTTTAAGGTGATTCTCTGGAGCATCTAGATCCCTATAGTTAATCTCTACTAGAGATCTCTTCAGCTCTTCAAGCCTGCTTAGCAGCCATTCAAACGTAATTAGAACCTCCCAGATAGCTCCATGTAGGCCAGATTTGCCTCTTCCCTTAAGCCAGTGAGTAGCCTCCTCAAAAGGCTTGAGTAGGGCAATGTACTTAGTGATAGTAGTCTAATCTTGAGGTGTAAGCCCTTCCTCTCGAATATAGAGCCTTGGCTCTAGTCTCTTAGCTTGATCTCAACGCCTAGAGGCTGTATCCACCCTGTATTCATCTATTTTGTATTGCATGTAGTCGTTAAGGGGGGACTGAAGGGCGACGGCGCGTTCAAAGCAGTGTAGGTAGGAATTCCAGCAAGTCTTTACTAGCTTAATGATCTCCTTTGGTTTGAAGTTGGTAATATTAAGGCGCTTAGCTTCCTCGTACTGAAATCTCTCTAGTAGTTCTCAGGCCTAGGAGGTGCAAATTGACGATAAAATATTAAGTAAAACACTAATAGAGCCAAATCTCCGCCACTCAGCCATGTGTCTTTCTTCAGCCTAGTAGGTATTAGTAGGTATTAGTAGAGAATTAGTTCTAGTCATGCTACTTGCTGCTAAATTTGCCTGTAAGTTTTTAAATAAGTTCTTATCTCTACTCTAAAGCACTACCTAGGCCTTTAAGTTAAGAATATGGTATGTATAGCGTAGCTGACAGTAGAATGTATAGAAGTTAAACTTATTACTAAGAATCTAAATTATAGAATTATTATTACTGGTGTTGTTAAGTATAAAATAGTTTAAATACTTTTCATTAATTTAAGACGTCTCTAGTATAGAGCTTATTATTAAAGTAATGTTTTTACTAGAGTATTAACCATATAACTAAGAAAACCTAAAAAAGTAGTTTTAAATCTCTTTTTTTATATTAATATAGTGTATATATATTCTTGTAAAAGCTTACCTGTAATTAATTATAGTCTAATTATTAAAGCTAATATATATAAAAGTTTTTAACTTTTTAAGATGTTTAATAGTAGAGGGGATATAAGCATTATACTTAGTAATTATATAATTATAAAAGCTTTAGTAGTTCTTTTAAAAGGTACTTTTAACTAAAAAACTAGCTACCTTTATTATAACTTAAAAAGTAGATATTTTAATTACTTAGAAAGCTTAGTTATTACTAATTACCTAGTCTTATATAGTATTAAAAAACTTTAAGCGGGAGAAACTACCTATAATCTTATTAGCTACTTCTTAAGAAATTTTTATTTTTTTATTTTATATGCTTATAAGTAGAGAGCTCTAGCTATAAGAGTATTTAGTATTAATTTTACTATTACTATTATAGCTATAGCTAATAGTATTTACTTTAAGATAATTATATATAGAGATAGTAGCTCTACTAACTATATACTTACTATCTAGCTTTTTATACTAATAGTAGTATCTATATAACTAAAATAGCTTACTTTACTTCTTATACTAAATATAGTAACTATAGTTATAAATTTAGCTTAGTTTACCCTATTTATGCTTATACAGAAGCTTCGAGAGATATAATACTCTTAACTAATTAAGACCTTAATACTAGTCCTTTTTTACTTTATTTATAATCTTATTTATATTAGGTAAATTACTAGCAGCATAGTTAGTAAGGGTAGATTCAGGTTTCTAGAGTAGTTTTTAGCAGTTTTCTAGTCAAACTTATTATTAAAAAGCATTTTCAAGGTTGTAGTTCATTATATAATAATAGATTTAATGAAAACTAATAGAACTATAGCTATAGAGTAGTAGATTACTTGATAAGAAGAGGCTCTAGTTAATACCAGGTTCTTTAGGTGAACCTCGGAAGGGCTAAATTAGCGCTTCAGAAGGGGTTCCTCTAAGCTCCACGGCACCTACCCGGCAACTTAGTGCATATCTCGGAGATCACCCCGAGATCCCCCCTCAAGCTATCCACACCAATCTCATCAAGTTCATATCAAGCAAGTCAAGCAAGTCGAGGCTTCCGACTTGACTTGCTTGATAAAATCTAGCTCTCCGACTTGACTTGACTGGCTTGATTTGTAATCAAGTAAGTCAAGCAAGTTGTCAAGTTGACTTGCTTGTTAGCAACTCTGGATGCGGGTGACGGGATGTATATAGCTGGCGCACAGTAACGGCCCATACCCTTAGGGTGCATGGCCATAATAGAAATCACACACACACACACACACGCGCGAGCTTAAACGGTGAGCAAAGCGAGAGGCAGAGATATACGGAAAGAGGAGGAAATTCATCTCGGACATTCTTTTACCTGCATTCTAGTCACTCGTTTAGTTAGCTCCCGCTGCAAGGCGGCCCTTGTGGCCCACTGCCAAGAACCCCGGAGCTCCGATGGCAGCCTCAACTCCGAGACGCGTACCCACAACACCACCCGGTCCAGCGTAACCAGCAGCACCACCGAAAGGCCGCACAATAAAACCAAGGGCAAAGGTCCTCGAAGCCCAGCAGTCATTGAGAACACGAATAAGTACGCCAAGATCAACCCAGAATGAGCCATCCGCAAGCGCTGCCGTTGCTCCCGAACGCGAAGGGAGAGACACGGACCTGGAAGAAGCCGCGTCGCTTATCGCGAACCTGAAGGGGACCATCACACAGCAAATCAGCATCATCACGAACCAGAACAGCGTTATCGATAGCTTCAGAGCTGACCTCGCAGAGATCAAATCAGAACAGCAAAGCCTCAAGAACCAAAATGCCTGCAGGAATAACGAGAACATTTGCCATGCTAGTTTACGCATTAGCTACCCGTGTATTATATGTTATTAGGACTAATTATTTGGTGCTCTGGCTCGCCAGTTACCTCCTGGGGAGTAGACAAAGCTACTATACACTAGCTATTAGTTGCTATTCCTCGCGAGCGCTTCTGATCTGGGTTTAGTTACTGAAGAGTTAGTAGACAGTATAGCTGATGAGTTCTTATGGAAAGGAGAAGGGGCAGTAAACATAGAGGGAGTAGGAGGTGGCCGTGTACTCTCATCGTCTGTGGAGGTGATAGGCGATACCTTGGCTCGCTTAACAGCCTATTGAGAATTCTCTAAGAGGAGCTTTTGCTTTAATAACTAAAGAAAAATATTATCAAAAAGTGAAGAATCTGTTTCTACCTTTCTATTTTCCTATTTTTTATTCCTCTACTCATCTAAGAGCTTGGGTGGGTTAACCTGCTTCAATTCTTCTAGGCCGACGTTGTAGCTAGTTATGTAATTCATAGAATTTACCAAGTAGTCAGGTTTAGGGTCTGCGCTTTTTAGCTTCTCAAACCAATTTCCGTTTTCTTTCTTGATTTTCTATGACACTTCTATGCTTTACCTTACTAATTTCTGCAGCTTGTTAAAGCTAACTATATTCTTAAACGTACGGTCTTAATGGATCTTTTGTACCCGTGGAAATTGCAAACCAAAATACCTAGTATTAGCTAGTTGTAACGGTATGCCGTTACACATGCCACGCTACACGCATAGCCAGCCAGCCAATCAGCCAGTGTTAGTCATCAGCCCTTATATCATCCGTTTGCCCCGCACGAGATTCTCTCTTCAGCAATTCCTCTTGTAACTACCTGAGTCCTGTATGTAGCAAACCAATCCAACTTCGCCGTAGGTTCAGATATTACTGCTTGTAGCCTCCTGTGACACTAGTTTATTAAAGCTGGTACCTATTACATTTATAATAAAAAAATGCTTAAATAAGTTAGTTAGCTAAGGCAGCTGCCTTCACTTTAACTTAATATTAAGTTTAGGTATAAAAAGAGTATTTTCTTTAGTTATACTCTACTAATCTATTTTATTAATAATACAAAATATTGACTTAATGTTAAAGTAATAAACTTAGTTTTTATTTTTAAACATTTAATAAAAAAGGATATTTACTAAAAGATTTTTATATCTAGGTTTTATTTGTTTATTAAATTGCAATAACTACCTATAATAGTTAAGTTAATAGTATTTTCTAGTTTTTAAAGAGATTTTTTAATATAATAAATTTATTATTTTCAAAAAATAAGTAGTAAAAATTAGTTTGCTTTTTTAGTACAAGACTTTTCTGTTACTATATAATAGCTTAAGTAAATATATTTTAAAGCTATTTAAAAAAAATAGTAAAATAAGAAATTAATATACTTATAACTTTTAATATTAGCTTAACTAGAAATATAATAAACTAGTAAGTAAAGTTATTAATAGTATATATTATAAGTTTTTATAAGATAAATAGTATTATTTTATAAAAGTAAATTATAAAACTTAATTATAAAATACTTATTAAAATTTATAAATAAGTGTTTTTAAGTTTTAAAAAAGTAGCTTAATTATTATAAAAATGTACTTATTTTATAAAAAAGTTTAATTTACTTATTATATTATTTTAAACTAGTACCTTTTATTTAAAAATATATTAATTTTTAATTTCATACTTTATTAACTTAAGTATTAAGTAATTTTATAGTATGCTATATAAACTTATTTAATTATTAATTAAGTTCTTTTTATTTTTTGAAAAAATTTAAATATAGTTTCATTTATTCCTTAAGTTAATATATACATAATAATACTTACTAGTATTCTTTTATTTAATACTTAGATGTTTACTTTTTACTAATTAATAGTAATATTTAATAGTTTTTACTTTATTATATTTTAGTTATATAAATATAACTTTAATTTAAAGTATAAACTTATATATAGTAACTTTATTAAATAAACTTTTAAAAACTATTATTAACTATATAAATATTTATAAAATTAGGATTTTAAATAAAGCTCTTATAATAGCTATAAAGAAATTTAAAAGTATAAAATATTAAGAAATTTAAAAGTAAAACTTTTATATTAATAGTATTTTAAAACTTATACTAAATTATATGTTTTTAAAATTATATAAACTATTTACCTAGTATTTAAGTTTTATAATTTTTAAAATAATTTTAATAATATATTATAAGCTTTATTTAACTTTATATATTTTACTCTTATTTTTAGGTTAAATTTAATAAATTAAAAAATAATATAGTTATAATATAGTTTAAAGTTTTATTAAGCTTTTTAAAAGTTATATTTAAATTATATATAGTTTTTATATTTATTATAAATATTAAGTACTTTACGTAAAATATAAAATTAATATAATTATTAGTTTTTTAATTTTCTAATTATTTTAAACGTGTTGTACTAAGTTTTTATACTTACTTAATAATTAATTTAAAATACTTTTATTATAAGTTAAAAACATAGTTTATTTTATAGGTTAAAAATAAATGTAATAAAAAAATAATAACTTTTACTTTTTTAGTAAAATAATTTAATTATACTTATTAAATTAAAAAGCAAATATTTTAGAATAATATTTAAAGTATTAAACACTTTTAGTAATTTTTTAATATAGTTTTATTTTAGTTTATTAAAAAAATTACATAAAATACTAAAGTTAAAAAACATGCTAGTAAAAAGTTATTATTAAAATAAACTTAACTTTTATAAAAATAGTAAATAAATAAATTAAAAGTATTATATAAAAAAAGTTTATATTTATTTAAAAAGTATTATGCTTTAAAAATAAAGCTATTTAAAATTAAATATTAAAAAAATATTTATATTTAGTTTATTACATGTTTATAAAAAGCTATAATTATAGTAAAGTTAAAAATAAATAAAAATAATTATTTAAGTAAGTAAACTATTTTCTATTTAAACTTATAGTTAGCTTTAATTAGAAATTAAAATAGTTAAGTATAAATTAAGTTAAAAACTATAATTTAGTATATAATATTATATTTTAATTACTTTTAAAAACTACTTAAATACATTTACTTAAAATATAAAGTAGATAAAAGTTATAGCTCTTTTTAATATATATAATAAACTTAATTACTTAAGTTAAAAGTTACTAAATTTTAAATAATAAAAAGTACATATAATATAAACTTATATATTAACTTTATAAAAGTTTAGTACTAATAAAAATTAAGTCTATAAAAAAAGTATTTAACTTTTTATAGTTATATTATAGTATACTAGTATAACTTAAAATTCAAATTTAGTAAAAAAAATATATTAAAAAAAAAAGGTAAGTAAATTTTTTTTATTTTAGAAATTAATTAAACTTAGCATTAAACTACTAAATATAACTAAAAATAATAAAAGTTATTTTTAAAATACTTTATACGTATCTAAATTAAGGTATTTATTATTTTTATTAAACTTTTAAAAGTAAATTTTTTGCTTATATTTTTTTTTTAAATTAATAATATTTTAACTATATAAATACTTTTAGCTGTATAATATAATACTAATAAAGTAAACTTAATATATTTTAGCTTAATTAGTAAATTATTAATATTTTTATAAAAGTTTTAGTTTTAAAAACTTTACTAAAATTAGTTTACTAGTAAAAGTTTTTTAGTTTTTTTTATGTTAAACATGTAAATATATTAAAAAACTAGTATCTAGTTATAATATTATATAATATAGTTACTTAATTTACTATATTATTTAAATAATAAAAAATAGTTATTTACTATAACATGATTAAGTTTAACTAAAAAGTATTTTTATAAAAGTTTTACTTTTAAAAACTTTAGTTTTTAAGTATTACTTTATACTAAGAATAGTATTTACTTACATTATTATATAGTATAATTACTTAATTTATTTTATTATAGTAAATTTATAGTATTTGCTATACTACTTAATAAAAAATAGTTACTTATTTTTAGTATAATTATACTTTTTAAAAAAGCTAGTTTTAAAAGTTTTAATATTTAAATTATAAACATATATTTTAGTTTAAGTAACTAGTTAGTTAAATAGCGAAAAGTAAAAAAAAATACTAAAATAGGTATAGTATAATAATAGTAAATTATTAAATTAAAGTATGTATTTAGTTTATTAAAAAAATAAAAGACTAGTAAATAATCTTAAATATAAAAATATAAAAATATAAAAATATAAAAATAAAAATATAAAAATATAAAAATATAAAAATATAAAAATATAAAAATATAAAAATATAAAAATATAAAAATATATAAAATATAAAAATATAAAAATATAAAAATATAAAAATATAAAAACATAAAAAAATTTAAAAATATAGAAAATAAAATTAATATATATAATAAATAAATTTATACTATAACTAAAAATTTATAAAATCTTTTACTTTTTTTTTATTTTTTACTTTTAATTTTTTATTACTTATTATAATAAAGTAGTACTTTTTTTATAAATATAATAATAGCTACTTTTTATTCTAATAAAATAAAGTATTAATATAAGTACTTATTATTTAATATAAATTATAGTTTTAAAAAGTAAAAATTATAAAATAGAGTATACTTTATTTTTTAACTTATTTTAATAATGTTTTCTTTTATTTAAAAGCAAACACTAATAGAATTTAGTTTAAAAAAATTTCTTTTAATATTTTAGCTTAGCTTTTAAAAGCTTTTTATATATTCTTAGTATTATAATTTAATACTTTATTGTTATTTTTAATAATAATAAAATTTAAGTATTATTTTAAAAGTATATTATTTTTTTACTAAAAAAATTATAAAAGTTAGAGTAGTTAAAGCAAAAATAGTAAGTAAATATTTTTAATATATTTAGATATTAAAAAAACCTTTTTTTAGCTATTTTCTAAAGTTAGTATTAACTTTGTAAACTATATTTTTTTTAAATAATTTAAAAAACAAACTTAATAAGTTAAAAAACTAATTTATAAATAAACTTAGTACTTTTAAAAAAGTATATTTAATTACTTTTTAAATATTTACAAAAATAAAAACCTAAATACTATATATAGTATATTTTTTAATAAAATACTTTAAACTATAAAGCTTTTTTGTAAAAGTTGTAGTAAAATAAATTTATAAAGATAAAAAATAAATTTAAAAAAGTTGTTTTATATTAAATATACTATTACTAATTTATATAAAGTAATATCTAGCTTTTTATTTTAGCTTACCACTAAGTATATTATTATAAATTAATATTTTTAGTAATAAAAATTAAAAGTACTTTATTTTACTATTAAAACTATTTTAAATAGTACTATAAGTACTAAAAAACTAAGTTCTACTTAAATAATAGTTTTACTAACTTTTTACTTTTTACTATATTTGAAATTACTAAACTTTACTTTATTTACATTATAGTATTATATTTATAATATTTTATTTGTTAAATTTTTTTTTAATTTATTATTAATTTATTAGAATTTGTAGTATATAAGTTAATAGCTCATATATTAGTTTTTTATTAATATAATATTATTTGTTTTATAAAACATAATAGCCACTTGTTATACTAAGTTTACTATTTATGTTTTTTATTTTTAATATTACTTTACTATAATTATTATACTACTTAAAGAACTTAGCTTTATATAGGTTTTTTTTTAAATTTAAGTATTAAAAAAAATTATTAGTTATTTATTTGTAGTTTTTTTATTATTAGGTTAATAAAAACTAAAAACTAGTTAGTTTTATAAATTTTATAAGTAGTTTATACTTAAAATTTTTTTATTATATTAAAGAGTATATTTATATTATATTATTAGTTACTTACTTTTTATAAATATACTAAAAGTTATACTATTTATTTTTTAATTTAGTTATATATAAGCTAGCTTATATTACTAAAATTAAAATATGCTTATTTTTAACATTTACTAAATAAAATATAAGTTTTGAAGTATATTAAATTTTAATAAAATTTGAATTTAGTTTACTATTATATTGACTTATTATAGAGTTACTTTAATATTTTATGTAAGTTTTTAACTATTTGCTACAAATTCTAGAAATTTCTATAGTTTTTTTAATATAAAAACAACTTTTTTACTTATAATAAGTTAACAGTAAAATTTTAAAAATTAGTACGTACTATAGTAATAACTTTTATTTTAATACTACTTAATATTAACATATATAATAATATTATTATATTAATGTTTTTTTAATATATTAAAAAAAGGTATATATAATACTAGTTTTATAAAATTATATACTTATAATTTTAAAATATATTTTATTATAGATTAGAGTAGCTATATATTTAAAAATAATATATAAACTAATTTTTTAATAACCTATATTTAGCTTATATTAAAATTAGAAAACCAAACTTTAAAAATACTAGGCTTTTAAAATACCTAAATATTTTAATTAAAAAAAGTTATAATATTACAAATATAAAGCTAAAATAATATATATTAAACTATTTTTATATAATATTACGTAATAACATAGTATTATGTAATAAAATTAGTTAGTAAAATAATTAACTTTTATATAACTTTTAAACTTTATAGTAATATATATTATGTTTTTTACTATAATTAGTAGCTAAAAACTTTTAATTTACTAAAATCTTAGTTTTTAATTAAAGCTATTAAACTTAATAGTAATATATTTTTATACTATTTAAAGTTTACTACTTAAGTTTATTATTTTTAAAAAAATATATTTATAGTTTTTACTAGTTTTATTAAGTTAGCTTTAGTAAGTACTATATAAATTTAATTATATTATAATAAATTTATTACTATTTAAAGTATATAAGCTATTTATTTAAAAATAATATATACTTTTTACTTAAAAGTAAAGAAACATATACTATTTAAATTAATAAGTATTTATAAGTAAGTATGTTAAATAAACTAGCTAATTACTACATATATTAACTAAAAAGTATAAGTAATAAAATTTACTAATATTAAGAAACTTAACTATATTATTAGTTTATAGCTATAATATACTTTATAAATTATACATACATATTTTTAGAAAACGCTTTTAAAATTTTTTTTTTTTAATTATATTAAATTATTATATCTTTTAAAAATACCTATTTTATAATATACTTAAGCAGTTAATATTTATTAGCTTTTAAATTTATAACTTTTATAGATTATATAAGTAACTAACATAGTACTATAAAATTAAGTAATTTTTAAATTATTTTATATATTAAGTTTAGTAACTCATAAAGCAAAAGGCTTAACTACTAAATATTTAGTTAATATAAAGTATTAAAAAAATAATTAATATTTAGGTTTATAATATAAATAATTTTGTAAACATTAATATTAATTATAAACGTTATAAAACTTTAAGTATAAATATAACTTTAAGAAATATTAAATAAGTAACTTTAAAACTAGTATTATATATATAAACTAAACTTACTTTTTTAGTTAAACTTAAAAACATGTTGAAACAAAATTTAATAGTATTACAAATAATTAGTATATTTAAAAATAGTAATAACTTATAGTATAAAAAAGCTAGACGTTTAAAATAAAATAAAAGTAAAAAATACTATAAAAATAATACTATTTAAATAACTTTACTAAATAAAACTAAAGAAATTAAATAAAAACTAAGTAATAATAATAAATAGTTAACTAAACAATAAATTTTATAATATTAAGTATGATTTAATATATAATAAATACGTACTTTTTTTATATAGTTTATAACAGCTCTAAATAGTATACAAATTAAAATAAATATAATATAATAAAATTAACAAAACTAATAACCTATATAGTTTAATTATATAAGTTTTTATATTTATAAAATAAGCTACTTTTAATTAAATTTACTAGTATTATTAAAAAAAAAATATAACTTATGCTAAATAAAATACATATATATAAAATTTATTTATTTTTATTAACTATATTTAAAATATTATTATATTATATAAAAACTAAAGTAAAGTAATTATTAAACTTAGAATTTTATAATACTTATAAAGAAATGCGTTTAAATAGTTTATAATAGCTTTAATAAATATTAAAAAAAATACTTTATACTATACTTTAAAACTAAAAAAAATACAGTAAGTATTTAATTTAATAATTTTATTTTATTTTTTAAAAAATAATAAATAATTTATTAAAAATAAAATATATACTTAAAAATATAAAAGTATAGTACTTTATAAAACTACACGTGTATACAATTATTTAAAATGTAAAATTAGTAGAAATGCTAAATATAGTTATATAATTAAGTTTTATATAAAATAAACTATATTTTATTTTATATTTTTTTATTTTTATAATTTATAATTTAAATAAAGGTTTCTACCTTTATTTAAGTATTAAATAAAAAGTAAAAATTTTTGTAAAGCTTCGTAAATAGTTACTTTAATATAAAAATAAGTATAAAAAAACTCTATTTATTAAAAAACATTAGTACTTAATACTTAAAATATATTAATATAACTAATTTTTACAAAATAAAGAAACTAGTAATAGTTTTAATTAATTTACGAAAATAAGCTAATATTAGTATAAAAATAGTAAGTATACATATTAATTATAGTTATAATAAAATATAAATATAGTAAATATAAATAAAATAACTATATAAATAATGTTACTTTTAAAACACACTCTTATTATAGAAAGTAGAAACTAGTAATTTATTTATAATAAAAGAAAGTATATTAAAATAAAATATTAGTATAGTATAATACTTTTATAGCTTTTTTAGTTAAATAACGTAAAAATAATAAATTCAAGTAACTAAAATATTAGAAAATAGGCTTTTAAAACGAAATTTAGTATACTAGAGTATAAATAGTATATAGAAATAAAGTAACTAGTTAAAAAAAAAAGTATTTAAACTAAATAAATTATAGAATTTAGAAAATAAAAACGTAGTTCGTATACACTATACTTAGGTTTAAAAAAAGTTGAAGAAATTTTAGTATAAATATTATAAAGTAATATATTTATTAAATAATAAGCTATATACATACTTTAAAAATAATAAAAAAGTTACTAATAAAAAAAGCTACTAAAAGTCTTATTTTAGAACCTAAAAGTATAATAAAAATAATTAAGTTAAATAAAAAGTTACTTATAAGTAATAGTAACAATTTTTAAACTTAAAGCTATTATAATATATAAGTAATATTAAAACTAAAAAAATTAATTAATTTCTATTTACTTAAATATAAAAAAAAACTATATTACTTGCAAATAAAAATCTTGTATAAAAGTATTACTTAAAAGTTAAAATTTATTTAATAACTAAATAAATAAAAGTTTATAAAGTTAGTAATAACTTAAGAAAAGTTTTAAAATTTATTATTTTAATTTTTTTGTTTTAAGTTATTATAATAGCTTAAATAAAAAAAAAAGTAAAAGTAATAATATATTTCAAGTTTAAAGTATAAATAATAAGAAATTTGTATATAACTATTTTACTTAAAAATAATATACTTATTTTAAATAGTATTAAAATTACTAGCATAAATTAAATAATATGAAATAAATTATATAAGAATTTTAAAGTAGTTTTTATTATTTAAGTAAAAAACTAATATTTTTTAAACTAATTAGTATAACTTATAAAAAACATAATAATACTAAATAATATAATAATACTTATTGAAATTATTATAATTAAAAAAATTGCTTCTAAAAAACTATAACTATATTTTTAAGTTAAAATATAATTTAAAAAATTAGGCTTAGTTAAAAAACTATATTTTTAGATTATAAATACAAATATTAATATAGTGTATGTGTTTAATACTTTAACTAAATATTTACCAATTAAAAAAAGATTAATATTAGTTAACTTTAATATTTTAAATTAAATAACTGTATAAAAATATAATAAAATTTATACATTTTTACAAGTAAATATATTTTTTTTTAAAAAGTAAAAAAGAAATTGTTTTTAATAACTATTTATATAATTGTAAAAATAAAGTAGGTTTTACATAAAAACATTAAAATTAAGTAAAAAGTAAGAATAAAAACTAATTTTTATAGTAAATAAGTTAGTTACTATACTAATAAAACTAAAACTAATATAAGTAATATTTTAAAAAAATAAAAGCTTTTTAAAGAATATAAATTATACTAAAATAAAAAAAGAAAAAAATAAAGAAAAGTTTTTAAAGTAATAATACACAATTTATAAATTAATAGCATAAAAAATTAATGTAATTATTAAAAAGTATCTAAATTTATTTACTAATAATAGGAAGGTAGTTAACTTTTTAAAAAAAAATTAGTTAAGAAATTTTTTTATAAATAACTAATATTTAGTTAAAGTAAAACTTATGTATTATGTATATTTACTTAAACTTAAAAAAATATTAGTAAACAAAACTTTTAATAAACTTTAAAAAAAAAGGCAAGCTTTTATAATTAAAAAGTAGTATACTATTTATTTTTCTAGTATTTATAGTTTAGAGAAATGTAATAGTTAATAAAAAACTTATTTAAAAAACTAAGGAGTTATAAATATTTAAGAATTAAATAAAATTTTAATTAAAAATAGCCATTTAATTTTCAGTTAAAAAAATGTTATTATATAAGTATAAAAAAAAGTTTTCCATTAGTAATTAATATAATAGTTTATTTCTTTTAATTTTTTATGTTTAGTGAAAATTGTTATAAAACTACAACAATTTTATATAAAAAGTTAAAAAGAAATACTATATTTATAAAGTATTATAGTTTTCTACTATATACTTTATAGTAAACTAATAAAGTAATTTAAAAATCTAGTTATTAGAACTCTATAAATAAATTTATTAATAATATATTAGTAATAAGCTATATTTTAAAAAAGTATTTATAATACTTTAACTAACTATTTATAGTATTTATATAAAAGATTTTATATTAAATAACTTAAAAATATTTTTTAGTTTTCTATTAGTAATTATACTTAAATAAAAAGTTAATACGTTTAAAAATTTTTTTTTAATAAAAAGCTTATAGTAATTTAAAACTTAAGATTTTTAAAAATACTTTAAAACTTTAAAGTATATATTAGTTTAACTAAATAATGTTAATAATAATATATTAAATATTATTATTAGTTTATTAAACTACTTATATAATAAAAAACCAAACTACTAAAAAAAGTACTAAATTTTAGGTATACTAAAATATACTAACGTATTTGATAAGTGAGTGGGTTGGATAAGCAAGCGGGTTACCTTAAAACTCACTAAAAAATCAAGAATTCGCACTTGAATATCTCAACAACCACATAATGATAAATTCTAAAAATGTAATAGATAACTTGAAGTGCTTTGGAATAGATGCCATTAAATTTTTAGCTGCGACAAATTAATAGTTATTAAGATAGTAGAATTTCCGCCCCCAATTTCACTTGTTCTTAAATATCTTAATAACTATTAATTTCTAGCTCTTAAAAATTTAATGGTATTGATTTCGAAGCACTCCTAGTCATCTGTTAAACTTTTAGAATTTATCATTATGTGGTTGTTGAGATATTCAAGTGCGAATTCTTGATTTTTTAGTGAGTTTTAAGGTAACCCGCTTGCTTATCCAACCCACTCACTTATCAAATACGTTATATAAAAATAATATTAGTACTATAATTTTTTTTTTTAGATTTTATATTATGTAATTTACAACACTTTTAAAAATATATGTTTTATAATATATTTTAACTTAAGCTATTAATTATATATAAGTTTAAACACTTTTAAGAAGCAAAGTTTTAAAGTTATAATTTATTATACAAAAAATAATTTAGCTAATATAAAAAATATTAAGTAAAGTAACTTATAGTTATTTTACTTTTTTTTAAAAACTTTTATTACTAGTAAAACAATTATATTAGTTTATAAAACCTAAAGTAGTATATTTAATTTAAATTATATAAAAATAAATTATATAGTTAACTTTATATGTAAGTTAAAACTAATAATTATACTAATAAATTATACTATAATAACTAATATAGTAAAGTAATTATTTTTAAATTAATTTATTAACTAATAAACTAAATATATAATTTATATAAACATTATAATATTATTTAAATATATAATATGATTTAAAATAGTAATATATAGTACTAAACACTTTATTAAAACTTAAAAACTTTAAAAGAAATCTAAAAATTTTTAAAATAAATGTTTTAAATAACTTATTAGTAATAGTATATAATATAAGTATACAAAACCTTTTATATACTTACTATACTATAATAGTAAAATTAAATAAAAGCTTTAAAAACTAGTTAAAAAACGTATATAAAAAAAGCAAGTATTAGTTAAATATAATTAAAATTTAAAACTATATAAACTTAAAATAAATTAAAAAAACACTAATTTTATATATTTTAAAAATAAATTTTCTTTATTATATTAATTAATTAAATAGGTGCCTATAGTTAGTAATACTAAAAGTACTTTAAAATAAGATTTTTTAACAAGCTTATAATAAGTAGTATTATACTAGTTTTTATAAAACTTATAAAGTTATTAAAACAAATTATTATATTTAAAAGGTTTTTAAGTACTTAAACAAATATATTAATTATTATTAAAAATAAAGTTAATACTAAATAAAATACTATAAACTATATAGTTAACTTTATTTAATTTAGACACCTTTAATTTTATTTAATATAGTTATAATCAATTTTACAAAAAATTTATAAAAAAATTAAAAATTTAATACATATATAATAGTAATATGTAAGTTTTTTAAAAAAAATTATACTTATTTTAAAATAAAAAAATTAGAGTATAAAAAAATAAGTATAGGTATTTTTAATAACTTTAATTAATTAAAATATTTTATGTATAATTATTAGCAAATAAAATAGTAAATTCATAACATTACTATAAAAAAGCATTTTTAAAGTCTTAAAAATATGTATTTTTATTAACTATATACTATTTATAAATAAATAAATAGTTTAAATAAATAAACTAAATTTTTTAAATTGCTCTAAAGTTTTACTTAATAAAAAAAATTTAATTATTAAATTAATATGCTGTCTGTAATTTAAAAAATTATAAATAATTATATAAATATAGTAACTAGTTTATTATTTAATAAAGTAATTTATAGTTTTTAATTTTTTTTAAAAAATTAAAAATTAATTATTTGTTTAAAAACATATTAAAAAAAATTTATATAAAAAAGTAGTAAATATACATATATTTACAATAATTTAAATAAAAAAAATATAATAGTAAGTACATTTTATTAAAATTAAACCCTAAAAACTTTATTAATACTTAAATTTATAAAAAATTCATAATTTTAGAAATTTATTAAAAAATTAAATAATATTATAAAAAGCTATTTTTAGTTAAGTAAATAATAAAAAATATATAACTAAATATTATAATAACTATTTATAATACTTTACTTAGGCTTTTTAAAAAAGTCTTTTTTATATACTTTTTTATTATTATGCATTTATGTATTAGCTATATACTAGTGTATAAACTTTATATCTAAATATTTTTACTTATAACTTGTTTTATTTTTTTTATTTTTTTTTATGTAATATTTTCAACTATTACTTAATATTACATGTAGTAATTAATTAATACTTTTTTTTATACTTTTAATGTTTTATGTATAATACTTTTATAATACTATATTACGTTACTAAGTTTCTATAAAATAAATAACTTAGAACTTGTTAAAATTTTTAGAAACTTTACTTCTTAACTCTTAACTCTAAAAACAAGTAATAAATTACTTGTAAATACTTTGGTTAAATAAAAAGCTTACTATTAAAAAAGGTATAAAAGTTGTTATAAAAAGACTTTATAAATTAAAGTAAGTATTTACTTACTTTGTTTTTATTATTACTATTTTTTTATTAATAAATGTTTAGTTCATACTATTAGTATATTTAAAAATAGCTTAAGTTTTATAAACTTAATACATATAGTAATTTTAACTAATTTTTTTTTACTAACTTTATTAAAATAACTACCTAACTTTTTTATATTTTTAACTAATGTTTTAAATTATAAACATTTATTAAATAACTATATAATAAGCTTTTAAAATAGAAAAATTAGTACTTAACTAAATAACTATATATATATTTTGTTTCTACTCTATTATTGGCTATTTATAAAAAAAAAAGCTTTTAATTTAGTAAGATTATTTTAACTAAATACTATATAGAACTTAGTAAACTTACTTAAAAGTACTTATAAAAATTTAAACTAAAAAACTACTATATAAAAAAAGTTAGTTTATATAAACTAAAAAACTAAGGTTTTCTGTCATAAAATTCTATAAATATACCTAAAAATTTAAATAAAATAACTTTACTTTAATTACATACTTAATAAAAGTTCTAACTTTTACTATACTTTAATTAAAGCTACTTTTTTTTAACAATTTTATTAAATATGTAAATATATTTAGTAAATATTATAATAATATACTTACATTAGCTTTAAAAAAACTAATATAACTTATGCTATTTAATTATAAAGCTAGAAACTATATTATAGAAAAACTATAATACTATAAAAATTAAGGTTATAAGTTATACTTTTCTTTATTTAGTTAAAAAAAGAAACATGTTTAAAAAAATTATTTTAAATATAGTAAGTATAGTTACTTTATTTAAAATTACTTATTTTCTTCACGTAAACTTTAATTTAGTATTCTACTTTAAAGAAACGTTTTTTTAATAATTATTTTACTTATTTTTATTTAGTTTTAGTGAATTTAATAGTTAGAAACTTAACTAGTAATTTAAACTTAACTTATTAAAAGCTCTATTTTAAAAATAAGTTACTTTTTAAAATACTTTTAATAATAAATTTTTATTAACTTATAAATATTTTATTTAATAACTAATATTTAAAACTACCTAGTAAACATTTTATATACCATTTAATAAAATAGTGTATTTTATTTTAATTAATACTAAAGTAACTAGTCTAAATTATATTAGTAGATTTTTAGTTAGTACGTAAAAACTTTATTTTTTATTATTTTTATATATTTTATATTCTACTAGTTTTAATAAAAAATTAACTTAATAAAAGTTATATTTTATATACTATTAGTATACGTTTTTACTATGTAAATTATATTAAAAAGATTTGTTTTTACATAATAGCTATAAAAAATTATAAGTTAATTTTTAGCTAACTTTTAATAAAAAAGTATAAAATTAACTTTAACTATAATATATAAAAACTACTTTTTAATAATTTTTATTACTAAGTTTACTTTTTATACTTATTTTATTTACTATTACTTTTAAAGAAATTTACTAACTACTTTAAAAACATTTTTAAAAAGTTTTTACTAAAAGACTTTTATTTTAATACTATTTACTTATTTTACTTGTTAAATTGCTTTTTAAAGTTACTACTAACTACTTAAGTGTAATATAATAACTAGTTAATTAAAATAAATTATTAGTTATAAAAACTTAATACTTACTAAAAAACCTTTTTAGCAAACTATTTTTTAAAATTTTTTTACTTAAAAACTAAATTTGTATTTAACTACATACTTAAATTTAATACTAAGTTAAACAAAGTCTTTATAAAAAAGCCTTTTTTTAAAGTTTTAAAAACTTTTTAATAAAGGTTTTACTAAAAAGTTTTACTAAAAACTTAAACTTAACTTAAATATAAATATTTACTTAATAGAAGTAGTATTTTTTTACTTATCTTAAAAATATAAGCACAAAATTTTTACTATTTTAATAGCTAATATTAATAAGACTTTAGTTTTAAAAACTTATATTAACTTATTTATAAAAGTTTTAGAAAAATACTATAATATTTTTAAAATATTTTTATATAAAAAAACTAATAAACTACTTAAATACTAACTATATAACTATATAACTATAAAATTATTTTTATAAATTACTTTAAAATAAAGTTAAAGTTTTTAAAAAGTATTTTAATAAGTACTTTACAAAAAAAATTATTAGAGAATTTTTTAAATTTTTTTTTTTTTATAAAAACGCTTAATAAAAGTTTTTAGATTTATATAAACTATTATACTTTAAATACTATTATTATTAAAATTTATTACTTAAATTTATTAATTTAAAGAACCTTATTATATTTTAATAAAGTAAAGTACTTTATGAACCTTAATATTATTTCAGCTTTTAACTACTTTTATATTATAAAAATAAATAAATAGTTAACTACTTTTTAAATTAAATATAGTATATTTAAGTATTTTATACTGCTTTTTAAATTAGTGAATATATAAAGTACTTTCTAATATTATATAAATAATGTTTTTTAACTATATTTTAATGTGTACTATATAGTTTATATTAATAACATTTTAATTTATAGTAACTTTTTATAGAAATACTAGTAACACATAAAATAAATTTTAAAAGTTTAATAGAAATTTAGTTTATAACTTAAAGTTAATAAATGTAAATTCTACTAAAAATTTATTATATTTTTAAATATGTTGTTTTTACTACAAAAATTTGTATAAATTAAAATACAATAAAGAACATTTCTAATTAAATTGTTTTTTATAATATAAAAAATATAAAAGTATTTTTAAAGTTTATAAATTTCTACTAATAATTTATTAATATCTTTTTTTTATATTATAATTTTACTTACAGCTTTAAATAAAAAAAGTTAATTTAAATTTAATAATACTTATTATAAAGTATTTAAAACTTTAAAACTTATATTTATAACTACTTTAACTATTTAATATTTTAACTTGAAAGTACTAATTATTATAAAAACTAATTTTTTTAAAATTATGTAACTACTAGTATACCTTTCTAAAAAAAAAAAAATTAAATTAAATCTATTACCTATTTTTTAAAAAAGTAATATTTCGTTATATATAACTATAAAATTTATAATAAAAAATTATTAGCTATTATATACTATTTTAAATAATAAAAGCTTAACTAAAATATGTTACCTTTTAAATTTAAGTTTTAAGTAATTATAAAAACTTCTAATACTTTACTATTATAAAGTAGTTAAACTACTAATAAATATATTAAATTAAATATTTATTTTAGTTTAACTTTATAATTACATACTAATTACGTAAATAAAAAAACTAAACTTTTTTACTTATTATAACGTTTTTTATAAGTGAGTAAACTATATAAGTAAGTAAACTATTTTAACTAATCTCTACTACTTTAATAGCTAATAGTAACCTATAATTATTAGCTATTATTACTAGAATTAATAAATAGATAGCTAGCTTTAGCCTTAATTTGTATATACTTTTTTATATTATACTTAGCCTACCTATAGTATTTATAGTACCTAGGCTATTATAAGCTATTAGCTTTATACTTCTTATTAGAACTTAATTCTACTTTTATTTGTATATTAATATTAGCTTAAGCTAGTATAGCTACACCTTTTATTTATAATAAAGTTTCTAGTCTTTATATACACTTTTTTTTTTATACTTTTTACGCTTTAATATAACTTTATTAGCCTATTATAAAATAGCTAGCTGTAAGTATATTAAGATACTAGTATATAATATTATTAATATACTTTTTATAAGCTAGTTTAGTAATTCTAGAATTAATATAAGTAAGCTATTTTAGTACTGCTTAATATATTTACGTAAGTAAACTAACTATTTAATTTAATAATATTACTAGGTATTTAGAGTTCTTATAGAGTTGCCTTTATAAGCAGCTTAAATATTTATAGCCTAATATCTAGCTTAAATAGAATAATATCTAGCTTAAATAGAATAATATCTAGCTTAAATAGAATAATATCTAGCTTAAATAGAATAAGGTCTGTATTTTAAAATTTTCTATATATATTACTTCTAGTAATTAAAGCTAGATAAACTGCCTTAAAAAGTAGTAGAAAGTTAAGTTTAGTAATATAAAAAATATAATTCCTAACTAGCTTATTAACCTCCTATTTATAGGCTTACTTAAGAGGTGTAAAGTAGCTTATATTTAAAAACTATAATAAATATAACACGTTTACTAGTATGTAGAGTATAAGAATATTCTTTTTTTTATAAAGTAGCTAAAATTTAAGAAACTTATAGCTCTTATAGCTATCTAGAATTAATAAATAATTAATATCTATAGTTTTATTCTTTATATACATGTTAAAATACTCTAGCTAGTTAATATTTATTATATTTATTATCTAGCTATTCTTACTTATTAAGATTACTTAGCCTAGTAGTAGGTTCTTATACTAGTAGAATAAATAATAGATTTTAGTAAAGATAATAAATAGTGGAATTAGCTAGCCTTAACTATTTATATCTTAGATAACTATAATCTGTTCTTTATTACCTAGTTATATAGTTTTAAGCTAATTATGTTACTTAAAGCTTATAATAACTTTAGTAGTTAATAAGACACCTATTTAGAAGCCTGTTTTATTAAAGTTATATATATTTTTATTAGTAATATCATGCTTTATCTTAAAGTTATGTATAAAATTAAATTATAGTTATTTAATAATAGGATTTTTATAGTAAGCACGCTAATAGTTATACTTTCTATTATATTTTATCTTAATTTCCTTAGTCCTCTTAATAAAGTTATGTAGCTAGTTAATATTAACTATTAAATTATATTACTTAACTAGTAGATAGTTAGCTATTTTTCTTACATAAATAAGCTTAGG
The DNA here is from genome assembly GCA_010093925.1 of Zopfia rhizophila CBS 207.26. Lineage (NCBI taxonomy): Eukaryota > Fungi > Ascomycota > Dothideomycetes > Zopfiaceae > Zopfia > Zopfia rhizophila. The sequence continues at coordinate 473,601 of ML994679.1, read as the reverse complement.
CGCGAATTCTTATAAATTTAGATTTAAAATATATAAAATAATAGCTCTCTCTTCTAGCTTTATGAGTTTCTTTAAATTAGGCTTATAATTATATTATATAGTAATTCTATTAATTCGTTACTTAAGTATAGTTTTATTAACTTTATAAGTTACTACTGTGTGTTATATAGTCTAGATTTAATTCTACTAAATAGCTAAAATAGCTAGTAATAGTTTACTTTTACTATAAATAGATTTAGTCATAATCCATTAAGCTATAGTTATTAATAGTTAATATATTATAATTCTTAGTTAAGGTGGTTTACTTATTTATATAGTTTACTTATTTATAAAAAACGTTATATAAAAGGTTTTAGCTAAAAAATAAGTTTATAAAGTTTAATAATAAATACTTTTTTATTTAAAAATATTTAATAATATATTAGAATTTAATTTAATTAAAATAAATATTTTATTTAATAAATTATTAAAATTAAATACTTAAATAATAAGTTTATTTAAAATCTTTATTACTAATATAAAATAGAACTTATTACTTTAATAAAAATTTTTTAAGTAAATATAAAAACTAAAATAATTAACTATATTACTATAATTAACTACTAATATTTAATAATAATAAATTTAAAAGTAAACGTTTTTAAATTATATATAATTTTTTTACTACTAGTTATTTTAATTATAAACAAAATTTTAAAATTTTAAAATATAAATAATATTAACTTTAAATATTTAAAATAATATATTAGTATGTATTTTATTACTATACTTATTAAAAGTTTAAGACTTTTTATAAAAAGTACTATAATTTTTTAAAACTATTTTTTATTTTTAAAAGAAAATAAAAGAAAATAAAAGAAAATTTTTATAAATTTTATTACTAATTTTTTAAACTCTAAAACTATAGTAATATTATAGTAGTAGTAAACTGCTTTATAAAATATTAATATTTAATTTTTTATAATAAAATAACTATTTTAGTTATAGCTTGCTTTTTTACTGTTATATATTAATAAACTATAGTTTTCTAAAAATAATTATATGAAACTATAAAATAAAATTAGTTTTTACTTTTTATAATAAACTTTATAAATAACTATAAATTAAATTTTAATTATTTTCTACTTATTATCTAGAAACTAATAGTTAAATGAAAAAATCTAATAGTATAATAACATAAGTTTTATATATATATATAAACTACTAGTAAAGTAACTAAGTAAACTAGCTTTTTTAATATAGTTTAAAGCTAATAATACTATATTTAAATTTATAAAAAAAATTATTTTTAGCTAATATAAGTTAATACTTTTAAATAAGTTTTAAATTTTTATAAGAACTTAAAAACATTTATACTAAATACTATAAGTTATAAAAACTAATTATATATTAAAGAAAATAGCTAATATTTAATAACTAGTTTAAAAAATATTTGGACTTTAGCTCTTTATAAAAAGTATATAAACTAAAATTAATTATTTGCTTTTAACTACAAAATAAGAAATATAATATAATTTATTATATAAAATATTATAATAAAACAACTATTTAAGAAGCTAAACTTGAAAACTTTAAAAAAATATTATAATTTTTTAGATAGTTTTTTTATATATATACTAACTTAAACTTCTTAAATTTTTAAATATATACTTAGTTTGTTGTACTTAAATTTAAATAATTTTTAAGTTATTAAAACCTACTACTTTAATTCATTAAAGTTAATAAAAAAACTAAATACTATATTAAATAAATTAAAGAACTATACTTAAATTATAAATAAAACTACTATAAATACTTAGTTAAATAAACTAAATAAATTAACTTAATATAAAAACTTATAAGTAACTTTTAAAATATAACTAATATAAAAGAATTTTACGTTAAAAACTTAAACTAATTTAAACTTAATACTTAATATAAATACTTTTTTTAAGAACTTAAATTTAAAAATAAAGTAATATTATAGTACTTATATATAATACTTTATAAAAACCTTTTAATAAGCTTTTTTTATAACTTGTTTTATTATATATAATGTAATAACTATATACTAATATATAAACTTTACTTTAAATATTTTTACTTGTTATTTATTTTTTTACGCAATATTTTAATTAGTACTTAGTAGTATATATAGTAATTAATTAATACTTTTTTTTAAACTTTTAACTTTTTATATATAGTACTTTTATAACATAAATAAGAATTATGGTAAGTAAAACTATTTATTAAATTAACTATAAACTATATTTTTTAAACAAAAAATTAATTAAAGTATTAATAATTTAAATAATAAAATAATAAGTAACTTTATACTACTTATAATAATAGTAATTAAGTATAATAGTAACTTAATATTATAGTAAAATAAGTTATTTTAAAAGTACTTATTATACTTTTAAGTAATATACCTAGTTAGTTTTAAAATATACTAATTTAAAAAAAAAAATATTTTTAATAAATTATAAAACATTATTTTTAAATATTTATTTCTAGACTATAAAGTTACTGTTTATATTTAATTTTTTACTTTTAAATAAAATATTTTAGTATAAGTAACTATTATTAATTTTTATAATATATATTTTAATTTTTTTATACTTTATATAAAGTTTAATTATTAGTAGTACTTAATAGTTATTAATAATATAATATTAAGTAATAATTACTTAGTTTAACTAATATTATGTTACTTTTACTAAATAAAAAAAAGTAACACTAAAGTAATATTATAGTTAATATAAATTTATAAGTAATTATAAGTAATAGTAAGTAATAAAGTATTAATATATTTTATAAATAAGTAAGTTACATAAGTAAGTAAATCACCTCATTAAGTTTTAAGCCTTTTATAAACTAATAATACTATAATACTAGAAGCTATTGCTATAATATTTAGCTAGTAAATAGCTAGTCTATTTCTTAGTATTTTTATATATTTTTAAGTTATGCCTAGTTTTGCGATAGTATTTATAGTACTTTTACTATAGTATATTAATCCTAATATACTCTTTACTCCAGCACGTTTCGCCCTTAATTTATGTATTAATATTTGCTTAAGTAATTATCTTTACGCTCTCTACTTTAATTAGTGTTTTTTACTTCTAAATCCGCTTCTTTTTATGCTTTTTATGTTATATTATAGACTTATTTACTTTCTAAAGCTTAGTAATCTTTAAGTATAGTAATATAGCCTTATATATTATTACTTTAGTACCTTTTATAAGCTAATAAATAGACTTAAAAATATATATAAGTAAGCTATTTTAATGCTACTAAATTTAGTTATAAATTAGAGCTTATTAAGACTCTAATTTAGTAATAGTTTTAAGTATTTTTAACTTTTAAATAGTATTCTCTTTTAATAAAGAGGATAGCATTTAAAGCTATATATTAAGCTTTAAAAATATAGTATTTAGGTTGAATAGTATTAAGCCAGTACCTTAAAAGCCTATGTAAATATTACTTTCTATAATTATAACTTAATAAACTACTTTAAACACTAGTAGAAACTCTAGTTTTATAATATAGTAAATATAGTTATAAATAAGATTCTTAACTTAGCACCTATATACATCTTTTAAAGATAAAAAACAGTCTATATTAAGTAGCTAAAGTAGATGTGACGTATAAAATAGTATATAAAATATAATAATATTCTTTTTTTTATAAAACTACTAAAATTTAAGTAAATTATAACTCTTATAGTTATTAATTATTAGCAGACAACGTACGCCTACTATATAACTCTTTATATACTTATTAAAGTACTATAATTACTTAATACTAAGCTTATTATTTATTTAGCTATTATTACTTAATAAAATAACTTAATTTAGTAGTATATTATTACCCTTGTACCATGTAGAAAGGTGGTACGTTTTTATAAAAATAATAAATAATAGAATTACCTATTCTTAAGTATTAATACTTTAAATTATTATAATCTACTTATAATTACTTAGCTGAATTACTTTATATTAATTATATTTATTAAAGCTTATAATAACCTTACTATCTAAAATAATACTTATTTAAAAATTAGTTTTATTAAAGTTATAAATATCTTCTTTAGTAATGCTATGCTTTTTAATTATATATTATATATAATTAAACTAAAACTTAATAATTTTAGGATTTTTGTATAAAGCTTTCTAGTAATTATATCTCTAATTATAGACTGTTTTAACTTCTAGAGTTTGCTATATAAAGTTTTCTAGCTAGTTTATACTAACTTAGCTAGTAAAGCATATAGTAAGTAGTTAATTAGCTATATCTCTTATAATACTAAGTTTAAAAGGAAATTCTTATAAATCTAAGTTAAGTATATATTAAATAATAACTAATTTTTCTAGCTTAGTAAGTTTCTTTAAATTGGGCTTATAATTACGTTATAATGTAATTTTAGTATATTATTATTATAGTATTATTAAGAGGATATTATATACTATTATAGCTTATTACTTATTTTATAATTAGCTTTTCTTAATTACTAAGATAGCTAAAAATAGCCTACTTTCGTTATAAATTAATTAAGAGTTACTTTATTATTATATTATACTTAAAAGTTAGTAAGTTATTTTTTTTAGTAAGGTAACTTACTTACTTATATAACTTACTTACTTATAAAATACATTATATTAAAACTATTTTAATATAAAAAAAGAAAAAAAAAGTTAATAAAACTTTTATATAATTACTTAATAGTACTAGTAAAAGTATATTATATAATAAGTTATTATATATACTATTTAATAATTTTTAGTATTATATAATAAGTTTCTAAATTTATAAAAAATATATAAAACATTTTAATAACCTTATACTTTAGTATTTTAAGTAGATAATATTATAATTAAAAGCTATATAAATAAAATATATAAGCTATACTAATAAATTATATTAGTTAGTAAAAAATAGTATTATTTTAAATAATAATTACATCTTAAATTTTAATAATATTTAATAATATTTATTTTATAAATTAAATACTTTATATACTTAGTTACTATTTTATAATAGTAATTACTACTTTATTGCTAAGTGTAGTAAAGCTCTTTTTATTTAAAACTTATTTAATTAAATAAAAAGTTTTTTATTTAAAACTTATTTAAAGTTATACTAAAGTTTTTTGCCTATTAATTAGTTAAGAAATTGTTACCTTATATAAGTAGTCTTTAAGTAAGAAATATTAAATTACTTTTACTTATTACTACTAAAACTTTTTACTTAATTAATACTTTTTATATAACTAATACTTTATTATATACTTTATTAATAAATTTATTTCTTTCTTATTATAAGTATAGTAACACTAAAAATGCTATTACTAATAAAATAAATTATAGTACTTAAAAAAGCTTATTATATATGTTATAGAAATATTAATTTTATATCTAAATTTATACTAAGCTATTTTTAAAGTACTATATTTAGTTACTACTAAATTCTTGTATTAAGCTACTTTTAAAAGCCTATACTAAGTTATCTTCAAAGTTTTATATTAAGCTATTTTTAGAGTTTTATATTAAGCTAATTTTAGAGTCTTATACTAAGTTATTTTTAGAGCTTTATACTAAGTTACTTTTAAAGTCCTATATTAAATTTAAATTACGCTTTCTATAAGAAAAAAAGAGGTTTAAGAAGGTCTTTTTTTTAAAATATATTAAATTTAAATAAAGCTCTACACTAAGCTATTTACTAAGCTCTTTATTTAGTTTTTTATTAAAATTATTATTAAGCTTTGTATTAAGGTTTATATTAAGCCCTATATTAGCTAATATAAAGCTTAATTTAAATTTAATATAAAGAGTTTAGTATAAAACTTAATTTAAATTTAATATAAGAGCTAATTTGAATTTAATATAAAAGCCTATTTTTTATACTATTTTTTTAATATTTTTTCTCTAATATTACCTTTCTAACACTACTTTTCTTTTAACGCTACTTTTTTTAATACTATTTTTCTTTTAATACTACTTTTTTTTAATTTCTTATTTTCTAATACTTTTTCTCTTAGACTATTTTTCTTAGGCTGATTTTCTTAAGCTAATTTTCTTAAGCTAATTCTTTTAAGCTAATTCTTTTAAGCTAATTCTTTTAAGCTAATTCTTTTAAGCTAATTCTTTTAAGCTAATTCTTTTAAGCTAATTCTTTTAAGCTAATTCTTTTAAGCTAATTCTTTTAAGCTAATTCTTTTAAGCTAATTTTCGTAGACTAATTCTCTTAAGCTAATTTTCTTAAGCTAATTTTCTTAAGCTAATTTTCTTAAACTAATTCTTTTAAGCTACTTTTTTTAAATTATTTTTTTTAAGCTGCTTTTTTTACGCTACTTTTACTTCCCTTTTATTACTTCTTTTATACTATTTTTAAATATTGTTTTTTATATACTACTTTTTTAATACTACTTATTTTATGCTATTTTTCTTTTACTATTTTTTTCTTATTACTTCTTTTATACTGTCTCTTTTATGCTATTTTTTTATAACTACTTTTTTTACTTAGCTTTTCTTATACTACTTATTACTAAGTATAGTAAAGTCTTTTAATATTTATATTAGCTTTAGTATTTTAGTTATATTCTTTACGTTTTTAAAAAAAAACTTTTATTTATTTTTTAGTTAATATAAGCTAAAATAATATACTATAAATATACTTTTAAATAAATAGTATTATTATATATTTGTTTTTTCATTTCTTTTATTAATAATAAAAAGTAGTAAAATTATAATATAAAATAAAAAGCAGTTTTACAAATATATATTAATTTAAATTTTTTGGCTTTAAATAAGTTGTATTTAAAACTTATATTTTCTAAATAAAAATTTTAAAATTAGTATTAAACTTATTATTAGTATTTAAACTATTACTTTTTTACTATTATTATAGTATTATTTGTTACTGTTTTACGTAATTTAATTACTTTTTTTATAAGTTTATTATATTTAATTTTTTTTATTTACTATGTTTTATATTTAAAAATATTTATAGTATTTTTACTTAGTTTATAAACTTTTTTTAAAGTTCTTTAACAAGTTATTATATTAAAATATAAAGTTTTATAAGTAAAATAAATCTACTTATAATAATAAATACTAAAATCTAATTAGTAAGTAATTTTAAATATAACTATAAAATTAGAAATAAAACTATATATTTAATTTAACTAAAATTAGTAAGTAAAAAGTTTACTTTTAATTAAATAAATTACTTTTAAAAACTATTTAATATAAATTATATTTATAAGTTATACTTTTTATTAAATAAATTTACTTATAATAATACTAAAAATAGAAATGTTATTAGTAACTTTTGTTTTTGCTTTAATTTTTATTAGTTTAATAAAGTAAATTCTAAGTAAAAGTAATATTAAAACTAGTATTTTAATTTTAGTAATATACTTTTAAATAATATATTTTTAAAGTTACATACTATTTAAAATTGTAATATTTTTTAAAATATTTAAAATAAAGTTAATATTATTAACAATATAATTATAACTAGTTTTTTAAGTATTATTATAACTTTTATTTAAAATATTTAAAGTAAAGTTAATAGTATTAAAAATATTATTATAACAATTTTTTTAACTACTATTATAACTTTTATATAACAAATTAAGAAATATATTTTTAAAAATTATTTATATAGTATAAAAAAGTTTTATATTAATTATAAATATAATATAATTTATAAAAAGTTACTATTAAATATATTAAATTTAGTACTAACTATTACTTAAAATTATTAAATAATATTTAAGTTTTATTAAATACTTTTGAAAAACATTTTTATAATAAAGTAAAAAAGTTTTAAATAAAACTTTAAAAAATTCTTTAGTTTTTAAGATATATTTTAATAAAAGTTAATTTTTTATATATTTATAATTACTTAGTTAAAAAATTAGTTTTTTTGGTAATTTTTTTTTTCTTATGTAAATTTTAGTAAATTATTTAGTATTATAACTATTTTTTAAAAGCTTATTATTAAATTAAAAGTAATAATAGTTTTATATTTAATATATTACGTTTTTTATACTTACTATTATTTTAAAACTTTTTAAATAAAAACTAAAACATTACTATTTTAAATTAAAGTAAAAAAAAAAAGTTAAAAAGTTATATATAAAAGTTTATTACTATATTATTATTATAATGTTTTTAGCTATTATTATACTAACTATTATTTAAAAAAAGTAAATAAAAGTATTTATAAACAATATATAGCTTTAAATACATTAATATATTTATTAATAAAATTAATAATATATATAAATATATAGTAAAAAACTTACTATATAACTTAACACAAAACAGCCTATATATAAAATAATAAAGTAGTTATAATAAAAATTATTATTTTATTAATTATGTTTTTAACTTAATTTTTTTTATATAGTAAAAAACTTTTTATAGTAAAAACTTACTAGCACTTTTTAATATAATAAAGTTAATATTAAATAAAAAATACTAATAATTTTAAATTGAAGATTTTAAATTTTAAGTTATGTTTATACTTTATACTTTTTTATAAAAAACTTTACTTACTTTATAATACTATAATTTACTATAGATATATATAGTAGTGTTAATTTAAACAGCTTTAAATTTATTAGAAAGTTTATATATTTAGTTTAAAACCTTATTTAACTATAAATAAATGCAGAAAGATTATATACTAAGTAACTTATTTAAATATTTAAGCTTAGTATACTTTAGTAGTAATTTAATACGTTATTAAGTAGAGTTAACAAATAAGAGCTCTACTTTCTGATTATATGGGAAAATCAAAAACTAGAATAGCTGTAATTTAGTAATGCTGACGTCAAATTCTCATATTGGTAACGTAACTCGGGTCAGGCCGCAAGGCTAACGAGCTCAAGCTCGAACACGCGCCCACCTTGTAGAGGTACCATACGCGCGCTTGTTCTTGTAACACGTGCTGGTAAGTATAGATAGCTATTTGCAAAACCATAGCTGCATGATTTTCTGTAGCTTAGCATACACATATAAGATTTTCTTATTTTAAAGAGAATTTAGAGCTTCCGATACCCATCTTCGCGAGCCCACGTGATAACTTTGATCCCCTGCCTATGCGCATGCTTACACCGCTATCTATGATCTTAGGAGAATGCGCAAACCGATCCTGCTCTTGCGACGCAAGCATTTCGGAATAATGTTGGCGACACGCGCGGGTAGTCGGATGATTCTTTCCAAGGACGGTGCGGTACGCAGCGCATGCTCTTTCATACAGAACAAGAGATTCATGGTAGCGATGCCGATTTGCAAGGAGGTGAGCGAGGCAGTACACGCTCGTCAGCGCGTCTGGATGCTCAGGCCCGAGCAACCCCTCTCGCCGCGCCAGTGTCTGTCTGTTCATCGATTCCGCCTCCTCGTACTTGCCTTGGTGGTCCAGCACTCTCGCCAAGTTGCCCATGCTCGTCAGCGTGAAAGGATGCTCAGGCCCGAGCACCTTCTCTCGCCGCGCCAGCGTCTGCCTGTTCATCGATTCCGCCTTCTCGTACTTGCTTTGGCTGTCCCGCACTCCCGCCAAGTTGTTCATGCTCGTCAGCGTGTCTGGATGCTCAGGCCCGAGCACCATCTCTCGCCGCGCCAGCGTCTGCTTGTTCATCGATTCCGCCTCCTCGTACTTGCCTTGGCGGTCCAGCACTCCCGCTAAGTTGCCCATGCTCGTCAGCGTGTCTGGATGCTCAGGCCCGAGCACCTTCTCTCGCCGCGCCAGCGTCTGCCTGTTCATTGATTCCGCCTCCTCGTACTTGCCTTGGCTGTCCAGCACGAGCGCCAAGTTGCCCATGCTCGTCAGCGTGTCTGGATGCTCAGGCCCGAGCACCTTCTCTCGCCGCGCCAGCGTCTGTTTGTTCATCGATTCCGCCTCCTCGTACTTGCCTTGGCGGTCCAGTACTCCCGCCAAGTTGCTCATGCTCGTTAGCGTGGAAGGATGCTTAGGCCCGAGCAACTTCTCTCGCCGCGCTAGCGCTTGCTTGTTCATCGATTCCGCCTCCTCATACTTGCCTTGGCTGTCCAGCACGAGCGCCAAGTTGTTCATGCTCGTTAGCGTGTCTGGATGCTTAGGCCCGAGCACCTTCTCACGCCGCGCTAGCGCCTGCCTGTTCATCGATTCCGCCTCCTCGTACTTGCCTTGGCAGTCCAGCACTCTCGCCAAGTTGCTCATGCTCGTCAGCGTGTCTGGATGCTCAGACCCGAGCACCATCTCTCGCCGCGCTAGCGTCTGCCTGTTCATCGATTCCGCCTCCTCATACCTTCCCTGCTTTTCCAGTGCTACTCCCACTTCATTCATACTTATGAGTGTCTGGTCATGCTCCTTTCCTAATCTCTTTTCTCTCAATGATAGTACTTGTCGGTGCGTTGTCTCTGCTGCTGAATATTGCTCAAGGCTTGCTTGACACCGTCCCACCCGATCTAGAAGCGAAGCTCTTGCTGTCTCGTCCACTGTGCTGTGAAGTTCAGCTACGTGGATTGCGTGTGAAAGGTACGTCGTCTATATTTCCTTTCTCTCATGCCCGCCGTACGGCACTAGTTCCTCAAGCCGGGCCACTGCTGTGCCTACCCACGTCACCAGATCATCATAACCGCCCAGCCACTAGACAGAAGCCATGTGGACGAGTCGGTGCATATCAAAGAATCTCTCCCTGTTCAACTCTTGTACCGTCTGTTGGCGCTCTGTAATAAATGCGTATCCTGTCAGGGTTCCAAGTGCTCTAACTTACTGCACCAAGGAGCCTCCAGGAGGTAATAGCGACTAGGGAATGTTAATGCGATCAATGCACGCTATGAACGAAAGGTACCCCATAGCAAGCCGGTCCTGCCTACGTATCTGATCGAAGGAGATATACCACATCTTTACCATCGTGCTGTCCATCTCTCGGTATCTGCTAGGGTCTTCGAAATGTTCGCTGAAGAGCTTGGCCTCTGTACCAGTATATCAGAACAATAATGTGTACCCGGATACTGATATATCGTTATTGTTAATGAAAGCAGCTGCCTGCACAATAGCAAGCGTTAGATATATAAGAATCTCCAGCAGTTTGTTAACAGCCATCTCATCATCAAGCAACGCTTGCTTCGTTATTCGCCGCGATAGCAGCTGACCAGCTTCAGCTTTACTCATATCATTCAGCTCCAAGACACTACTCTACGTTAAATCTCCAGCTACCTTCCTACTCCGGATAGTGAAAAGGATTGAGCCTCTATTATTGTGCGGGAGACAGTCGCTCAATCGAGCTGACATAGAATCACTATTAGTGGTACCTAATAGGACTCCAGGGTCATTAGCATTATCAACAATCATTAGCCAGTCACCTAAAGTTCCTAAACTTAGTGTCTCCTTAACGAGCTTCCTAATGTCTGTGTTGTCATCGGTAATTCCTGGTATACAGAGACAGGTTCCGATTTCCTGATAGGCAAGCTCGAAGCTCTCTTAGCTGATAGTAGGCACCTAGAAAACCAGAAGTCTAGTATGTCTCGCTAGTGCGCGATATACAAACTCAAGGGTGAGTGCTGATTTCCCACAACCTCCTAGTCCATATATTATCATCCGTCAGTGGGTGTTGGGGAAAAGGAGGAATTGTTTAAGAGATTAAAGCTGATCTTCTCGTCTGATAAAGAGTTTATTTCTTAGAAAAGGTAATAACAAGCAGACTAAATATCGTTAGCTGTATATAACTCGTAGAGAAGAATGCTACTTAGCCAGAATTAGGGACGCACCGGATAAGTTATGTAGACTTTCTATTCCCCGTCCTTCCTGCCGCCTCTGTATCTCCTCTCTTAGCCGTAGAGTCACATATGCTTCTCCTTCACTATATATGAGGGACAAGAATACCCTGAAGATTCCTAGTAAGCAATATACTTTATCCTCCTTTAACGTCGTTGTGCGGTGAGTCGCCCAGCTCATTCACTCCTTAACACTAAACTCGGCAAGATTTTGTCCCCTTAATACCCTGATAGGAATCTTGGTGATCTCATGGATTTCCTGCTCCAACGATATCCTACTACCCAGCCGCTTGCCCTCCTTGGAGAAGAACTCAACGCTGGCCGGCGCTAGAAGCTCTTGCAACGTCCAGCCCCGCGTGAACCATCGGCTCTGTTAAAAGGCTTCCTCCCACGTTATCCGGAAGGCCTCGGCGTTAGTAATTTCCTCCGACATAGAGACATCCGATAGGTATACATAGCACTTGGATGCACGCTGGTACCAGCGGAACATAGAATTGATGGCTGTACTAAGTTCATCGCTGGTAGACTTGTTGATGCAGCAGGTATCTACCCAGAAATACTGGAGGCCATCCGCTGCAGCTCGTCCGCCACAGAAGCAGATTTTGGCATAGCCAGTCTTGTCCTTGCTTGTACCGGCCACCAGCTCATGGTACGTGACTTCTTGGCCCTCGGTCCAGGTGTGCGATAGGATGGCATATGGAGGAGGGTCGTCGTCAAAAGAAATCAGCTCAAAATCGCCGCCCGGTAAGCGCTTCAGAAGACGCATCATGGCACCCGCATGCTCTCCCCGAGCAAAGAATGTTGGTCGAGTTCGATCGCAATGCAAGCGTATTATCGTGGTGAGCAAGGAAGCGCAGAGCAGCACATACTGCTCAAGTTTCGTGCACTAACATGGAACACATCGAACAGGCTGCAAGCTAGCGCTCGATGGGCGCTTGGGGCTGTGTGGTTGGTGGTGCTCAGCCGCAAGCTCCAAGTGCGCGCGGGGCTTAGTGCCAAAGTGCGGCCCGATCAATGTCACGTTACCAATATGAGAATCTGACGTCAGCATTGTTAAATTACATGAAGGCACGAACCAGGCTTAGGGTTAAGACAAAAAGTGGGAGAAACTTTTTTCAAAACGTGGCGAAACAGGGCGAAAAGAAGGGTGGAAGTGGTGGTATCGCGATGCGAGTGGGGTGGTGGAAGGTATTGTAAACCAGCATTTTTACGGCGGCTGGGCCGACCATGGAACCATCGCAGAGACGACAGGACCTAGAGTTAGACTCAGCCTTAGAGTCCGAATCAGAGTCGTCTTCAGACTCAGATACAGACTCTGCCACTGTAGGAGACTAAAATCCAGAAGGCGAATACCTGAGGAGGAGGATTAAGTATCATAGAGAACAAGGACGGGCGCAATTGAGACGAAGCCCTTGGTCAAATAAGCTTGTTACACCAGACTTTGACCATTGGGTGGAGTGAGTACATATCCTCTTACCTGACTTTTAGTATCTATTGCTAATAATTGCAACCCAGCTTCTACCAAAAGATTAAGGCTAATCCGAATGAGACCCTTCGTATATGCGAAGCGAAGACGTTTAAGACATATCTTGAATGGCGCGTTAAGAATTTTTGAATCAAGGAAGAGAGTCCAATCAAAAAATACTGGAGACGAATCTTGTGTAAATATATAGACGGGCTGGTTATAGTATAGACAATGGTACGGAGCTTGATATAAGAGATGTAAGCTCTACTCGTTCCCCTCCACCAGAAGTTAACTGACTAGTTAATAGTGGATCCCAACATATCTCACACTGACATATAAGTTAGACACATGATAAAAGGGAAAGCACGCAATGTATGTTCAGGACTTATACGCCACAACGTCGCTTCCCAACTTCGCGAGAAGATTGAGGAAAGGAAATTGCCGATCGAGCTCATATGCCTCGCAAATGACACAGTCGGCGCCATGATAACATCCGCATACAACGACCCGGAAACCATCATCGGCGCCTTCTTCGGAACGGGTTGTAATGCTGCTTACATGGAACATTTGTCTAACAAAAGTATACCTAAGATCCAGCTCAGTGACGAAGATTGGGAAACTGCGAAGAAAGGGGGGTGGAAGATGGCGATCAATTGTGAGTACGGCGCGTTTGATAACGCGAAGAGGATTCTGCCGAGGACGAAGTATGATGAGCAGATTGGTAAAGAGAGTCCGAGGCCGGGTGAAAAGAATTTTGAAAACTCTCTGCGGGCCTGTATCTGGGCGAGATTTTCAGACTTAACCTCGTGGATCTCGTACATCCGGGGGGGTTGGTATTCAGGAGACAGCAAAGTTGAGGGAGAAATATGCGATTGATACGGGTTCCTCTCACAAATCGAAGACGATGAATCGCCCAAGTTTAAGAAAACGAGGGATTTGTTCAGAGAGACCTTGGGGTTGGGGCTCAGGGATGAGGATATCGAACTCAGTAGACAGCTAGCGGAACTCATTGCGGTGGGGGATGCGAGATTGTGTGCGTGCGGGATTACGGCGATATGTCAGAAGGAAAACATCGCCTCTGGACACGTCGCTGCTGATGGCTCGGTAGCTGATAAGCATCCGAAGTTTAAGAGGAGATGGGCTAAAGCGCTTGGCGAGATTCTTGATTGGGGGGATGGAGATAAGGTGAATGGAGAGGGGGGAGAGAAGAGGGGGCGCAACGGCGGACCGATTCAGTTAACGTCTGCGGAGGACAGAAGTGGAGTTGGCTTTGCGGTGATAGCGACAATGACGTTGGAGAGGAGGATAGGGGCAATATGATTGGGATCGGTCATGGATGAGTGGAGCCCGGTGGGGGCACGAGGCTGGGGGCGTGTGTTGAACAACTGTATATATGTATGAGCCATGGCACCCCAAACTATTACCTTGGGCGTGAGATGGTTCAAGTGAATAGTAGAAAGTTAAACGAATTCCATAGCGAAGAAGTGGGACTCGTAAAGGTAGTAATGGTCCAAATTGTCCAAATTTTAAGCGTTTAGGTGCTTTCACAATGCGAGAATACCGTTTCACGGAGTTTTCCGTGCTTCAAGTGTCTCCCCGCTCTTCATCTCTCGTGTTGTCTTCAGCCGCCTGGCCGCTATTCTGCTACAATTTCTCCCGTTACTTCCCTACTACGTGACAATATTCGCCATAATGGAGTTCCGTCCAACTATCGACCCCTGATTTGGACCATCCTCTCCAACATTCTTTTCTCCGGGATCTGAATCATACAGCAAGTCTAGCATTTCCCGGAACGATATGAATACTGCCAATGTAAATGAGCCACCGCACCTTATCACTATCCACACATCCACGTACCGAGCCCTCGCCACAATCCGGCGGCTCAAAACCGCAAACCTTCAAATAGATTCTTAAGCCTTACCATTCTCCCAGTGGGGCAGCGATGACGAAGATAGGGATGATTCCCGCGAGGGCGAAGAGCTCGAAACGTATACTGATGGTTTTTCAACGATCAGGAATGACATGTTAGCAATCGTAGAGGCGTCAGCAAGGGTTGGAGGCCTTTAAGCTTTATATAGGAAAAAGAACTCATTCATTAACTGGGCAAAGATGAAGTCTTGTGTTGTACTTTGTCTTGGCACGCAGCTCGCTTTTCTCGCTTTCCGTTTTTTTGGTATCGCCGAGCCTGCTTTGATCGATCACGGCTTTTCCAGGGGCTTTTCCCGGGCGTAAGATTTGTGTATGTTGGAGGGCGACTAAGACTTCGATTTTGTATGTCAGTTGATGAAAGACTTTGGTATTGAGCAGCAGTTGATTGCCATCCACATGGGCTAGGAGCCAAATATCCGTGGGAGAAACTATCATGAAGGTTGTGGTATATTCCATGCGGATACCCTAAGTCGTAGTTTGAGAATGATCTTACGGTTTTGGGAACTACCACCGTCCTCATCAACAAGTTTGATTCGCTACATGGATCCCTTTGTGACGATGGGATGATCTGTGGGTGGGCTGAGCTAGCACCATTGACAATGCTAGAAGATACCGTTGTCGGTGATGCCTGACTCGAAAGAAGATTTGGGCCAAGGGCTGGAAATTCCGGGATACCGCCATCCTTGGACTCTGGTAAGACCTGACAGTCTGCTGTAATCCATGCCATGTTTCCAGGAAAACCCTCCTGGTATGGTTTGCCGGTAATGGATTGGGTTTTGCTAAATTGTATAGTCGAATCCGAGGAAAGAGGCGCCGCTTCATATGAAGAAATAGACTGTACCAGCTTCAAACATGCCTTCTTGGCTTCCGCGTCCGGAGATTTCGAAAGCTCGGCGACCAAGTCTCTTGGATGAATATCACCGTACTGGTAGTCTTGAATTGATTGATCCATCAAAGTTTTCGGACATTGTGCGGTGCGGAGATGAATTCTGAGGAGTTCCACGGCCTCAACGTGTTTGGCCGTAAGCAAGAGACTGAAGCTTAGCACCACTGCATAATGCCACAGACTCGTTCCAAATTCTGTATGTTCCGGTTTGGTAAAGTAGTTAAGAAGAAAGAGCAATGTCTCCGAGCGCTCATGGAAAGATAAAGCGTGAATATCACCTTCACGCTCTGTATCTCGCCAGCTCTCCATTGCGTGAAGAACAATTGCGAATCGCGACAGATGGTCGCACTCATGCACACGGTACTTCAAATACTGAAGTATGCCGTTGCGAGCTGCAAACGTGTTTAAGTTCGCAAGTTCGCGGAATTTGTCTTGTGCCGAGTGATCCATCCTCACCCAGTAGAAGTCTGCGGACCAGTGTGGGCCCGTATTCGTCCCATAGCAATTATTGTGAAGTGCATTCATTGTCCGATCCACGTTGCTGAAGAATAGCTGCAGCGGCTGGTCAGAGGCATCCGTGGCCTTTCGATAGAAATTAACAGCGCGCGAAAAGTAAAACATCATCTCCGGGTCCCCTCTGCCTCCTCCCACCTTCACCATTGAAAGGCATGCAGAGGCAAGATGGAGGACCGGGCTAAAATCGGATCCTTTCGTCATAGAGCAGATCTCATTCCACACGTCTTCAGCTGTGAGGAATTCTGCAACAGTTCTGTGCATATACGATACGACGAGGCGATCACCACCACAGCCAGTTTTCCAACCTTGTGCATTTACTTCGAGATCAGACCTCTTGTGGAGCTCAAATAATCCACAACAGCGACTTTGTATGCGAGCCTGGGTATTCCCCAACAACCATGTGAATGCTTCGGGTTCGAGGGGTGCAACCGGTATGTCGTACGCCTCCGAAAGAGACTGTATGGCGTACGCGAAGACGAGAGCGCGAAGGGGTTGGTCTACCATCAATGAACTCCAGGTGCGAAATATCTGAAACATTTGCGCGGCTTGCAATTGATATTCAGGCTGCATTCTTCCAATCATTCTCTGATAAAGACTTCTCAGATCTGAGGGAAGGGAATAAAGTTTGTCCTGGAGGTCCCTCATGCTGTCTCCTTCTTCTAGACCATTCACTAGGAGGCGCACGACTAGTTTCACCCAGAGAAAGACACCTTCGGCCCTTCTGTTGACCTCTGTGATTAAATCAAGAGCACTGCTTGGAAAACGATTCGTTAAAGCGATCATCAATGGGTATGACGAAAGCTGGCCACGAACGAAAATATCCATGTCGGGTCTTGTAAGGTCCTGTAGTCGAAGAGTCGGACACCCACGAAATGCGTTCAAGCAGGCATTTATTGGTCGACTGGACAAGACGAGCTTAATATTTGAGGATGCAAGAGACCGTAGAAATGCAGAGATATCCCTGTGATCTCCATCAAGCTCGTCAATTCCGTCAATAAAAACACATAGCTTGAGGAATGATGCGGATTTTTCTTTGAGCAGCTCGAACGCCTTCTTCAGCTCGACATAAGTCGGCTCGCTGTAAACATCGAACGTCTGCCAATTCCGGTAGAAGCTTGGTAACACAGCTGGGATCAATTCAGGATATCTATCCAAAACATTGTGTAATAGAGCTCGGAGCATCCCTGTTATACTCTTTTGAAGCCGGGTGCCAAGGTTCCAGAAGAAGAATTTCAGGACGAGAAGCTCGTCTTTTCCAGCCCACAATTTTAGAGATTTCTTGGTCTCTGGTTCCTTAACGATGAACTTCATAAGGGTCGATTTCCCGCTCCCAGGCTTCCCGTTGATGAAGTAGGGCATAGTTACATTACTTCCGCGGAGATGAGCTGTGAAATCGTCCCAGTCCTGATTTCCAGGTGGTGATCGGAAGATCCATTCGTATGTCCTTTGATAAGCCGGATCGATTTCTTCAAATCTCCAAGACATCTGACGGAAGTCTAACCATTCTAGTATCTCTCTTTCACGCGGAATAGGTATCTTCTCCCAGAGTTTATCGATCTTCTTTTGAACGGTATTAAGGGCTTCATCGTTTTTCTCCTTTACAATATCTACAAGACACTGGAGAGCTTTGAGGATCTCGCCCTTGCCAATGTCTTGTGTTTGTCCAGAAGATTGAAACTCCTTAAGCCGCGCGAGGATGTTCTCATTACTGGTATTTACGCTCGCACGGAAGGCGAGAACGGTGGCAAGTGTCAATGCACTGCGAAGCTTCTCCAGCCTGGAAACAAAATCTTCAATCTTGTGGTGAGACCAGTGCAGTTTAATGCTCAATTGTGCGCTTCGGAGGAGGTTCGATGAGGTTAACTTAGGAAGAAGTGAATCTAGATAGGCTAAAAATCGGCTTCCAGCTTCTTCGCAGTCAGTGGCAGTGTCGAGAAGATACTAAAAGTCGTCGAGTGTCAGCGTCGCCGTGGGAGCCTGTATGCTCGAGCCATACTTGGTCTTCCTGCGTGAGGATCGCATTGCTTGCTTTAAGCTGGGCCTTAATTAGACCCGCATGCTTTGTCAACGTCTCTGAGAGGCTTTTCAGGTCCGGTAATGAAGAAGGGCTTCCCTTCCTCCGTATCTCGTTCGACTCAGTTATCAGCTTCCCCGTGAACTGCACGAACTGCACAACATTTCCAGCCAGACCAACGGCGAGGAGTGCCTCCATAGCTGTCGCATTAGACTTTGAGGAGCGAAAACGCGCAGATGTGGAGAAAAGTTATGAGCAATGGCGATGCAGGTTTCCGTGCACTAGGCTGAGAGACGAGAGTAGCTCGATCAATCGACGGGGCGGTGGCTGTGTGTCCTCTCGGTCTTCCATTGGTCACAGGCGCGAGGATCGACGTGGCTGTGTAAGCCAATCAAGGTTTTACACATGGAGTTAGGCAGAAGCGCCCACCCCACCCATGCAATGCACCCACCTTGGCGAATCACGTGGATCGAAATTTCATTTCGCCAACGCGACCCGCCATAGGCCGTGCTGGACAGTCCAACACAAAGGACGGTCCAACAAAAAACGAAGTGCAAATTTAACTTCTATTTTCATTTTATCAACACCACCATGTCTGATACTTATCAAGATATTGAGACACGAATCCAAGATGCTATCCACACAATTCAGAGCCAAGAGAATCCCAATATCTCAGATACCGCCCGTCAATTCAGCGTTCCTCGACAGCGCCTCTACCCCTGCTGGCATGGCAGGCCCGTAAAATCTAATCTGCTAGGCCCTAACCACCGCTTTAGCATTAAAGAAGAGCGTGCTCTCTGTTGCTATCTTAATCGCCTTGATCAGATAGGCTTTCCTGCATAGCGAGAATTATTATGTGGTGCTGCAGATTTGATTTTAGCCCACAGCGATACACCAGATCCAGATCACCCCAATAACGACCCTCCCCATGTTAGCAATATATGGGTATTGCGATTCCTTAAACAGCACCCTGAATATACTGTTAGACGGCAGAAGACACCTAATCCCGAGCGGAAGCAGGTAGAGGGATATACATAGATAGCAGAGTAGTATAATGAATATTAAGCCAAAAATAGTAAGCATGGTACTGTTAATTGAGATATCTAGAATATGGATGAGACTGGCTTCTACGTTAGCGTTAGATGCGATTAGCTTGTTATCACAAAGCAGAGAATGCAGCTGGATCTTGGAGTTCCTACCAATTGCGAATTAGCAATAGCGGTGGAGGTAATATCTGGTGGTAGTTAACACATGCTCGCATTCCTTATCCTATCTGAGGTAAAGCATATGGCATGTTGGTATTAAGATCCAAGCATGGATCTTGATATGGCCATAGTATTATTAGATTCTGGATATACGAACGATCAACTTAGCCTTGAATGGCAGCACCATTTTGATCAGCATACTAGAAAGACTACTGTTGGTGCTAAATGGTTACTTCTTCTTAATGGATATGGCTTGCACCACACACTGGAGTTTATCAACTACTGCGATGAAAATGGGATTATCCCATTCGCTTTTCCACCTTATACAACGTACATCTTACGGCCTCTCAATGTGGTGGTATTTCAACAATATAAGACTACCCTATAAAAGTAATTAATATTCCTATCTGTTATTGTAACCGAGTGCAGGGAATCAATGTAGCAACCCATGATTAATTAAGGGCTATCTAGATGATGTATATATATGTAAATGAGTGACTAGGCAGATGAGCGCCAAGCAGGTAGCAAGGAGGCTAGAAGAGACTAATGAAGGCAGATGGACCTAGTGTAGGCGGTAACCAACAAGTGTAGGCTACAGTACCAATCAATGCTGTTCCGTGACAGTTATAGCTGCATATTGATTATAAAACTTAAACTCTTAGCTGCAATATCAGATATCCAGCGCGAAATATTTACGGAATTAATAATCCACTTAGCATTTTAAAACCCAGGCTTAATACTATTCAACCCCGATATGGTATTACAGAACATCAAGCTAATTACTCTATTACCACTACCTACACTAGGATCCTCATATATAACAATACCATTAACTATTAGAACTCTAAAGTGGCACGCAGATTATCTATATCAAATCCTCCACAAGATAAGGGCTCCTAGTATTAAGTAGCTAACTACTTAAATAATACTAAGAATGTAACCTTCCTAGTTGGGCGCCTAACGACTCTGGTTTAGGGGCTGTTTATCTAGTCACGCCCTTTTAATCATCTGTGATACTGAATTCTTAGCATAGCCCAACCCTGTCTCGCAGGGGCTGCATGGGATTCTCAGTCGTTATTTGCTAGATAGTAAGAGATTTGGTTACGCATCTCCCCCCGGCATTGGATGGACCGCATAAACGGTCTGCATGGAGGAACGGCTGGCAACCCAGTCAGATGCCCTAGTTAAAATGATAAAGGACTTTGTGGTCCCTGGAAAGGTGGAGACGACGAATGCGGCCTAGCAAGGCAAATACCGTCATGTATTATCCGCCTGGGGCTGTTCCCTTACCCTTGGGAACTTGTTATTGGATCCCCGGTAAAACCTAAGCTAGGGGAAAGCACTGCAGCCGCGGAGACATCACCCAGCACCCGCCCGTATGATGAAGTCTCATATTTGGGCGTCATTTGCACTACAAGGGCCCCGTTTGCTGTTAGGCTTGTAGGTAAAGCTAGGCGTCTAAGTGAGATGGCTGATCAGGTCTAAAACGCTCTAAGTCTCGACTAATCTGATAGGAATGCATGGTGACCAAATTGATGGGTAACAGTTACGAAGTTAGCCTCGTTTTCTAGTCCGTCTCCACTAAGACGTAGGATTTAGGTGCGGGTCGCTCGCAACGCTGCAACGCAATGCTATCGTGCTCTTCCGATTCATGCAAAGCGTACCGTGGTCCAAGGCGCTGCATAGAATTGGCTGTATGGTAACTACTCCGGTTCTTATGTAGAGTATAGCGTGTGCCGCTGGAGGCAGAGCTGCAGGCAGCAGTTGTGCCCCACACCGCTAAAACTACACCACATATTGGTAGTACCTTCTAGCGCTGACCGATTGGAAGAGTAAGAGCTAATAGAATGCTCAGGCAACTGTTACCGTGATTAGAGCTTGTGGAGATTGAGAGACTGAACAAGATTGCATTAAGGACCTCAGAATTTAGAGGGCGAGCAGAGGCTATATACAGCTGAGAAGTGCCAAGCCGGCTGATTGTATATCCGACCAGCAGGAGGTCGCTTTACGGCAACAGCAACACTTTTAAGTAAGATAAGGCGTAACCACATAAGAGGCATAGCTGAAAAATGCAACATAAAACAGGTCTACACATAACTGAGAGAGGTATCCGAGGTGCTTGAATATGGCGTGGATCTCCAACTTGTTCGTATCATTGCTAATGTTAGCGTTGAGATTGCTAGGGTGATCTGGGCAGAGCTGGTGCTGACCAGTCGGGCTGGTTGGAATGCTGAGCTGACAAGTTAGGCCAGAATTCATTAGGTAGACTATAGCAATAGGCTTGGAAAGCGTCTTGGATAGAGGTCAGCTCTTCGAAAATTCATTCACAACGTAGTATGGCTCAAGAAAGAGAGGTGGGATAACCAGAAAGAATATCAGCGCAGATCGGCAATGTATTCGTCCCTGCTGGATAACTAGCGTATGACTCACGCGAGGAACGAGGTAACCAACAACTGTTCTGAGACAAAGGAGATTGGGATTTTCAAACGGGCGGACCCGACTTGAATTAACGCGAAGCGAGAAAAGAGGAGATGGAGGACGAAGGTAAAAACGGCGAGGGGGGACAGCCTTTTATGGACGAAGTCGAGGGAATATCTTGGCGAAGCTGGCGTGCGAACGGAGACTCTTTACTACAAAAAAGGAGCCCTTCATTTCCTAATGCAGTTTCACCTCCACTATTATAACTGGTTGAATAGCGGTCCAGATGAAAATGCAGCCGAATTTGGTGGGTTTGACCTCACTTTTTAGAGGTCTTTTCACCTCTCTTGGGGCCGAATATATTACTGTACCACCATTTTTAACTCAATGCATTACTGTTACGATCCAGCGTCCTAATACGCCAGGCATCGGCGATAGGCCGAGAGGCAGGGATGACCTGAACCACGTGACTTGGATACGGAGCGGGCGTTAAGGAACAACCAAGCCTTCCTATCGGCAGACCGCGATGCGAAACACAACCATCGGCCAAGTTGCTCGAGGCCCAGAAATCGCCTGAAACAACACGTTCACTACCACGATCGAAGACAACTGCCAGCAGTCAAGCCGCTTGGTCGTCGAAAGGAACATCAGGGCATGTCGAAGCCATCCTCGGGGCGATCCAAGACCTGAAAGATGAGGTCGTACATGTGCATGGGAAATTGCAGGAAATTGAGGCGGAGAATAGGCTACTAAAGAGAGAAATCCAGGAGGCCAAAGAACAAATGATGGAAAAGCTAGCGAGGATCGAGGACCAAGTTATGCTGGAATCGAAACACGTCCACGAGCGATCGGACACGATCATAAATAACCAAAATCAACCGAACGCGAATCCCTCGTACGCAGACGCGGCTCGAACACCAATGACTAACTCGGCTGCACACCCGACGCCTACCTCAATTGATACCCCGTACTGTACAATCGACACCGCCAGCGCCGCCGGAGAGGACAGCATTAAGACCTTACCAGGAGCGATCCGAACGATCGTAGAGAAGGAAATCCAAACAATAGAAGAATACACAAACAATAGAAGAATACACAAACAATAGAAGAATACACAAACAATAGAAGAATACACAAACAATAGAAGAATACACAAACAAACAATAGAAGAATACACAAACAATAGAAGAATACACAAACAATAGAAGAATACACAAACAATAGAAGAATACACAAACAATAGAAGAATACACAAACTGGCAATCCTTATTGGAAAATAACAAGAAAATGAACACCGTCTGTGAGATTGGGAAGGGGGTGCCAACCCGGCAGCGGGCACGAAAGAATTGAGAAAATAAAGAGTGTGGTAAATTTGTCGCAAGTAACTCCAATATACAATTCCCTACCTAGTAGTCATCGACGTCCGGTCTAGATCAGCGAGATGGGCAGCCTCGATATCTAATCGGTAGCGCGCAGAAAGCAGGAGCGGAAACCCCAATTTCCCCAGCGCATGCTATCAGATTCTCTCCTTCGCCAACAATTCCGCACATTCCCGCACGCAGCTCCTTCCCGCGCTCTCCTATTGTGATCCACATGAATTGAAACCTACGAGGGCTACCCCCGTCTATGCGTGATTCGTGAGCTATAAGGATCGACAGGGGTGTAAGCCACGGCGATGCTCGGTTACACTTTTTAGCGAAATCCAGGTCTGCATCGAGGTCTTCTACTTAAAGGTCTGGTCTCCTGTGGGATCGAAGATTCGTCACAGTCAAATTCGCCAATATGTCTGGTTAGATGCTATGTAATACAAGGGAGGAAGAAGAAAACTTACTAATGCCCTCTGCTATGCAATCCTCACAGAAGAATACCGTCGCATCCAACCCAGCATTGCTGGCAGATGCGAGTGTGCGTGCGATGTCAACTGCCTTGATCCGGGATTCCTTGGCACCATGAATCATTTCAACTTAGCAGGCAAGCACTGGCTTTAGATGTGGATCCTTGGGTTCTATCTCTTAAAGAAGTCTTTGTAAATCCGCAATACGTTGATGGTAGGGTTCCTGTACAACAGAATTACTTTTGGGGACCAGTGCTGGCTCTAGTCGAGCCAGTATTTTAATGTAGACGCATTTAAGAGAAAAGATATCATACAATCTACTCTGTTGCTACTAATGGTAAACCTCAGGCACACCATATTTCTAAGTAAATAGTTCTGGATTTCTACTACTTTTACTTTCTTTAAGCTAATAGTAGAAGTTTAGCAACGTTTTAAAATCAATAAACCTAATTAAGTCTTAATAGAAAATAATATTACTTGGTTTAATATTTACTAAGTTAGTATATTTTATAAATATATATAACTAGTATAGTAAAGCTAGCTAAAAAAAAAAAATAGAAATAAAGTATTTTTATAGTAAACTTTTTTTTATATATAAAAGCTAATTTATTAGTAAAATACTTAAATACTCTTTTAGTACTAACTAATATTTACAGAATTTCTTTATATTTTAAAAAAAAGTTTTTTTAAAATTTATATTACTAATAAGTTCTATAAATATTTATAAATTACAACTAATAATATAAATTTTAACTACTTTAATAACATAATAATAATATAGCTTTTATTATAGTATATTTTATATATTATAATAGTAAGAATTTATTAGTAATATTTTATAATATTTAACTTTAGTTACAAAGCTACAATTTATATACTTAAGTTAAAATAAAATGTATAAACTTAGTATTTAAGTAAATAATAATTTAAAGTTTTTAATAAATAAATTTAAAACTTTAATAAGTAAATTTAATAAAAAGTTTAATTAAAATTAAGATTATTTAAAAAAAAAATATAACTATATAAATAAATAAATATAGTAGTTAAATTAGTAAAAAATTTAACTAAAGTTAAACTTTATATAAAAAATGTTACTTTAAGAAATAGTATTTATAAAATATTAAAAAATAATACCTTTAATATTTTCATAAATAAATTTAGTTAGTAAGTTAATAAAAAGGGTAATTAAAATAAAACTTTTCTTAAAAAAAATATAGTTACTTTAAAAAAAATGTAAAAGGAATATTAATAAATAGTATTATTACAAGTTACTAACTTACTAGTGTAATGTTATACTGGTAACTAGTCGTCTAACTAATTATATAACGTTAATTAGTTCCCTTGCTTCTAGATTAGATAGCTTGTTAGACTTAGTGGATAAGGGATTTAGCTTAGTTAAGGTAGGAAGAAGCGATATAGTAAGTTGAGATTTAATAGGATAGTATTAAACTATTTCACTTAAGGTGTGAATCTTAATTTTAGAGTAACTATAAAGAATTAAAAGTAACCGTGAGCTGTCTGATGCCTCATACTTATAGTAGATCCTCCGTGCGTACATTGTATACCAGTTGGAAGTATGTTAGATACTGCTAGAGGCTACCAGAGCTGTCAGAGCCTCTGGCTTCTTCTGACATCTCTGGCTGCCAAGCCTTCTTGTCATGTGACATGATGCTCTGAATCTCCCCATATGGTTCCGTATCTCTGTCCTCGCTTCTTGGCCTGTACCTGGCCTGTGCCAATGTGTCCCGCGCTCGCTTGCAGTTCTTCCTTTCAAGCTCAAACATACGTTTCCATTCCAGAGCTTCATTGGCTGTTGCTGCCAGTTCCTTCAGTTCTTTGGGTGCAGTTGCCTGCTTGACTGAATCGTCAGTCATCCTGTTACCGTCCGTAACACTATCCCCTCCTTTTAAGTCTTCGTCTCGGAAGATAGTTTCTCCCTTCCATAAGCAGTATAAAGGCAGCAGGTCTTCCGCTCTGTGTTCCAGGCTGTAAGACTCTTGACTTCCTTTCTTTCCTGCCCAGCTTCCCAACGATGACACGTCCTGAGCCGTCTCTAATACGTGCTCGCCGCCTAGCTTCTCGGATCCATAACGAACCCTGTTACATGCCGACACCTTACTTGAACTGTTCCCGCCGAGGCGATGACTGCCTCGTGAACCTGAGTTCTAGTTGCTGCTCAGCCTGCAACGATCGCAACGTGAAGTGTGATCTGATTGTTTTGCAACCGGAGTGGGACTGTTTTGACCGTGACAAAGCGAAACTCCGTTGTCAGCTTAAAAAAGCTGAGGAGGACGCCCTTGAGGCCCGCTCCCGTGCCCTCTGACTCCGTCGTGAGCTCGTAAAGGTTGACTTAAAAGAGAAGGAAATGTTTAATCAAGAGATGGCTTCAATTCGTGAAGTCCAAGCTCTTAAAGAAGAAGAGGCTCATTCTCAGGATCAAGAAACTTGCACACCATAACCTGCAGTTCAAGCTTCCTCCCAGCTTATCGCCTCGTCTTCCTTATCCTTTGATTTTGATTGGAATGCGCTGCAATCGCCCTATCCCTGGGATACAACCTTAGATCAAGCCCTTACTGGCTCATCTGATGGTACTGGTCAATCAGCTCTGAACTGTTCTTCAGGTTCCTGATTGGTTCCCACGTATCATCTTCAGGTCCGTAATTCTTCCATCTAACCAAGTATTTCCACTGACGCCTAAACTGCTGGTAGTCTAGAATTCACTAGACTTCATACTCGGTCGTATCTTCCTTGAGTTTGAGTCTTGTCTGTAGTTTGGCGCTTTGTGGTGCTGGTTCCAATCTTGAAATATGAAAAACTGGGTGAATTCTCGTGTCCTTAGGTAGTTGCAATTCGTAATTCACAGGTCCTGTTTGTTTTCTAACCTTGAATAGTCCTAATTTAATGTGATCCAGTTTTTTTGATGGTCGTTTTATTTCTAAATTTTTTCATAGTAGGAAAACCTTATTCCCTTTCTTAAAGGTTGGTCCCTTAATTTTAAATTTGTTTTTCTGTTGTTTGCTAAGGACTCCTTTCTGGGTAATTCTTCGCGCGATTTCCTGGTGCAGTTATTATAATTTCTTAACTCTTATTCTTACTACTTCTGATATTTTATTTAGTCTTCGTAGTTCTTAATAAGCCGTAGGCTTATAACCGTAATTCGTAAAGAATAGTAATTTTCCTGTTGTTAATGACTTTACAGAGTTATATATAAACTCAGCTATTAGTAGTAAGTTAATCTAATTATCTTACTATTTATTAACGTATATTTATAGATATTATTCTAATATCTGATTTATCTGTTCTGTTTGTCTATCCGTTTATAAATAAAATACTATTAAGAGGCAGTATTCAGCCTCTAGCTTCTCTATAAATATTTTCTAGAATATTAATGTAAATAATTTGTCTCTGTTTATAATAAATTCTTATAGCAATCTATATCATGCTATTAATAGTCTAATAAGTATAATTACTAATTTATCTACTTTAATCTCTATATATATTAGTTTAAAGTATACGTATTTTATAAGTTAGTTTACTATAACTAATATCATGTCATACCATTATCCTTAAAAGGTGGTTATTATTAGTATTCTTATAATAAAGTCTATTATAACTAATTCTTATAGTTAGTCTAGTAAAGGAATTAGTTGTATAAGTCTATATTCTTTATATCTTAATACTTTATTTTTTTTATACTTAATATATTCTAAAAGAATAGCTCTAACCTTTTTCTATATTCTAGAAATCCAGAACTGTTTACTGATTTGTTCTATAGTTTTTTTAATTCCCTAATGTCCGTGTATTTCGGCTGAGTATTAATCTTTAATAAGTTTAGTCTATAATATATTTAATATATAAATTATTTCTTAGTCTAGATTTTATTATAGTTACCCTTTATTAAAATCCCTTATTTATTTTTTCTATGTGTTTTTGATAATGATTATTGTTTTAATATCTATTTATAAGCTTCTTAAGGATCTGTTTAGTCTTTATTTAAGTATTATATTATAAATCTTTAGTATGTCTTTTATATAGTCTGCTTATTAACTAAGTATATTAGCTACTATATTTTCTTTTCTTAATTTATAAAGTATTTAAAAGTTGAAAATTAAAACTAGTTTTTATTATCTAACCTGTCGTTAATTTAGCTTCTTTATTATTATAAATACTATTAGATTTTTATAATTTAAATATATAATAATCTGGTGCTTAGCTCCTTCTAAGTAATATCTCTATTTTTTAAATACTTAAACTATTACCAATAGTTTTTTATTATAAATATTATAGTTTAACTTAGCTGTTGTGAGTTTATAAGATAAGAAATCTACTAGATATTTTCGTTTATTATTTTATACTTATAATAAAATAGCTTTAGTAGCTCTGTTTAATGTATCTATATATATCTTTATTTAAAGTCATAAATTAAACATCTTTAATATTAGTAGTTATTAGAATATTTCTTTTAATATTCTGAAAGTATTTTTTTTTGTGTTATTCCCACTTAAATTATTAATCCTTCTTAAGTAATTCCATTAAGGGTGATGTAATTTTTAAGTAGTTCTTAATAAATTATTAGCAGAAATCTATAAATCTAAAAAAAGAATAAACTTCTTTTATGTTTATTAGTATTAGCTAGGATAGAATATTCTTAGCTTTATCTAAGTTAATTACTATTCTATTTTAGAATATCACATATCCTAAGAACTTAACTTCTATTTTATAGAATATATATTTTTTTGTTTAAATATATAGCCTGTGTTCCTTAAGCTTCCTTAGTACTTTCTTAATATACTTAATATATTCTTTTAGTATTCCGATTATATATACGAGCATGTTATTAAGATATGCTATTATAAATACGTCTAGGTATTTTCTTAGTATATAGTTAATAATTATCTAGAATATTACTAGTGCGTTAGTGAGTCTAAATAATATAACTAAATATTTAAATAGTTTATATCTTATCTTAAATACTATTATCCACTCGTGTTTTTTAGCTATTTATATATAATAATATCTATTTTTAATATTAAAGAGGCTAAACTATTTAGCTTTTCTAAGTTTATTTATAAGTTCTAATATTAATAGTATAGGGTAATAATTTTTTACTATAGCTTTATTAAAGTGCCTATAATTAATATATAACCGTAGCTTACTATTTTTCTTTAGTATAAAAAGTATTAGTAATACTATTTTACTTTTACTTATTTAAATATATTCTTTTTTTAGATTATCGTTCAGATACTGTCGTAACTCTTTTTATTAATTAATAAATAGCTAGTATAGTAGTTTTAGTTTTAAATCTATTTTTTTCTTAAGCATGATTTTATAATCCTAGTTTTAGTATTCTAGTAATTAGTTTTTAGCTTTCTTAAAGAACTATTCTCTAAATTTCTTCTAGTATTCTTTTAGTATTCTTTTAATATAACAAATTTAGTATCGTGAAGTATTATTTTTTTTTATTATTATAAGTTACTAACTTACTAACGTAAATTATACTAGTAATAAGTTATTTAATTAATTACTATAACTATTAATTAATTCTCTTGCTTCCGGATCAGATAGCTTATTAAACTTAGTAGAAGTTAATTAACTTAGTAGAAATAGAAAGAAGCAATATAATAAGTTAAGATTTAATAAAATAGTATTAAACTATTTCACTTAAGGTGTGAATTTTAATTTTAGAGTAATTATAAGAAATTAAAAGTAATTATAAGTTGTCTGATGTCTTATACTTATAGTAAATCCCCCGTACATATATTATATACTAATTAGAAGTATATTAGATACTGTTAAAGAAGATAAGAGAAAATAAGTTTAACTCTAGTTTATATCTAGCCTTATTTTTCTTATTAGTACTTATTTTTTTTATGTTCTGTTGTAGCTGGTTACCTGACTTACTTACTTACTCTAGATATTATTCTCTATAGAACTTAAACTTACTATAGAGTAATCCTATTTATAAGTTCTGTTTTTACTAGTTTACTTTAACTTATTAGTATTATTTATATATTTTCTTATATTATACCTTCTATAATAACGCCTCCTTGCTTGTGCTTTTTTTTTTATTATAGTCTATAATATTATCCCCTTTCTCTAAACTTTTAGCCTAAAGGTTATTCTGTTCTTTCTTTTATAGATAGTATAAAGACAGCTAGTTCTCTATATAAAAGCTGAGATTATAAGAACTCTTTATACCTTTTCTATTCTTCTAATTTCTTAAGGATAACTTGAGTAGAATTATTCTTAATATAAGCTTATTATCTAGCTTAAAAGGTCTAAATATATAGCTGTCTTATACTATTCTTTTATTTCTATTATCATAATAATAGCTACTACTGTCTAGTAAATCTAGCTTTTAGATAATATTCTAAGTATATTAATCAAAACATAAAGTATAATCTTATAGTGTTATAGTAAAAGTAAAATTATTTAAATCACAATAAAAAAAAATTATGCTAGTAAATTAAGAAATTCTGTTAGAAGTTCCTTAAGGCTTATTATATTCTATTAAATTAGTTATAAAGTATTTAGTAGTAACTATTAAATTTAGATTATAAATCTTAAGCTTATAAGTTTTAGCTCCGTTAGTAACTAGCCTAAATAAATTCTTAGAAAAAGGAAATATTCCAGCGTAAGCTTACCTTAATTAATAAAGTTTATATAATAGAAAAGAAAAAATAGAGTTATTATAGTTAATTTAATATATTATAATTTATAGTGTCTAGTGTTGGCTTGCTTTTCTTCTCTAGTTTTAAATAAAACGTCTTATATTCTCTATATTCCTTAAATATATTTTTAGAGTAAGTGTTTACTGTTTTTTCTAATAATACTAGTTAATTAGCTTTAAACTATTTTTTAAATTCTTAACTAGCTCCCACGTATTGTCCTTAGGTTTATAGTTTTTTATTTAATTAAATACTTCCACTAACGCCTAAACTGTTAGTAGTTTAGAATTTATTAGACTTTATACTTAGTAGTATTTCCCTTAAGTTTAAGTCTTATCTGCAGTTTAGCATTTTATGGTGCTAATTCTAGTAATAAAATATAAAAAACTAAGTAAATTCTTATATCTTTAAGTAGTTATAGTTTATAATTTATAGATTCTATTTACTATTTAACCTTAAATAGTCCTAATTTAACGTGATTTAGTTTTCTTAATAGTTTTTTTATTTCTAAATTTTTTTTATAGTAGGAAAACTTTATCCCCCTTCTTAAAAGTTAGTCTCTTAATTTTGGATTTATCTTTTTATTACTTACTAAGGTCTTCTTTCTAGGTGATTTTTCCTACTATTTCTTAATAAAATTATTATAACTTCTTAATCTTTATTCTTACTGGTTTTAATATCTTGTTTAATTTCTATAGTTCTTAATAAGCTGTAGACTTATAACTATAATTTATAAAAAATAATAATCTTCTTATAGTTAATAATTTTATAAAGTTATATATAAACTCAGCTATTAGTAGTAAGTTAATCCAATTATCTTATTATTTATTAATATATATTTATAGGTATTATTTTAGTGTCTGATTTGTCTATTCTATCTGCTTATTTATTTATAAGTAAAATACTATTAAGAGGCAGTGCTCAGCCCCTAGCTTTCTTATAAACATTTTTTAAAATATTAATATAAATAATTTATCTCTATCTGTAATGAATTCTTATGGTAATTTATATTATACTGTTAGTAGTTTAATTAATAATGTCGCCAATTCATCTGCTTTGATTTCTATGTGTGTTAGTTTAAAGTATATATACTTTATAAGTTAGTCTATTATAACTAGTATCATATCATACCATTAGCCTTAAAAGGTGATTGTTGTTGGTATTCTTATAATAAAGTCTATTATAACTAATTCCTATAGTAGGTCTAAGAAAGGAATTAGTTATATAAGTTTATATTTCTTATATCTTAATACTTTATTCTTCTTGTATTTAATATATTCTAAAAGAATAGTTCTAATCTTTTTCTATATTCCAGGAATCTAAAAGTATCTGTTAATTCGTTCTATAGTTTTTTTAATTCCTTAATATTTGTGTATTTCGGCTGAGTGTTAGTTCTTAATAAATTTAGTCTATAATACTTCTAGTACATAAATCGTTCCTTAGTCTAGGTTCTATTATAGTTATTTATTATTAAAATTTCTTATTTATTTCTTTTAGGTGTTTTCGATAATAACTACTATCTTAATATCTATTTATAAGCTTTCTAGAAATCTATCTAGTCTTTATTTAAGTATTATATTATAAATCTCTAGTATATTCCTTATATAGTCTGTTCTTTAACTAAGTGCGTCAGCCACTATATTTTCTTTTTCTAATTTATAAAGTATTTAAAAATTAAATATAGAAACTAGTTCCTATTATCTAACCTATTATTAATTTAATTTCTTTATTATTATAAATGTCGTCAGATTCTTATAGTCTAAATATATAATAATTTAATACTTAGTTCCTTCTAAGTAATATCTCTATTTCTTAAATGCTTAAACTATTACTAATAGTTTTTTATTATAGATATTATAGTTTAACTTAGTAGTTATAAATTTATGAGATAGAAAGTCTACTAAATATTTACATTTATTATTCTATACTTATAATAGGATGACTTCTATAACTCTGTCTAATACATCCGTATATATCTCCATTTAAAGCTATAAATTAAACATTTTTAATATTAGTAGTTATTAGAATATTTTTTTTTAATATTATGAAAGCGTTCTCTTCGCGTTGTTTTTACTTAAATTATTAATCTTTTTTAAGCAATTCTATTAAAAGTACTATAATTTTTAAGTAATTCTTAATAAATTATTAGCAGAAATCCGTGAATCCGAGAAAAAAATAAACTTTTTTTGTATTTATTAGTATAAACTAAGATAGAATATCTTTAGCTTTATCTAGGTTAACTATTATTCTATCTTAAGATACTAGGTATTTTAAGAACTTAACTTTAATCCTATAGAACATATATTTCTCCGTTTAAATATATAGTTAGTGTTCTTTAAGCTTTCGTAATATTTTTTTAGTATACTTAATATATTCTTCTAGCATTCCGTTTATGTATACGAGTATATTATTAAGATATATTATTATAAATACATCTAGATATTCCCTCAGCATATAGTTAATAATTGTTTAGAATATTACTAGTATATTAGTAAGTCCTATTAGTATGACTAGGTATTTAAATAATTTATATTTTATTTTAAATACTATTATCTATTCGTGTCCTTTAGCTATTTATATCTAATAATATCTATTCTTAATATTAAAAAGGCTAAACTATTTAGCTCCTCTGAGTTTATTTATAAGTTCTAATATTAGTAGTATTAGATAATAGTTTTTTACTATAGCTTTATTAAAGTGTCTGTAATTAATATATAGCTATAATTTTCTATTTTTTTTAGTATAAAAAGTATTAGTAAAGCTATCTTACTTTAGCTAGTTTATATATACCTTTTCTATTAGTTTTTCTATAAAAATTTTCATAACTCCTCTTATTAATAAATGGGTACCTGATATAATGGTCTTGGTTTTAAATTTATTTATTCCTTAAGCATAATTTTATAGTTCTAGTCCTAATATTCTAGTAACTAGTCTTTAGCTTTTTTAAAGAACTATTCTCTAAATTTATCTTAGTATTTATTTAGCATAATAAACGTAGTATTATGAAGTACTGTTTTTTTTATTTATATTATAGCTTTTATTTATCTATAGTAGTTCCTTCTAGTTTCTATAGACTTTATTTTTTAGTTAATTATTAGATTTTATTATACTAGCTAGTCTTATCCTAAGATAAAATCTTTACTACCTAGATTTATAATTTTAATATAATAGTTATCTGTGTAACCTGCTGCTTTAATAGTTATATTTCTTATTTTAAGATTAATTAGACTTTTTTTAAATGCTGTTAGACTATCGTTTATGTGTTTTACTTATATAAATTTATTTAAAACTCTAGTTAGTATCTAGTATTTTTATATTTACTTATTTAATATAAGTGTTTTACTAGCCCCACTATCTATGAACGCTAGTATCTAATTACTATTAATATATATATTTATATATAGCTTATTTTTATATTTCCTTTAGTTTAGTTATATGTATATAATTAATATATTATTTCTAACCTTTAGTTTTTAGCCCTTTAGTGGCTTGGTTATAGTCTACTGGTTTTCTAGTTTTTTATCTATATCTAACTCCTAAGTAGTAGTTATTTCTTTAGTGTTTTCTTTTTAGGTCTGTAGATTAGATATCTTTAAAGTTAATATACTTCTCTATTAAGTATTTTATATGCGTTTCTGGCTTATTCTCTATAATCCTAATATTTCTATCCTAAGAAATATTCTTAATATATGAGTTTTTTATGTGAGTCTGTAGCTAACTATTCTTTTTAATAATATTCAGCCTAGTATTATTAGTATCCTATCTAGTATTTATTCTATAATAGTTATTTATATTTATCTGAGTTTGGGTTCTATAGTTTATTTTTTAAATCTATATAAACCAATTCTTACTATAAGTTAAGTTCTTTTTTATTTGCTAGTTATTATAATACTTTTCTTATCTTTAGTCCTTTAACACGTATAGCGTGTTTATTTTATTTATAGTTTTTTCTTATATAGTTAAAAGCTACACATATCCAGTATTTCTTTTTTATTATTCTATTTATAGTATTATTATCCTATACCTATAATATTAGTAAAGGGGTTTTTTTATTCTTTTTATTTTAATCCTATCCTAGTTCTAAGTGTCTGACGGGATGATAGTGCGTTATATTACTCATAACTAGTATAAATATTTATTAATAGATTTTATTTATTTATATAGCTAATTCTTGTTTATTTAGTTCTTTATATTATCTGCTTTTTACTAACTGTAGTATTTATTAGTATTTATATATTCTATCTCTTAGAGTAATTTCTTAGTGTTTAGTAATATAATATTTTTCTATATAATATTTTAATCTACATATCTAACAGTGTCTCTAGTGTATATATTGTATAATTATTATAGATATTAGCTTTTTACTCTTTATTATCTCTTAATTCTTTCTTTGTCTGAATTTTTGATTTTCTTTGTAAAATAGTCCACCTTCTTATTCTATAATGTTATAAAACCTTTATATTTTTTTTTTAGTTTTTATGTTATATTATTAAGCTGCTGCTTTTTATATTATAGTAATTATATTACTAAATTATCCTGCCACATAATTTTTAACTTGCTAATATAGAACTTTATATTTTTATTTAAGATATATATAGCTTTTATATATCTAGTATTATTTCTTTTAGATTTTCTTTATAATTATTTCTTCTATTATGGTGTCTCTTGCTTATTCTACTTAGACTATAGTAATCTTAATTTCTTTAAATACTTTAGTCTAGACATAAGCTTTCTTAACATCTAATTTTATTATTTATAATTCTTAATAAAATGTTTCTGTTTTTTATATCTTAAGTAGGCCTTGTGTGTGTAATGTTTTATCTATTCTCTAACTCACTTTCCTTATCCTTTTCTAATAAATATTTATTTAATATTAATGTTTATTTCGTTATAAGTTTAGTTATATTTTTTATTTCTTTTAGGTGTGTAGATTATTAATCTTTCTTAAACTTTTTTCTCTTACTTTTATTAGTACTAGTAATTATTAATAGTTACTACTTATTTAATAATTTCTAATAAAATACTTAGCTGCTTTTCTTTAGAGATTTTATTTTTAATTTAGTCTTTTAGTCCTTCATAGTACATCATAACTAATAGTTAGTTTATTTAGTTAAGTTATAATTAGATTTATTTAAACTTTACTGTGTAATTAGCTATTAATGTTTACTATTTAAGTTATTAAAGCTTCTAAATTACCTCTATCTCTTTATTAATTTCTTTAAAGATAATAATTATTTTCTATTTAAAGTATTTATAACTCCTAAAGGCTTGTTATATATTATTATTATAATTAGCTAATTCTATCACTCCTAGGTTAGAATTTCTATTAGCTAGGTAATTTCTTATTAGTAGTTTAAACTATTATATAGCTCTACCTATTATATTTATACCAGCTACCAGAATCTAATCCTAATTAGTTAGAAATAACTTTTAGTTAAATTAATAGTATAGGTCTATTATTACTGTAAAGATCTTAAGTTTATTCTAATTACTATTAAATTTCTTAGGAGGCTATATTTTTGCTGTTTTTTCTCCTTAATTTATTCTAACTTACTATTATAGGTTTATTAGAGTATTATATAATTCTATAATAGCTACTCTTTATTTCTAAATAACTTATTACTATTATGAGTTACTTTGACTTAATGGTATGTTTCACGTTAGTAACTCTGCCCTAACTAATTACTTAATAAGTTCTTAGCTCTTTCTGTATTTAGAATAAATAGCCCTAAGTTTAACAGAATAGAGTTTATGCTTTATCACAAGGTAGGGAGAGGGGTGTATAATAGATTTAATAAAATAGTATCAAACTATTTCACTTAAGTTCAAGTCTTAACTTAGAGATAAGATCTTAATTTTAGAGTAACTATAAAGAATTAAAAGTAATCGTGAACCGTCTGACGCCTCATACTTATAGTAGATCCTTCGTGCGTACATTCTGTACCGTTGTTTAGTATATTAGATACTGTTAGAGCTATCAGAGGTGTTAGAGCTTCTAACACCTCTGGCATCTCTGGCTACCAAGCCTTGGCTTAGTCACGTGGGCTGCTGCTCCCAATCCACTCACATGGTTCCGTATCTCTGTCCTCGCTTCTTGGCTCGTACTTTAGCCTGCGCTAAAGCGTCCCGTGCCCGCTTACAATTCTTCCTTTCCAGCTCGAACATACGTTTCCATTCTAGAGCTTCATTGGCCGTCATGGCCAATTCCCTCAGCTCTTCGGGTGCAGCTGCCTTACTGTTACCGTCCGTAACACTATCCCCCTCCTCCAAGTCTTCGTCCCGGAAGATAGTTTCTCCTTTCCATAAACAGTATAAAGGCAGCAGGTCTTCCGCTCGGTGTTCCAAACTGTAAGACCCTCAACTTCCTTTCCTTCCTGCCCAGCTCCCCAACGATGACACGTCCTGAGTCGTCTCTAATACGTGCTCGCCGTTTAGCTTCTCAGATCCGTAGCGAACCCCATCACATGCCGACACCTTACTCGAACTGTTCCCGTCGAGGCGATGACTGCCTTGTGAATTTGAGTTCCGGTCGCTGTTCCGCTTGTAATGATCGCAACATGAAATGCGACTTGGTTGTCTCGCAGCCGGAATAGGATCGTATTGATCGCGATAAGGAAAAACTTCGTCGTCAGTTTGAAAAAGCTGAGGCGGAGGCCCTTGAGGCCCGTTCCCACGCCCTTCGTCTTCGTCGCGAACTGGCGAAATTGGATTCCAAAGAGAAGAAGATGTTTGATCGAGAGATGGCCTCCATTCGTGAGGTTCAAGCTCTTAAAGAGGCAGAAGCTTGTTCTTGGGGTCAAGAAGCTCGCACACCGCAATCCGCAGTGGTGGCTTCCTCCTAACCCGCTTCGCCTTCCTTCTCAGGTTTTGAGTAGAATATTCTGTACTCTCTCTATCCCTTAGATTCGGCTTTAGAGCAAGCCTTTGTTGCTCCTGATAGTACTAGTCAATCAGCTCTGAACTATTCTTCAGGTTCCTGATTGGCTCCCAGGTGTTATCCTTAGGTCCGTAATCTTTCCATCTAACCAAGTATTTCCACTAACACCCAAACCGTTGGTAGTCCAAAATCTATTGAACTTCGTACTCAGTAGTGTCTTCCTCGAGTTTAAGTTTTGTCTATAGCTTAGCATCCCGTAGTGCTGGTTCTAGTTTAGAGACATAGAAAACTAAGTAAATCCTTATATCTTTAGGTAATTATAGTTCGTAATTCACAGGTCCTGTTTATTGTTTTACCTTAAATGGTCCTAACTTAACGTGATCCAGTTTTCGTGATGGTTGTTTTATTTCTAAATTTTCCTTTTTTAAGAAAATCTTATCTCCCTCCTCAAAGGTTGGTCCCTTAACCTTAGATTTGTCCTTAATTTATTTACTAAGATTGCCTTTATAGGTAATTTTCTATGTGATATTTTTATAAAGTAGTTACAGGTCCTTAACCTTCCTTCTTACAGATTCTAATACCTTATCTAGTTTCTGTGGTTCTTAATAAGCCGTAGGCTCATAACCATAGTTCGCATAGAATAGTAATTTTCCTGTTATTAATAACTTTACAGAGTTGTATACAAACTCAGCTATCAGTAGTAAGTTAATCTAATTATCTTATAATTCATTAACATACATCTATAAGTATTATTCTAATGTTTGGTTTGTCTATTCTGTTTGTCTATCTATTTATGGGTGAAATACTATTAAGAGACGATACTCAGCTCCTAGCTGCCCTAAAAACGTTTTCTAGAATATTAACGTAAATAACTTGTCTCTGTCTATAATGAATTCTCATGGCATCTTATGTTATGTGATCAAAATTTTAATTAGTAATGTTACTAGTTTATCTACTTTAATTTTCATATAGATTAGTTTAAAGTAAGCATACTTTATTAGTCTATTAATAATAACTAGTATTATATTATACTATTAATCTCTTTAGGTAGTAATTATCAGTATTCCCGTGATAAAGTCTATTATAACTAATTTCTATAGTAGATTTAGTAAAGATATAGGTTACATAAGTCCATACTCTTTATATCTTAATACTTTATTCTTTTTGTAATTAATATATTCTAAAAGAATTTTCCTAACCTTACTTTAAATTCCTGGAATCTAGAAGTGCCTGTTAATTCATTCTATAGTTTTCTTAATTCCCTAATATCCGTGCATTTCTGCTGAATGTTAGTCTTTAATTAATTTAGTTTATAAGTTATCTAGTACATAGATTGTCTCTTAGTCCAGATTCTATAATAGTTATTTATTATTAAATTCCTTTATTTGTTTTTCCTAGGTATTTTTAATAATAACTATGTGTTTAATATTAATTTATAAGCTTCCTAAAGATCCATCCTATCTTTACTTAAGTATTATATTATGGATTTCTAGTATATCCCTTATATAGTCTGTTTATTAGCTGAGTGTATTAGCTACTATATTTTCTTTTCCTGCCTTATAAAGTATTTAAAAATCGAATATAGAAACTAATTCCTATTATCTGATTTATCGTTAATTTAACTTCTTTATTATTGTAAATGCTGTTAGATTCTTATAATTTAAGTACACAACAATTTAGTGCTTAGCTTCTTTTAAGTAATGTTTCTATTTTTCAAATACTTAAACTATCGCTAATAGTTTTTTATTATAAATATTATAGTTTAACTTAGTAGTTATAAGTTTATAAGATAGGAAGTCTACTAGATATTTATATTTATTATTTTATACTTGTAGTAGGATAGCTCCTGTAGCTCTGTCTAATATATCTATATATATCTCCATTTAAAGTTATAAATTAAATATCTTTAATATTAATAGTTTCTAGAATATTTTTTTTAGAGTTATAAAAGCTTTGTCTTTCTTAGCTTCCCATTTAAATTATTAGTCTTTTTTAAGTAATTCCGTTAAGGGTGTTGTGATTTTTAAATAGTTCTTAATAAATTATCAGCAAAAGCCCGTAAATCTAAGAAAAAAATAAACTTCTTTTATGTTTATTAGTATAGGCTATAATAAAATGTTCTTAGCCTTATCTAGGTTAACTACTATTCTATTTCAGAATATTAAATACCCTAAGAATTTGACTTCTTTCTTATGGAATATATATTTCTCTATTTAAATATATAAATTGTGTTTCTTAAGCTTCTGTAGTACTTTTCTAATATACTTAATATATTCTTTTAGCGTCCCGTTTATGTATATAAGTACGTTATTAAAATATACTATTATAAATACGTCTAGATACTCTTTTAGTATATAGTTAATAATTATTTAGAATATTATTAGTGCGTTCGTGAGTTTAAATAATATAACTAAGTATTTAAATAACCCGTATCTTGTTTTTAGTATAGTCATCTATTCGTGTTCTTTAGATATTTATATTCTATAGTATTTATTTTTAATGTTAAAGAGACTAAACTATTTAGCTCCTTAGAGTTTATCTATAAGTTCTAATATTAAGGGTATAAGATAACGATTTTTTACTATAGCTTTATTAAGGTGTCTGTAGTCAATATATAACCTTAATTTACTATTTTTTTTTAGTATAAAAAGTATTAGTAATACTATAGTACTTTTACTTTCCTGTATATATCTCTTTTTTAGGTTTTTATTTAGATATCATCGTAACTCCTTTTACTAATTAATAAATAGTTAGTATAATAGTTCTGGTTTTAGATCTATTCCCTCTTTAAATATAATCTTATAATCTTAGTCTTAGTATTCTAGTAATTAGTCTTTAGCTTTTTTAAAGAATTATTTTCTAAATTTTCTCTAGTATTTATTCAGCATAATAAACGTAGTATTGTGAAGAGTTATTTTCTTTATTTATATTATAGCTTACATTTAT
The DNA here is from genome assembly GCA_010093925.1 of Zopfia rhizophila CBS 207.26. Classification (NCBI taxonomy): domain Eukaryota; kingdom Fungi; phylum Ascomycota; class Dothideomycetes; family Zopfiaceae; genus Zopfia; species Zopfia rhizophila. Next base: position 433,093 of record ML994679.1, on the reverse strand, counting down.
CTATAGTAGTTTTTTCTAGTTTTTATAAACTTTATTCTCTAGTTAATTAGTAGGTTTTATTGTGTTAGCTAGTTTTATCCTAATATAAAATCCTTACTACCTAAATTCATAATTTTAATATAACAGTTATTTATGTAACCTGCTGCCTTAATAGTTATATTCTCTATTTTAAGATTAATTAGATTTTTTTTAAATATTACTGGACTATTATTTATGCATACTACTCTTACAGGTTTCTCTAAAACTTTAGTTAAGATATAGTATTTTTATATTTACTTATTTAATATAAGTGTTTTACTAGCCCTGCTATTTATAAGTGCTTGCGTTTAAAAGCTATTAATATATATATCTATATATAGCTTATTTTCGCGTCTTTATTTAAGTTATGTATAGTTAAGTAATAACTTCTATATTTTAACTTTAGATTAGCTCTCCAGCGGTATGGTTATTACTTACTAGTTTTCTAGTTTTTTATTAGTTATTAACTCCTAAGTAGCAGTTATTTCTTTAGTGTTTCCTCTTTTAGTCCGTGGATAAAATATTATTAGAGTTGGTATTAGTCTTATAATAGTATTTTATACTCCTTTCTAGCTTCTTCTTTATAATTTTAGTACTTTTATTCTAAGAAATATTTCTTAGTTATTAGTTTAGCATGTAATTCTGTAGCTAACTATTTATTTTAGTGGCGTTTAGTTTAGTAATATTAGTATCCTAATTAGCACTTATCCTAGTCTAACTATTTATATTTCTTAGTCTTTAGGTCCTGAAGTTTTTCTTTGGAATTTATATAAATCAGTTTTTACTATATACTAAGTTCTTATTTCTATACTATTTATTTTAGTATTTGTTTTGTTATTAGTTTTTTAACCTGTACAGCATAGGCTGCCTATTTATATTCTTATTTAATATATGTTTTTTTTTTATATATCTAGTACTTTTTTTATATGGTTCTTTCGGCGGCTTTTTCGTCCTATACTCACAAAATAAATAAAGTAAGTTCTTTTTCTAGTTTTTTATTCTAGTTCTATCCTAACTCTAGATGTCTAACGGGGTGGTAATAGGTTATATAACTTATAAATAGTATTAGTTCTTATCTATGAATCTTATTTATCTATATGGCTAGTTTTTGTTTACTGAGTTCTTTATATTACTTATTACTAGCTATTTATAATACTTATCAGCACTTATACATCCCGTCTTCTAGAGTAACTTCTTAGTACTTAGTAACACAATATTCCCCTATATAGTGTTCTAATCTATAAATCTAGTAGTATTTCTAGTTTACTTATTATCTAATTATTATAGATATTAGCTCTTTATCTTCTATTATCTCTTAATCCTGTTATTATCTGAATTTCTAATTCTCTGCTCTAAAGAGTCCTTTTTTCTGTTAGATTATTTTATAGAATTAGTTAGCTTCTTTTATAAAGCTAGCCTAGTATTATTTAATAGCAGCTCTTTATATAATAGTAATTATATTATTAGCCTGTTCTACTAAATAATCTTTAACTTACTAATATAGTATTTCGTATTCCTATCTAAGATATGTGTGGCTTCTATAGATTTAATATTACTCCTTCTAAATTCGTTATATAATAGTCTCTTTAGTTATCTAGTTTTTAGCTAGTTCTATTTAGACTATGGTAATTTTAACTAGCGCCTTAGTCTAAACATAAGCCTATTTAACATCTACTTTTTATTATTTATAGTCTTTAATAAAGTGTTTTTTCTTTCCGCAACTAAGACATACTCTACGTGCGTACTAATTTATTCGTTTCTTAATTCACTTATCTTATTTTCACTTATTAATTTATGTGTTTTTAACTAATACTTAGTTGATTTCCATCGCATCATAAGTTCAGTTATCTTTCCTATTTTTTCGTGGTGCATGGATTACTAGCCTAGCGTTGTTTTTCTTTTCTTATTCTCTTTAATACTAATAGTTATCAATTATCACCACTTGCTTGATGATTTCCAGAAGTATACTAGGTCATTTTCCTTAGGAAATTTTATTCTTAATCCTATCTTTTAGTCCTGTATAGTATATTATAACTAGAGATTAATCTGCACAGTCTAGTTAAGATTAGATTTACTTAAATTCTGCTGTATAGTTAGCTGCTAATATGCATTATTTAAGTCACTAGAGCTTTTAAATTACTTTTATTTCTTTATTAATTTCTTTAAAGACTATAATCATTTCCTTCTCAAAGCTCTTATAGTTTTTAAAGGTTCTTTTAATATTGTCGTTATAGTTTATAAGTTCTGCAGGTTCTAAGTTCAGGTCTCCTTTAGCTAGATAGTTCTTTATAAGTAGTTTAAACTATTTTATAGCTCTTCCTATTATGTTCATATCAGCTGCTAAGATCTAATCTTAGTTAGTCATAAATAAGGATTAATTAAACTAATAGTAAAGGTCTATTATAGCCATAAAGATTTTGAGTTTATCCCTATTACTGTTAAACTTTGTAGGAGGTTATATCTTTACTATCTTTTCTCTATTAGTTTTGCTTACTACTACTTATTGCTATAGATTAACTAAAGTATTGCGTAACTTTATAATAGCTACTTTCTATTCTTAAATAATTTACTGTGCGTTCTTACTTCCTCCTAATGTACTTCCTATAGTAGATAAAAGTCCTGCCATAACTTCTTCTTCACTGCTACTCTTTTCTAATAAATAAAGTTCCTATTCATCCTTATAATAAGTCGTTATAGACTGTAATTAGAAATTCGTTATTAGAATCAATCCAACGTCCTCTCCTATACTTTGAAAGGGTAGTTATAATGTTATGAGTTACTTTAACTTAATGGTACGTTTCACGTTAGCAACTCTACCCTAATTAATTACTTAATAAGTTCTTAGTTCTTTCCATATCTGGAATAGATAGCCCTAGGTTTAACAGGATAGAGTTTATGCTTTATCACAAGGTAGAGAGAGAAGTATATAATAGATTTAATAAGATAATATTAAACTATTTCACTCAAGTTCAAGTCTCAACTTAGAGATAAGATCTTAATTTTAGAGTAACTATAAAGAATTAAAAGTAATTGTGAATTATCTAATGCCTTATACTTATAGTAGATCCTTCATACGTATATTCTGTACTATTGTTTAGTATATTAGATACTATTAGAACTGTTAGAGGTATTAGAGCTTTTAATACCTCTAGTATCTCTAGCTGCTAAGCCTTAGCTTAATCACGTGAGCTACTGCTTCTAATTTACTAGCATAATTCCGTATCTCTATCCTCACTTCTTAGCTTGTACTTTAGCCTATGCTAAAGCGTCCTGTGCCCGCTTATAATTCTTCCTTTCTAGCTTAAATATACGTTTCTATTTTAGAGCTTTATTGGCTGTTATAGCTAATTCCCTTAGCTCTTTAGGTGCAGCTGCCTTACTATTACCGTCTGTAACAATTACGTACTCTTTTATCTTCTAGATATACTTTTAGTTATAGATAAAAATCCTGCTATAACTTTCTCTTTACTATTACTTTTTTCTAATAAGTAAAGTTCTTGCTTGTCCTTATAATAAGTTATTATAGACTTTTAATAATTAGTTATTAGAATCTATCTAACGGCTTTTTCTACTTTCTTAAGGTGGTAGTTATAATATTATAAGTTACTAACTTACTAACGTAAATTATACTAGTAATAAGCCGTCTAATTAATTGCTATAACTATTAATTAGTTCCTTTACTTCTAGATTAGATAGCTTATTAGACTTAGTAAAAGTTAATTAACTCAGTAGAAATAGGAAGAAGTGATATAATAAGTTAAAATTTAATAAAATAGTATTAAACTATTTTACTTAAAATATAAATCTTAATTTTAGAGTAACTATAAGAAATTAAAAGTAACTATAAGCTGTTTAATACCTTATACGTATAGTAAATCCTCTATATATATATTATATATTAATTAGAAGTATATTAGATACTGTTAGAGAAGATAAGAGAAAATAAATTTAGCTCTAGTTTATATTCAGTTTTATTTTTCTTATTAGTATTTATTTTTCTTATATTTTGCTATAGCTAGTTACTTGATTTACTTACTTACTCTAAGTACTATTCCCTATAGAACTTAAACTTACTATAAAGTAATTCTATTTATAAGTTCTGTTTTTACTGGTTTACTTTAGCTTATTAGTATTACTTATATATTTTCTTATATTATGCCTTTTATAGTAACGCCTTCTTACTTATGTTTTCTTCCTTATTATAGTCCGTAACATCTATATTATTATCTATTATTACTATTTATAATAATCGTTTCTGATTTCTACAGTTTTTTTTTTTTTAATTAATAGTTAGGTTTTATTATGCTAGCTAGTTTTATCCTAGGATAAAGTCCTTACTACTTAAATTTATAATTTTAATATAATAGTTATTCCTATAACTTACTACTTAAATAGTTATATTTCTTATTTTAAGATTAATTAAACTTTTTTTAAATATTATTAAATTATTATTTACGTGTCTTACTCACACAGGTTTGTCTAAAACTCTAGTTAGTATTTAGTATCTTTATATTTACTTATTTAATATAAGTGTCTTACTAGTCCTACTGTTTATAAGCACTAGTATTTAATTACTATTAATATATACATCTACATATAGCTTATTTTCGTATTTTTTTAGTTTAATTATATATATATAATTAATATATTTCTTTTAACCTTTTCTTAGCTCTCTAGTGGCTTAGTTATAGTTTACTAGTTTTTTAGTTTTTTATTTTTAGCTAACTCTTAAGTGGCAGTTACTTCTTTAGTGTTTTTTTTTTAGGTCTGTAGATTAAATATCTCTAGAATTAATATACTTTCTTATTAAGTATTTTATATATATTTTTAGCCTATTCTCTATAATCCTAGCATTTCTATTCTAAAAAACATTCTTAATATATGAGTTTCTTATGTGATTCTGTGGCTAATTATCTTTTTTAATAGTATTTAATTTAGTATAATTAACATTCTATCTAGTACTTATCCTATAATAATTACTTATATTAATTTAAACTTGGGTTCTATAGTTCTTCTTCTAAGTCCATATAAACTAGTTTTTTTTATAGATTAAATTCTTATTTATTTATTAGTTATTATAATATTTTTCTTATTTTTAGTCCCTTAACACGTATAGCGTGTTTATTCTATTTATAATTTATTCCTATATAATCTAATACTATATATATCTAATATTTTCATTTTATTACTCTATCTGCAGTGTTGTTGTCTTGTATTTATAAAATTAATAAAGGGTTTTTTTCTTTCTTTTTATTTTAATCCTATCCTAGTTTAGGATATTTAATAGGGTAGTAGTACATTATATTAGTTATAACCTATATAAATATCTATTTATAGATTTTATTTATTTATATAGCTAATTCTTATTTACTTAGTTCTTTATACTATTTATTTTCTGTTAATTATAGTATTTATTAGTATTTATATATCCCGTCTTCTAAAGTAACTTTTTAGTGTTTAGTAACATAATATTTTTCTTAGTAATATTTTAATTTATATATCTAATAATATCCTTATTATACTTACTATATAATTATTATAGATATAAGTTCTTTTCCTTTTTCTATTTCTTAATTCTTTTTTTGTCTAAATTTCTGATTTTCTTTTTAGAAGAGTCCGTTTTCCTATTTTATAATCTTATAGAATTATTATATTTTCTTTTTAATTTTAGTATTATATTATTAAACTGCTGCTTTCTGTATTATAGTAATTATATTATTAAATTATCCTGCTAAATAATTTTTAATTTATTAATATAGTATTTTATATTCTTACCTAAGATGTATATAACTCCTATAGACTTAATATTATTTCTTCTAAATTTATTATATAATAGTCTTTTATGTTATTATGTCTTATGCCTATTTTATTTAGACTATAGCTATTTTAATTTTTTTTTATGCCTTAGTCTAAACATAAGCCTTTTTAATATTTAATTATTATTATTTATAATTTTTAATAAAGTGTCTCGGTTTCCTGCACTTTAGGCAGGCTTTATATATATAGTATTTTATTTATTTCTTAGCTCACTTCCCTTACCCTTTTCTAACAAATATTTATTTAATATTAATATTTATTTTATTATAGATTCGGTTGTCTTTTCTATTTCTTTTAGATATATAAATTATTAATCTTCCACATACTTTTTTCTCTTACTCTTATTAGTACTAGTAATTGTTAATAATTATTATTTATTTAATAATTTCTAGTAAAGTACTTAGCCGTTTTCCTTTAGAAATCTTATTTTTAATTCTGTTTTTTAGTTCTTTATAGTACATCATAACCAGTGGTTAGTTTACTTAATTAAGTTATAATTAGATTTATTTAAACTCTACTATATAATTAGCTGTTAATGTTTATTACTTAAGTTATTAAAGCTTTTAAATTACTTTAGTTTCCTTATTAATTTCTCTAAAAACAATAATCATTTTTTATTTAAAGTATTTATAATTTTTAAAGGCTTTTTATATATTACTATTATAGTTTACTAGTTTTACTATTCTTAGATTAGGGTCTCTGTTAGCTAGGTAGTTTCTTACTAGTAATTTAAACTATTATATAGTTTTACCTATTATATTCATACCAGCCGCTAGGATCTAGTTTTAATTAGTTAGAAATAATTTTTAATTAAAGTAATAGTATAAATCTATTACTGCTATAAAGATTTTAAGTTTATTTTAATTACTATTAAATTTCTTAGAAGGCTGTATTTTTACGGTTTTTTTTTCTAATTTATTTTAATTTATTATTATAGATTTATTAAGGCGTCGTGTAACTTTATAATAGCTATTTTTTATTCTTAAATAATTTATTATATACTCTTAGTTCCTTTAGATATATTTTTAGTTATAAATAAAGATTTTACTATAACTTCTTCTTTACTGCTACTTTCTTTTGACGAATAAAGTTTCTATTTATCCTTATAGTAAATTATTATAAACTCTTAATAATTAGTTATTAGAATCTATCTAACTGCTTTTTTTATTTTCTTGAGATGAGTAGTTATAATATTATAAGTTACTAACTTACTAGCATAATATTATACTAGTAACTAGTTATCTAATTAATTATATAACATTAATTAGTTCCCTTGTTTTTAGATTAGATAGCTTGTTAGACTTAGTAGATAAAAAATTTAGCTTAATTAAGATAGGAAGAAATAATACAGTAAGTTAAGATTTAATAAAATAGTATTAAACTATTTTACTTAAGGTATAAATCTTAATTTTAGAGTAATTATAAAGAATTAAAAGTAACTATAAGCTGACTAATGTCTTATACTTATAATAGATCCTCCGTGTGTATATTATATACTAGTTAGAAGTATATTAAATACTACTAGAAACTACTAGAGCTGTTAGAGTCTCTAGTTTCTTCTAATATCTCTAGTTACTAAGCCTTTTTATTATATAACATAATGCTCTAAATCTTTTTATATAGTTCTATATCTTTATTCTTACTTCTTAGCTTGTATTTTAGCCTGTGCTAATATATCCTATACTTACTTATAATTCTTCTTTTTAAGCTTAAACTTATATTTCTATTTTAGAGCTTTATTAGCTATTACTGCTAGTTTCTTTAGTTCTTTAAGTATAGTTATTTACTTAACTAAATTATTAGTTATCCTATTACTATCCGTAACAAGTATAAATATAGCTAGTTTTAAACTTATAAAATAAAAATACATTAATATTATAAAAAAAGTAGCCAGTTAGTAATATAATTTAAATATAAATTTTAATAACTTTTTAAATAAATTACTTAATTAATATATAAAACTTTTATTTATTACTTTTAATATAAAAGTATTATACAAATTTTTTTTAATAAAATGTTAAAATAACTAATATTTTTTAAGTATTTTTAGTATTTATTATTACAAAATTTAAATTTATTAAATACTAGTAATATAAATATAATAGTAAAAAGTATATTATATTAATTTAGTTTTAAATTTATTAAATATGTTTATTTTTTTTACTTTTACTATATTTAAATTTTTAGTATTTATTATTTCAAAAATTTAAAAGTTTTTAAAGTTATTAATTACAAAGGTTTTAAGCTAATATACTTAATTTCTTTTATATATTTATACTTTTAGGATTTACTATTATAAAATTATAGTAAAATAGCATTTTTTACTAATATAATACTTAAATTTATTTATTAAAGTAGTTATTTTTTTATTAAAAAGTTTAACTTTAATTACGTTTTTTATTATATAAACTACTAAATTTACTTGTTATTAAAGCAATTTTTTTTTTTACAAAATTAATATCTTAGTTAAATTTTTATTAAATTTATTTATTAAAACTTTAAATTATTTTAAATATTAAGTTTATAAAATGTAAACTATTTTTAAATATATTAGTAATAATATTTAAACTGTTATTACTAACGCACAGTTTAATAATAAAAATTAAATAAAAAATACTTATGTTTATTTATAAAAGTTTTGATTTTACTAAAGAATTTATAATTAATTTATTATATTTATTTTAAAAATATTAAAAATTAAAGTTATTTATTATTAAAAATCTAAAAATATATAATATTATAAAAATTGCTATTTAAAAACTTAAAAACTAAGAAAAAAAATTTAATAACTATAAATATTATAAAGTAATAACTTAAAGTTTAAATAAAAAGTTTATTTAAATAAAAAGTTTATTTAAAAATAAAGTTTATTTAAAAATAAGGTTTATTTAAAAAAAAATTTTATAGAATTTTTATAAAAAATTATAATATTATATATATTTATATAAATTTTCTTGTAACTTAAGTGTTAGTTTATTTTATTTACTAATTTTACTATTTATTAGAATATAAAAATATAAAGTATTTAAATAATATTTTATTTTATTATAACTTTTATTAAAACATTACTATAAATTACTATTTAGAAAAAAAAATAATAAATATTTGTAACTAATATAAAACTTTAAAAAAACCAATAATAAATATTATAATAAATAAGTTTAAATAAAAATATAGTTTTAAAATACTAATTTGTTTAAAAATAAAAGCTAATAGTAAAAATAGTAATAATATTAATTTTAGAATTAATGGCCTATTTTACTATAAAGTTTTACTTATTATATTATTCTACTTAATTAATAAAAAAAAATATAAAATTAAAACTTAATATTTAATACTTAATAAAATATTAAAATAAGTAATACTTTTTATAATATACTATATTTTTATATATAATTTTTCTTTTATATTGTAACTATAAAAGCCTATTAATTATATAAAAACCTAGAAAAAAAAGTTACTACTAAAAAAATAAAAGTGGTATTTAATTTTTAAGAAAATATAATATTAATAAATAAATATAACTTATTTTTGTTTAAAAAAAAATTTATATAAATTTTTACTTTTATATTTAAAAGTTTAAATATTATAGTACTTTTTATTTTATATTTAAATTATTTTAGTATTTAGTGTAAGGATCCAGGCTAATGATGGTAATTAAATATAATAAAATAGATTTAATAAAGAGTTAACTACGTACGCTATAGAGACTTAATAGTTACCTCTATTAAGTCACTAAAGTCACATAGTTATGCACGAAGTTAAAGCTAAGATAATTATTTTAATTAATTATTTTAAGCTTTAGCCTATTACATTACCTCTTTTCTTATAGACTAGGTAGGGGCTTTTTAGTAAACTATTTACCTAAAGGCCTTTATAGGCCTATTTTAGGTTCTATTTACTATAGCTTTTTCTAAAGCTTTTATTAGTAGTTTACTAGCAGGAGTTTATGTCTGCCTTTTCGCAGAGGTATTATATACTCTTTTTAATAGTCTAATACTATTATATCTTCTAGCTAGCTTACTAGCTCTATAGTTATTAATATATAGTTTTTCTATTTTACTTTATACTATAGCTAGTGGCCTTATCTTTATTTTATTTATATCTTAGTAATAATATCCTACACTACGTGCTCTTTATAGTTATCTATTTAAATTAGTAGTAGTTAAGAGTTATTTATAGGCTAGCTTAGTAATAAGTTATTACTTACTAGCTATAGTCTATCTATATAAAACGTTAGATTTAGTTTTAGGGGCGTATTTAGCTTTATAGCGTGCAAACTAATTATATTTTCTATAGTATATTTAGTATTCTTTTAGTCTAGCTTCTTATTTTCTTGTCTAGTAGAAAGTTAGTTACTAAGTTTCAACTATACCTTATCTCCAACACGCAGTTACAGGGCTTTATTCTAATATTAGTTTATCTATTTTTCTTATTCTTATTATACCTTAGCTATAGTTGCTTATACTAAGTTAATATATTTCTTTAGCTTTTCTATAATTTCTCTAGCGCTAGCTTTTAGGTCTTAAGCTGTTATATTACGCTTAATTCTAATATCTACTTATAGCAGTTCTATATTATATCTGTGCTAAAAAAAAAACAGGCTTATTTCTATTAAAATAGTATTTTTTCTTTTTACTGTAATTTTAGCTATTAGATAGAGCTTTACCTAGTTTACTTAGTCCCACATAATAAACGCTTAAAGATAGGCCTTAACTATACTATTTATTTTTTCTATTAAACTATCTGTTTATGGATAAAACGCTGTTAACAATCACCTTTTAATTTATAGGATTTTATAAAGCTTAGTTTAGAACTCGCTAATAAATTAGCTGCCGCAATTAGATACTATAGCATTAGAAATCTAATAGTAAGTAATAATCTTATAAATAAAAACCTATATTACTATCTTAATATCTATATTTAGAAGAGAGTAGAGAGTTATGTTCTTGCTTAGCCTATTAGTAATTACTAATAAGACTATACAGTTATTACTTTCTAGTAATCTAGTTACAAAATCCATTAAGATCTCTTTCTAAATATAATTGGGAATAGGTAATAGGCGTAATAGCTTTTGCTAGTAATTTCTCTATAGCTTTATATAGCTATAGATATTATAATTTTAAATATAATACTATATATAGTTTAATATCCCTAGCTAAAAGTAATTTCTTATTAATATTAAATAAGTGCTCTGCCGTTCTGGGTGTCCTGTCACTTATAATAAATAAATTTAGTAAATAATTAATATTCTTAATGGCTCTAAGTCAGGTACCTACTTTCTATTCTAATAATAAAGGGTTCTATTTTTATTAATTGTGTACTTAGCTAGTGAAACTTTTAGTTTAAGCTCTAGGAAAAATCTCTACTTCTAATTACAAAAAGCTTATACTACTTTTATATATATTTTATTGTCTAGTACTATATTATGCTATTTTTGTTTAAGCTTGTTATAAGACTTCTAGATATAAGACTCCTAAACTTCAGTTATGTTATCTCCTATAATTATTAAAAGACTAATTTAAGTAGAGAAAGCTTATACTACTTGCTTATTATCATTTAATTTAAGCTCTTCTTTTTAATATATAATTACTAGCTTTAGTAGCTGAATTATATAGCTCTTCAGCCTTTCGTTATCTTCTCCACTTAGATAATTTTATTTATATTTTGATAATGTATTAGCTCGTATATTTTCTTTCTCTAGCTTATATTAAATCTTTATATTATATTAACTAAGGAATAACTGCTAGCGCGTATGTCTTTTACTTAATTTTTAAAACCTTATAAAGTACTTAAGGTTCTTATAATTAGTAATAACCCGGAACTTTTTAATAAACCATAATTCAGCATCTCATGCCTCCAGGCAATAAATAATTATAAGAAGTTCTTTATTATGTATTTTGTAATTACACTCTATAGGTATATTTTTCTTTAAAAAGTATATATATAAACGCAGCACGCTATTATCGCTATATTATAAAAGAATTTCTTTAGTTATATAACCTAAAGAGTTAGCTTCTAAAATAGTCTTATAATTAGAATTAAATTAGGCTAGTACTAGTTCTAATATAAAGATCTTTTTTAGCTTATTAAATGCTGTTTACTCTTTATTAGTCTATTAGAACGGCACGTTGCTTATAAGTCTTATAAATAGAGCAGTAATTTCTAAAAAAGACTTAATAAACTAATAATAAAAAATTAGTAAATCTAAGAAAGCTTCTAACTCCTTTTATAGTTATTAGAGACTACTACTTAGTAATTACTTTTATCTTAGTAGAATCCATTTAAATTCCTTACCTTACTTTAATAATAAACTCTAGATATTTTATGCTCTTAGTTTTCGAATTTGTACTTCTTAATATCTAGATATAAACCTATAGTGCTAAGTTTCTTCTAGTACTAAGTTAACTTACCAGCAATACTCTTCTAGTAAGTCTAAAGAGTAAATAAGTATGTTATTAAAAAAGACTAAATAGAACTCGTTAAGATACTTCCTATAAGGTTTAGTTTATATATTACTAAAAACATACTAAAGGCTTCTGCTAGTCTAAAAGGTATAACTAGCTATTTAAAGAGTCTAAATCTTATATAAAAAAGCCGTTAGCTATTTATTTCCTTTTATAATATAAATTTTATAGAAGGTTGCTGAAATGTTGAGCTTAGTATACTATCTTACCTTACTAATCTAGCTAAGCGTTTTATAGATTAGAAGAAGAAAGTATTTATCCTTTTTAGAAATCTTATTAAGCGTGTAGTAGTTAACGTAAAAGCGAAGACCTCTATTAGGCTTATATATAAATAGTATTAGGGCTATAGCTAGAGAGTTACTTACATAAATAAAGCCCTTCTCTAGTAACAGTATTAACTCTTTTTATAGTACTAGTAATTCTTCTCTTAATATATTATACAGTAGTCTCTATAGGACCTTAAGGTCCTTCCTATTAATCTTTTTAAGTTTTAATATAATAGTCTATTCTATAATCTTACAGCAGTGGGAGTTTGTCTACTTTCTTCTCTAAAAACAGCTTTAGGTACTTCTAATAGGCTTTAGAAAGTAGTATTCTAGAATCTAGCTTTAGTTTAGGCGCTAAGGTCTTTTAAATGTCTACTAATAATACTATAAAAATACGTATCTTATTTATTTTTTTTAATTTATCTATTTATATTAAAAAAGTAGCTGTGTTAATCTCTATTAGCTTCTGTTAACACAGTTTCTTCTCTTTCTTACTATAAACTCTTATTTTTAAAGTATGAATATAGAACGATTTCTTTACTGGCGTAATTATAATATTATTTTAGTTTATTTAGGGCCTACCTAAGATAAGATTAAACTTAAGCGTGTTATTAATAATATATATATAAGCTTATTTAGTATATTCTTTAATATTAAGGTTAATTTATGTAACTTAAGTAACCCTTCTAGGTTTCTTATATACTCTAATAATCTCTTACAAGGCTATATTAATACGCGCTAAATAGACTTTAGCAGTAAAAATAAAGCTTATAAAACTATAATATAAATACCTAGTATTAATTATTATATATACGATATTCATCTGGTTGATTAATAAGTATATAGTAATAGAATCTGCGTCTATATATATATTTTAGAACTTCTATTATTCTCTTTATAATATTATTTTACCTATTTCAGCTAGGAGCCTTTACTCGTGACTGTAAGTAAGAACTATTCTTTTTTTAATACTTTTTTTTTTTCTCTTTTATCTCTGTTTTCTTTATCTCTTTTATTAGCATCTATTTATCTAGCCTTTACTAATACTATAGTAGTTAAACGTAACTAATTTACTTTTACATATTTATACTTATTCTTTATATAACCGGGAGAACTGTATTAATAATAGAGGTCTTACTTATAGCGTCAGTTAAATTCCTTTTAGCTTATTTAAAATATTCTAAATTAATTATCTTATAGCTTTACTGCCCCTATATGCGTGGGTATTACTTTCTAATTTATTAGTTTAAGTATTAATATAAATAGCGTTATATAGATAACTATAGCAGTCCTATAGTTACTTAATATAATTTATATAAGATTATTACTAATATAAATTACTTCCTAAGTGTACTCTTTAAAGCTTAGTGTTATTAAAAAAGCTATAATATGCTTCCAGAGCTCTCTATCCAATCTCTAGGTAAATATACTTTTTTTTACGTTTTTATTTAGCTGATTACTTTCTACTAGCAGCAGCTTCTTATTAAACTCCATGTGATATTCTCTTACTAATTTCTTTTTCTATTTCATGCTTTATAGCTTGTCTAGAGACTTTTACCTTTAGTACTAGTTTTTAAACTAAGAGTCCATAAACGCCTATATTACTTTAAAGGTAGTATTATTTCTTTAATTAGAAAGCTATAAAAGAACGGTTTATACTACTTGTTTTTTTAAATACTAAAAGAGATAGTCTATCTATCCTTTCTTACCACCTATATAGTATCCGTTAAATTATAACTTGGCCTTAACTTAATGCTTAAACGTAGAGTAAAGAGACCATATACTATTAAACATAAAGAGTTTAAAAAAATTAAATAGTTTAATTACTAGTTTAATTACTAGTTATAGTATTAGCATAAAAGGAGTTACTAGTATTATTACTAGAACCTATAAAGATAACCTTAATAGGGAATCGTAACCTTCTAGTATAGTTAGCCTTTTAGATATTACTTATAACATGTTTATAATCTCCCTAAGTAAGATGCTGTTACTGGCTTTATTTACTAAAAATAGAACTTTCCTTTTATCACGCTAAGTAGGGTAGTTGTTAAGTTTAATCTCTACTTAGCTTATTACTATTTTAATAGCTAGAACTTTTAACCCTTATAAAGTAAGTAACTAGCATAGTTTACGGCTAATCTGTTTATTATTATATTCTATATTAAGTAGATTCATCACTTAGGCTATTAGTACAGATACTAAGTAGTTATTAGTATTTATTAATACTTATTATACTGCTAAATAGCTCTTTTAAATACTAAAAAGTCTTTTACTCTTTTATAAAGTTAATTATACTGCCGGAGGCCTCTCAGCCTCTTATAAGAAATAAAGTTAATTAAATCTAAATATAAGGATCCAGGCCAATAATAGTAATTAAGTGTAATAAAGTGGATTTAATAAAGAGTTAACTATATACGCTATAGAGACTTAATAGCTACCCTTATTAAGTCACTAAGGTCACGTGGTTACGCACGGAGTTAAAGCTAAGATAACTATTTTAGTTAACCATCCTAGACTCTAGCCCATTATATTTAGTACTATAAATAAATTTAAATATTTACTTTATTAATTTTGTTATATATTACCTAAAATTTTGTAAATTCTTAAATAGTACTTAATATTAAAGTTAAAACTTAGTTATATATACTATTATACTATTTAATAACTAATATTTTTAACGTTATATTACTTACAGTATAAAATATAAAATAAAACAATATTTTTATTTAACTATAAAATAAGTTAAAATACTAAAATTATTTATAAATAATAAAAAACTAAGTATAATAAAATATATTATATAAGTTATATTAAAGAAACTATATAAGTAAAACTTTATAAAAAAGTAGTAATAAAGTTTAAGTATAAAAAAAAGTAAAGTAAGTAAAATAGTAAAAAAAAATTACATAAAAAAAAAGCCTAAAAAAGTAGTATTAAAATAGTAGTATTATAAAACTACTATTTAAAAAAACTATGTTAAAAATATAGTATAAAAAAATAAGTATAAAAAAGTAGCTATAAAAAAAGTAGTATAAAAAATATAGTTTTAGAAAAATAGTTCTAAAAAAGTAAAACTAGAAAAAAAAAGCATAAAAAAAAGTAGTATATAAAAAAGTAGTATAGAAAAAAGTAGCATAAAAAAAAGCAGTATAAAAGAAAGTAGTATTAAAAAAAAATTAGTATTAAAAAAACTACATTAAAGAAGTAGTAAATTACGTAAAAAAAATATATAATAGTAATAAATAATAGTAATTAAATGCTTTTTACTTTAAGTTCAATTACATAATATTAATTTTTTTAATTAAAAAAAAATGTAGAAAACTTTAGTACTTTCTTAATAAAGTTTTAAACTAAAGTTTTTTATTTAAATAATTTTTTTTTTTACTTAATTATTACTAAATTACTTATACTAACTATATTTAAATCTATTAAGCTTTTAAAAAAGTATTATTAATAACTTTATAACTTTATATAAAACTACTATTTATTAATTAATTAAATAATTTAGTAAATTACATATAAATGCATTTTTTTAAAAAATAATTATATATAGTTTACTATAAATATAAAAACTTATATTAAGTTAAGTAATTTTATTTTAGTTATAAATATTAGTGTTAGTAAAAAAAATGCTAAAAATTATTTTAATATAAATATAGTTTATGTTAAATTTATTAGAAATTAATTACTTTATTAAATAATTATAAAATAATATTTAATTTAATTAAACTAATTTTATAAACTTTTAAATTTTGTGTTATATAATTAGCTAGTATATAACTATATAATTTTGTTATATTATTTTATTATATTATTTACTTTATTACTACTAAAACATAGTATATTTTATATATTATAGTAATTATTTATAATACTTTGTAAAAGATTTTTTATAAGTCTTTTTATATATTACATATTTATTTATTAGTTTCGTATTAGTATATAAGTTTTTATTTTAAATATTTTAATATATAATATTTTAAATTATTACTTAATATTATATATAGTAATTAATTAAAAAAATTTAACTTTTAATATTTTGCATATAATACTTTTATAATAATAAAATTTTCAAAATTTTTAACTACTTAATTTTTTTATTTTTTTAATTAAAAAATATAGAATTTATATAAAGTTTATTAAAAAAAAATTCTTTTAAAATATAAAAACTAATAAGTAAATTCTTAAAAATAAGTAATAACTTTAGTATTATTCTTTATAATATAATTTAAAGTAGTAAACATTTGTTACTATAATAAATTAGTAGTATTTAAAAACTAGTATAAATTTATTATTAAAATAAATAAAATAAAGCTAAAAAAAAAGTATTAATATAATAATAAAATTATATTTATATATATATAAAAATTAAGAAATTATATTTATATATATATAAAAATTAAGAAATTATATTAAAGTAAAAAAAAAAAAAGCTATTTAAATTATAATTAACAGTAAAATATTTTATAACTTAAATTTAGTTTATTATTTAATAATTGCTTTTATATAATTATGTTATTTAATTTAAATAATAAGTATTTTTAATAGCAGTTAATTTTATAGTAAAAGCTTTTTTATTAATTTTTATAATCTTATATTTATATATATTAGATAATACTATAATTTTTACTATATTATAAAATTTTTTTAATATTTATTTATAGTAAATAAATAAAAATTATATTTTTACAAAATTTTATTAAATTTATTAATAATTTAGTATAGTTATTATAAAATATAAAAGTATAATATATATTAAATATATTAATAATAGCTATTATATAAACTATTATATATATAATAATAACTTTTTAAAAATATAAGTTTATATACTATTTTAAAATAATTTAGTATTAAATATAAAGTTAACTTTAACTTTATTTAATATAAAATTTATAATAAAACTTATATTATTAACTTAAATTTTTATACTTCTTATTTTACTACTAGTTAAATAATATTAAAAACTACTATTAAAATTGCATTTAATAAAACTAATAATATTACTATTATAAAATTTTTATAAAAATAACTAAAGTTTAAATAGTTTTAAAAAAGTAAATAAATAAAAAGTATAAAATAATTACTTTAGTTAATAAAATATTAAACTATTAAGTAAACTTTATAATATTATAATATATATTTAATACCTATTACTATATGTTAATATATAAATATTGTTTATAAATAAATTACTTAATATTACTAATATTACATGCTTAAATTTATAGCTTAATTTTTTTATTTTTACTATAAAAATGTAGAAAAAGTTTAGTACTATTTATATAATAATATTATAAAGTTTTAGTAACCATATATTTATATAAGTAATTAAAACTTTTTTAAAATAATAGTAGAAATTTTATAGCTTTTTTAGTAAGCTATACAATTATAGTAAGTAAAAAAGGTAAATGTTATTAAATTAAATGCTTTATAATATAAACATTTTACAAAAATACTTTAAAACCTTTAAAGTAAGTAATACTATAAAAGTGTTATTTTATGTAGTACTAATATTATTAAAACTTTATACTCTAGTAACTAGCAAAATATTGCCTCTATTAATAGAGGCTAGTAGGTACTTATAAAGTATTACTAGTAATTTAATGAGACACTAACTTATATAGCAGCTCTACTACCCTATCTAGCTTAATGTAAACGATATATCGAAGTAAACTAGGTTAAGGCCTGGCGTGAACATACTACTACGGCGGCAAGGCATCTCTAGTCAGAATACAAGAACAGACCAGTGTTCTGAATAGGCGGTCTAAATAGGCTGGACCGCCTGGACCGCCTGCTAAGACAAGTCTAGTCTAGTAATTTAATTGGACTAGGCGGTCTAGTTTGAAGTTGCTGGACCGCCTGGACCGCCTGTATATTTTAGGTGGAGGGGTAGTACTGAAATGGAATGGAGAATCCTTTGCTCTGATTGGCCTGTTTATATATAGCTCTATTAAAACACGACGCGTCAGCTACACCAAGCATTGTCAACAACCTCAGTATGGCCGAATCTATTAATGATGACGCGTCTTCTATTATTTCTACAGCCGCTAGTAATTCTACTGAACCTTTTCACTCCTACCACACGTCAGGATCTG
This sequence comes from Zopfia rhizophila CBS 207.26, assembly GCA_010093925.1. Lineage (NCBI taxonomy): Eukaryota > Fungi > Ascomycota > Dothideomycetes > Zopfiaceae > Zopfia > Zopfia rhizophila. The sequence continues at coordinate 414,427 of ML994679.1, read as the reverse complement.
ATTCTACAAGCTACGACGTACTATAGGAAGGCACTGCAGATGATTCTGATGATGTATATAAAGGTCTTGACTGGAGCAAGTACCTAGGCTATGTAAAAGCGCCTTATACAAAGTGATAGCATATATCTTGGATGTAGGAACATGGCTATCGGATTCAACAAATTAAAACTGAGATGGTTTACTGGCTCTGTAAACATTGTATCATGAGGAAAGCTTATAATGCTTTAATGTACGCTAGTACTGGTGGCTCGCACTCACAAATCCGTCATCTAAAAGATAAACACAATTTGGATTCAAACGGCCCTGTTTAAAAGAAGCGGAAGCTAAATTTTGATGGCGTAACTTCAGCAAACGCGATGATTGAATAAGCGATTATTAACCAGCAGATAACTAACTTTAATCTGGAGCGATTTAAGACGGCATTAGTACGCTGGATGGCCTACGCTAATATTGCCTACCGTTAAGTCAAGCTTCTATAGTTTCATGATCTTCTACATCTGGCATACGCTGATATTGAAGCCGCTGGCTGCCTACCAACAGCTAACATAATCGTACGGTAGACTAAATAAGACTTCCAGGCTTTCAAAGCGCTAGTTACACAACAGCTGGCTGAGGTAGAAGGTAATATCCACTTTACCTTTGATCTTTAGACTTCAAGCAATTTACTTTGCCTTAATGGCGTGTACGCTCATTATCTTGACGCCTTTGGCAAAAAAAAGAAGATCCTTTTATCTATCCTATCTATTAATGACAGCCATACTGGCCAGAATATTGCGCATGGTGTTGCTGATATTATAAGAGAGTTCGGCCTTAAGAAGTGCGTTGGCTACTTCGTGCTAGATAACGCGGGTAATAACAACAAAGCCGTTAAGACACTAGGCGATATTTTTGGGTTTGACCCAATTAAATGTTGAATATGATATGCGGTTCATATCATTAATTTGGTAGTAATGTAGATTATGTACGGCATGGACCTAGAAGCTTTTGAAGCTGAGAACGCGGATATTTGACACCTTCTTGAGGATCTTGAGCTGTGGAGGCGTAAAGGCGCCCTAGGAAAGCTTCGTAACATTATTATATAGATTACTAATAGGCATGCTGATGGAGCCCGTTTAAGGGAGTTTAAAATACTACAAATTGAGCACTAAAATAGCCTCCTTGAAGAAGATGAGTACTGCTATCCTCCTACTGAGCTCAAACGACTAAATGATACGCAGTGGAATTCACATTACTACGCCTTTGAAACGGCCTGTCGCAATTGAGCTGCGATTGATGCGTTAGCAGAGAAAGAAGAGTGAGCCTTTAATACACGGCTAGAACAGACTATATAAAAGAATAGGTGAAGAAGTATAGATAAGCAAATCAAGCTTCTAACAAGGCCTATAATTATAGAAGATAAGCTCTCGGTCGACGACTAGATTACGATTACCAGATACATGCAAATTTTAAAGCCGTTGATGCTAGTTACAAAAAGGCTTGAAGGGTATCCACAGAAAGGCTGTAACGGCTTTATGTGGGAAGTACTACCTTGCTATGAGTTTCTACTCACTCACTTTGAGCGCCTTACTGAGCAATACAAGCACGACCCTGATGAAGGCCTTTGACTTAATATCCAGCTTGGATGGCAGAAGCTTAATGAGTACTATGAGAAGCTCGATGATACTGAGGTCTACGTAGCTGCCATGGCGCTTCACCCTAGATATCGACTTGCTAGGATAAAGCAGCTGTGGGCTGATAGAGGACAGGATGGCTGGCCAGAAATGGCTGAAAAGCAACTTCAAGACCTTTGGAATTGTTACAAAGATGTACAGCTTCTAGAGCAGTCGCCTCAGCAGCAGCTTGATGACGATATCTTCGATGAGATTCTCAATCCTACTGAGCCGCCCTCTGAGGAAGATCTATTTGGCCCAATGGAACTGCTAAACAAGAAGCCAGCACAGCAGCAGCCGCTGCCACCAGACGAGATGGACGAGTTTCAACGTGTAGTTGACTCCTCCTTTGATAAAGTCAAGGATCCAGTCAACTTCTGGGTGTTAAATCGACAGCGCTGGCCACGGCTGTCACGGATGGCGCTTGAAATCTATAGAATCCCACCAACCGAGGCCGATAATGAGCGGTTATACAGTAGATGTGGCGATATGGTAACGAAGAAAAGGAATCGACTGTCGGCAAACACAATTGGAGCTGCCCAATGTCTTCGGCAATGGGATGAGGATGGTATAATTGATTGGCGGTAATTTTAGTGCAATGTATTAATTATTTATTATAATATTCAGGTTGCTCTTGTAATTTCAAACCAGAATGCATGCCAAGACTCTGTATAGCCCATATAAAGCAGGCGGTCCAGTCCACAGCCTCTAGTTAGATAGGCGGTCCAGTTTAAGGCCTCTGGACTGGACGGACCGCCTATTCGGAACACTGGAACAGACTAATTACTCCTGGTTCCCAGGCTAAATTAAGCAAGCAGGATAAGCGTCCTACAGTATACGACCTGCTCGCTCAATCTCTTGATGTTACTAAGGCTGCTAAAGATAAGGATGAGTTTGAAAAGTTCATTAATTCATCACCTCATAAGATACCCTGCTTTCCGCTAGCCTGGTGGTGCCGAAAAGAGCAGAGAATGGAGTATCCTCGTCTACACCAAATGGCCATTGACGTTCTATCTATTCCGCCAATGTTGGATGATCCAGAATGGGTATTTAGTGGCGTACGGCGTACAATCTCATGGGACCGGGCACGCCTAGGTGCAGCAAATATTGAGAGAACGGAGTGCCTTGGTAACTGGAATAAGAATGACTTGATAAGGCAACTGTACGTATTAGCTGAAGATGAGATTGTAGATGTTTCTGGCAGCGACAGCGAGGTACAGTAGATACTACGATACCATGCGAAGAACATCTTAATACGAGGTCTTGGCATCGATCGATAGCTAACCAATCAATATCGAAAGATTGCTCCCTTCATCAGGTAGGTTACAGAATGGATTGGACCCTACAAGTCTGGGTGATTTTCATAGAGATCCTTTAACAATTCCAAACCTAAGCAGAAGGCGTATCTATCAATCTCCGTGGAACCACACATGATCAGGGCACGTCATGCTGCGGCATCTTCCTGAATTACTCGGATTGACTTTTATTAATTTCTGTGGATGTTGTCGAGCGTATACTGCCTTACCCAGATGCGCCGAAACCACATTCGTTGAAGCAGGGCGGGAACCGCATGCAGGATCATTTTGTTGTCTAAAGGATTCGTAGACTTCTTGCCTGGAAGCAACGCGCATTTCTTCAATCGCTCGATGGCTATCGTCTGCCGTCTCTCTAAGCCAAATAAGTACACGGTTTGCTTGACCATAAATCTTCGCCATAGTCTGAATCTGGCGTTCTTTCTCTTGCTTGTATTTTTCTTTGATCCAAACAGCATCTCCCCATATGATTCCTTTAAAAGAGCGATCTCGAAGGCGCGATAGCGCCGCGTAAAGGTTTACCGTGATGTTGAAGCAATGCTCGTTTATGAGAATGGATAGAGTATTGTCTGGATCACCACATACGTAGGATAAAGCCTCGTACAGATGAGTCCCCTTGCCTGATTCCTCTGGAGAGTAGTTGAAGAGTTGGCATTGGACAGGGGCAGTCTCGTCTTTATTGGGCATTAGGCGAAGCAAGTAGATACTACCTGGCTCTAGCGAATGCGAAGAATAAGGGCCGTGAGACATGGCAAAAGACATCGTACCCAGAATTTGAACTTTTGCGCGTTGGATAGTTGCGATGGGCGGTACGGTGAGCCTAGCGTTATCGTCCAGACCACCCCCACAAGTCACATTGGTAAGTTGAACGTGCAGTAGGACAGCGCATAAGGTTCGTACGTGAGCGCTAGTAGGGAGGGTGGACGACCCGCACCGGCCACACCCTTGTGAAGATTTTTTTTTGACGCGAATGAAAAGAGAAGTTGGGGTAGACGCGTTTTCACCACAGGACGGCATGTAGACGTGAGGGTGGGTGCGGTGGGGCGCTAAGAATTTCCAACCGAGGGGCATATTCCAGCGGGGACCGGATGGGTTGTCGGAAATGGAGCCAGACCCAAAACCGGGTAGCGGAACGGGATCGCTACATAGCGGGAACCAGAAACGGGATATCCAGAAGCTGGGCCAGGCACAGCCAGACCAGCATTGGAGCTTCACTAGGCTGAGAATTACTGATAGTCACCGATGAAAAAGCTTTGAAAATCATGTGGGCGATTCCTTGAAACTAGGCAGTTCTTTTCTTCCGCTCCATGGCTTAATGCCAAGAGCTTCGACACGACCAATCCCACCAATCCTTGATGGTAGGTCGGTTTGAATGAACCAAACCAAGGGTGGTTTGATCTCCACTCCGCGCACAGACGTGAGGATCAGCTCCTCAAGCACGCTCCAACGTGCGTTCACCCACACCCTCTTCATCGCTACTACCAACCGCATTGTTATTATAGACTCCCCGTACCAAGAGCGCAAAAGCGAAAGTTAATATATATACGTGACCGGTAGCAACGAGCCCGTCAGCGAGTTTGATAATAAGACTGTGGAGACGCGGACGATATTACTATTCTAAGTGCCCTCGCCGTCAGCAGCAAAAAATTTGACATTGGCTAACACCCTAGAACGTTGCCGAGAAATCAACATCATGCAATCACTGACGACTTGGGCTGGAGGAATAAGCGTGGATGCACAACCGGCGTGCTGCGAGTCGATTGGAGCGCATGTACAGTACTCTTGAAAATATTGACTTTGAATTTTCACTTGTTATCAGGCAATCCGGAACTTCCCGCCGCAGCTACAGTCTCTAGAGCCTTCAAGGGACCGTCAGGTTCCCCATCTACAGCCACAGCCCAACCTATTGAATACACTAGAATACACTGTTGGTTATGCCGACGGGATGATTATCGCTCCGTGACCGATTGAGGGCTGAAGAAGACCAGAGAGTTATTGGGGGGGGGGTCGAGACACAGAAAGTCGTGGATGTCTCACAAGCAGGATGGCTGCTGGTGGATGGGTGGGGCTGTGTGGCGTTTTTTCAGGTGGGGCTGGAGCTGAAAGTTGTTTCGAATTGCTAGCTTGCCACTTATCTCAAATGCGTCGCTGAAATATCTCTAAATTTGATGAATTTCTTTTAGAAATCCGCACCAAACTACGGGTTTGTTGATCCGATGAAAGATACTCGATTAGGTTCCCGCTCCATGTAGATCGCGTCCGAGATCGACCGTTGGCGTTAAATGTATGCGCTATGCCAGTTGCACGTGAACGTTCGGGCTGTTGGACTGTTCAGCTCTTCGGGTAGGGTTGTTAGCCAGTAAAGGTCGATGCGCATTGAAGCGTCTGGCTGGAGCCGAAGTTAAAGCCGGTGATACGCTGGCTAAGATTCAGCTACGAGGATATGCTGTCAGATGCCTACTGTGACTGGTTTCCCTACATATCTTGCTAAGTATAGTCACGCGTTACAGTTGTGCTGCCCTAGATATTTCTTGCCGCCCGTGGGTAGATTTTGCTTTCCTATCTTTTTCCTTCAGCAGTTTTGCTCGTTCCCTCTTCTGCAGCTTTGCTCCTGCTCAGATTATGAACAAGTTACGCGAAGTTTCCGATTCCTGGACCCAGCCAGCCCGCAGCCGAATAGCCCCAGGTCGCTCTCGGGGTAGACTACTCTGGACTGCCGCATCTCTCCTGATAGGGTTCTTGTGGATCGCGCCAAATCTCGCCCTCCTGATACTCAACTTCGAGCATCATATTATAGGTCCCAGTGTTTGGTGTCCATTCGGGCGATGCCAGGCGGACAACCCGTTTTCCTACGACAATCCCCGAGGAAGAAAGCTTGATGAGTACGATCATAACGCCCTAGGAGCACTGCAGTTTGTCGCCAAAGCCCTCGAAATCTGGTTTGGTTTCATTGCGGGGAGTTTAGTATACGGGCAAGTGTTTGCATCTGCTAACAAGGCAATTTCTGATGCTAAAACTCGGCAGGATTGCGAGGATTATCGCATCATGGCCTGACGGCCTTCCTCTTGGCTTTATGCTCGCTCATCTTGAATATGGTGATCCGTTAACATACCTTGACAAAATCCCGTGGGTTACGCCAAAATCGATTGGCTCAGCGGCAACCAACCGAACATGGACTTTGACATTGTATCTATTCATGCTTTTCACCGCCTTTATGTGTCTCGTGTACAACTTGATGGGGCCAGCAGTCGCCGTCCTCGTCCTGCCGACGTTGCAGTGGATAGATACTCCTCGACTAGGTCAGCAGTTTGGTAAACTTGACCTCGCGGTCGCTCCCACCACCAACATACTCTCCGTCCCAGCCGGGGCATTGTCTCAAGGTTGCAGCAATACAACTCTTGCAGTTGGCAACTATTCTTGCACATCTGATATCTACGCACCAATCCTAGATGGGATAGCAAATGACGTAGTTGCAATCCAAACCCAGGACAATCTCCCCAATGTCGACCTCACGCCGACCGACTTTGTGATAACGTACGAATCCGGACTAAATTTCGGCTTCAACTACAGTTCATATGATGTGAGTAGTTTCGAGGGCAGCGTGTATACGCCCAGCAGACAGACCTTGAGAGGGTTGGCTTTGGATCAGATGAACCTGGGCAACGCCGCCGAGGGAGCCTCCGTCGAGAAAGGATTCCAAGTCTATAACAAATCCCTGCAGTCGACTCTCAAACGTGATGGGCCGATAATACATGCTCTGCCCAGACATCACGTGAGCCACGTACTTGTCACGGATATTGGGGGCAGCCCTGAAAGCCAGATTCGCTGTTACGATAATTGGATGCCGACTATAACCAGTACAGAGGAGGTATTCTGGGAATGCATCAGGACAGGGCCCCTCTGGGGCCCAAACAACGTCCACTCGAAGTTCTCGATCAATGGCTCACAAGCACTTCAACGATATGGGTATGCTGATGAACTATTCCAAGTCAATGTCTTCTTCTCGGACAAGGCTTTTATTTTTAACATATCAAACACCAACCAGAATGGAATATCGGGGGGGTTACCTGACTGTATGTATAACGCTACGAGTTCTTGCGACTGGGACGTAGATTTCGCAGGGAGGGTCTCAAACGACTCTTCATTTGACAACCTTCTTACTCTGGAAATCTCGAATCCAGCGTTCAGCGAAGTTTACGTCAGCGAGTTTTCCATTTTTAGCGGCCTTGCAATGTACACCCTTGAGACGGCGGATCCAATAGCCTACGTGAAGACGACATATCATTCTACCGACATACCCGTGACTCCACTCGTTGTTCATCCTGACTGGATACTAGCAGCATGGTCTGTCGACCGCGATGGTGTCGTTCCTGACACCCGTGCTGCAGCAAGCCACCTAGCGGAAAACATCGTTAAAGCCCAAGTATATGAATATAAAGGGCTAGACTACGACTGGCGCATTCACTTTCTCCTCTGTCAATCTTCGTTCCTTCAGGGCATGTCTCTAGTATCCTGGACCAACACCACCGACTTTGTCAATCCCTCGACCCTGAAGAATACCGAAGACCACCCGATTCTCATGCGATATGGCTCTATCCACGCCTGGGCCTACGGCCTCACCGGCCGCACGTCGAAACTTGGCGTTGCCGTTGTTATCGTCGGTATTGTCTGCGTCTTCTTCCGAACTGGTATCTGTATCATCACAGGCACACATGAGCGGTCTGGTTTGGAGCTTCTGAGCGTTGCTCTTCGTCGCACATATGAAGATGATCTGGACGGCCTGGATGAGACCGACCTTGCAAAAGTCCGATATCAGCATATCCGCGCCGACGATGGCGGGTTGACGCTCAGGCGTAGTATGCATTATAAGGCATTAGATTCCGGAACAAACCTTTTGGATCTATCACACCGGCCGAATGATGATGATGTCCAATGAAGTACCCGTAATGGTATTGCTACGACATCATCATTCTTCGCTCAGTATAATCATGTCTGCACTATGTAGATGTCGCTCTCTTATAGTTTGGATCCATCCGCTAATTCTATTGTGCCTGTAATGCGGCGGATATGATAAATGGGCGGTTCTATCATAGTTTATAGTCGTTCCAAATATTTAATTCCTTAGGTGCACATGACGATTACAGTCTATTCCTCTGTAGCTTTGTTGCTGGAACATCATTAACGCGCACCATAATTCACCAGCGTTCACATGGCTTTCAATATCACTCACTTCCGTTCCTCACCCTTTTATGCCAGTGTCACGCCTGTAATAAATATCATTTGTTACCTTTTTGCCCTTAATCATTTATTAATCGAGCTACAAAGGTAAGAAGTCAACATAACTATCCTCCTCTCCAAGACTACAACACACAACCTCCTCTCAACCATAGCGGTTAGACCGCCAGTCGGCCGGCCGGTATTCGCTTGCTTCGCCTAATGCCAAGTACAAACGACACGGCCAATATACAATGCGAACTCTTTGAGTATGCTCTACAGGAATCGGACAAAGTGACTTATCCGTATGAGGCTTTATCCTACGTATGGGGTGGTTTGGACTAGCCTCGGTCTATCTTTACACACAATCAATACTTGGTCGTTACGCTAAATCTTCACGCCTCGCTATTACGTCTTCGAGATCGCGGTATTGAACGAATCATATAGGTGGATGCTGTTTGCATCTATCTCGATTGATGCCGAATCAAACACTGCAGAAACTTGAGGCTGGGACCTCTGTTATGTGAGGTGTTTGATCTTGCACATTTAGCGTGCCGGATCGGGAAATTTCACCCTCCGCGTTTTTAAAGTTGAAATGTATTGAATACGTCGCTTTCTACCTTCATGCAATAATGCTGCCTTCGCGTCTCCTGATCTGTTCTTCGTCTTATTATGATCACTTATCCTTGTTTTGAAACTGCGCGAATTTTCGCTTCCGCCGGCGTCACCGATTGTGGTGGCAAAGCATCACTACGGTAGCCTATCCCCCTATATTAGGGATATATTACCCTGCATTAAGGATATAAACTTTATATTAAGGGGCTATAAGGAAAATTTTTCGTTACGCGATTAGACATCTAACCGCATAAGGGAAGTTAAATAGTATAATTTTAGCATATTGCATATAGAGAGTCTACATTGAGTTTATCTTCTCTCTTACGCGATTAGACCCCTAATCGCGCAAGAGTAGATAGGTATGAAATAAGAATATTAGAACCTATAGGCAGCGTCACCTACTACTACTAAACGCTATTTCGTTCTTGCTAGATGAGCTGTTATATTAAGTCCTTTTGAGACACGATTTTAGGTTGCTACTGTAATTAGACGTCTAATAGCGTAGGCAGTTCAGGGCCGTGTCTGTTTTAACATATTAACTTGTTAAAGTTGTTACAGAGTGCAGAGGATGGATGTAGAAGCCACCATGTGGTGGAATTAAGTGCTATTAAAGTGGTATATGTACCCCAGGAAGTACGTAAGAGGGTACGTAATCGGCTGACGCCATGAGGGTTAGACGCGAGAAACAACGTGAGCGCTACTCAGTCACAAAGGTTAGAAGGTAGGTTTAGGCTGGACGAACTATAGAACAGTAGACGAATAACCTTAATGCTCTAAACGCTATATAGGACGCCTATCTAGGACTCTCTTTTCTATACGAACTTATCGTCTTTCTTGTAACACTAAGTTTTATTAAGTTTACTATTGTGCTTTTATCTAGCCTCTTCCCACAAATCCTACTAGCAACACGAGTGTCTGCTTCTTGCGTGTACTATTTCTATTACATACTACTATTTAATAAAAGTAAATAAAAAATCTACTACTAGCACAGATAGCTGTAGAAATAGATGGAAAGTAATATAGTAATAGATTAGAAAATAAAGGTCAAATTCCACATATACTAGACATCTTTAAGATAAAGGCTAATAGCAAAGATAGTAATAATAGTGAATAATAGTGTCGACTTTACAGGTAATAACCTATTATATCATTAGCCCTTGCCTATCATGTTATTTTAGCTAACTAGGAAACTTTACAGAATTAGGACCTAATACCTAGTAAAGTATTTAGAAAACTAACATATCCTATAGTACACCACCTCTTTATTCTTTCTATCTGCTTTCTTCACCCCTGTTGCGTCTCGCGCGATTAGACGTCTAATTGAGTTAAAGAAATAAGAGGTATTTAATCACGCGAGAAATAATAAGTATCTAATTACGTGAAAAATAAGAGGCATATAATCGCGTGAGAAACAAGAGTTATCTAATAGCGTAAGAAATTAGAGAGGTAGGAAAAAGAGAAGAAAGAGCTGCTACTATAGAAATTAGAAGAAGCATTTTATCGCGTGGAAAATATTGTGTTGATAGAAGAATATTGCTTATTTCTTTTTAAAAAAAACCAAAAAAATTGGAATTAACTTTGTGACTTTAATCAATTAATTTACATCTAATATATATATTATCTTAAAATTAGGGTGATGTATACGCCTATGTTAGGGGGATAGGCTACCGTAGTGATAGAAAAGTAACGTGATGCACTTAGCGTTTGCTCTGCTTGCCAGCTTGGGAGGATTCTCAGCGGAGAGAGCGGTGATGGGTGAGTAGTGGGTGAGCTGGCCGATTACTAGACAGGGATCTTAGTCCGTCTTCTGGCCCCGAAACGACTCGACATCTGCATCTCACACAGGTTCTGGGGTCAGCCACCGCTTCAAGCCCGCTTAGGCTCCCAACCCGAAATAGCCTCTAAGAGCCCATTTCGGCTGCGGATTCAAGATAAAACTAGCACATCTCTGAACCGTATTCCTCATTCAACCTAAGATATTTCAAGACAAAGAGTACAAGTGCCTACAAAATATAACTCGCGAAGTAGCACTATGCTATAAGCTCCCACTCGATGAGGCGCAAGAATCCGAGAAGGAACGGGGTCCAAACCAGCTACTAAGAAAAAAGGGAAAGCCTGCGTTCAGAAAGAGCCTTGTCAACTGAAGTTAAGAAGAGAGGCTTAATTAACGGTACATGCCCAGGAATTTTGGTTGTGGATTTTGACTTAGTAGAGAAGAAATATAATTTGCATCTCCAAAGTTTGATAACACATATCGACTTATGTCTGAATGTTGGTGGCAGGTGGCTGTGCTCTCAGCCTGGCGCTCCAGCCACAAATGCTGAATACGAGAACCCCTCGCCCGCCGGATAAATGCGATTCAAGCAACGATAACAGCGTTCTGGTTTGCAGCCGCTTAATCCTTCGGAATGCGAAGCCCTGGGGTGGGGGGGAAGGAGGAATATATGAATTGAGTGAATAGCTGCCCTTCAACACCAATCCACATGCGAACGATATCAGCCCTAAAACTGTTTGTGAACTAATCCTTCCAATACGCATTGTCCAATTTCTCTTATTTTTGGACCTCGCATAAACCATGGGTCTCATAAAATTGAAACAAAAACTTTATTCCAAATTCAACGGGCACTCGCCGGACACCAGCGCCTCAAACTCATACCCCAACACGCCCCCTCCCGAAATCACTACCACATCTCAATCAGACCGACAGTTACACCCCACTTATGACTCCTTGTCAGCCTCCGAACAAAAATTGCTCTACCAGCCGGTCGACGAGTCGAAAACGCCTGAACTAAGTGCAGAAATAGCAACACCCTTGTCGGACGAAGAGAAAGAGAAAGAGAGAGAGGATTGCCGAGGAGAGGAGGAGATATGTGAAAGAGTATGTGAGAAAGAACATCAATGAGATAACGAAGCCGGTCACTGTGTGTAATTCGAAGATTTTTGTGCCTGGACAGGGCTGAGTTGCGAGAACTGGCGGGAATTGGATCGAACGAGATGACGTTGGACTAGTGACGCCAGGCGTTTAGTGTTTAGTAGTCGTTTGAATATCTAAATGCCTTGTCCTTGACGTACTCCTTACGACGCGATGAAGTGATGAAAAGTTCATATCCGTAATTTGCCTAACGGTTGCCTAGTTCTTCCACATATCCCACTCACCCTCATCATGCATACCCCAATCAGCCATATACTTCTGATGCTCAGGCACATAACCAGGCCTCGCCATACTTCTCTGCCTATCGACTTTAGGTACTAAAATCATCAGCAAAAACTACTGAACAACCACCATCTCCCTCCAGCATCGAAATCTACTTACAACCTCTCCGGATTCTCAAATGCTCCACTTCATCAAACGTCTCCCACAATTCATTCCTTCGAAACTCGACGATCTTGTGTTCAAGGTCCTTCATGAATGGATCTTCTTTTAGTTTAACATGAATAGCGTTAGCCAAAGAGAGATACCGTTCCATGGTGCACCAGAACCCGGGATCGAGAGTCTTGGCGGCGAAAATGTCCATGTGGACTAGCTGGTCTAGTAACAGGTGCTGGTATTCTGCAATTTCGATTTGTTGTTTGTCGTTCTGTAATTTGAGCTGTGTGTTTTCGGTGCGGAGAGTCGCTATTTCTTGCTCTAGCTGTGCGGTTCTAGTATGCCGGTCTTCCCATGGTGAGTTGGGCATGGTGTTATTGTCTCCTGTTTGTATCTCGGTCCAGTCATTGAGCTCATCTCCCATGGTGTTGGTAGCCATGATATGCGCGTTGAAGTATGTGAAGAGTGCGAAAAGAAGGATGGAGAAGAGAGATGTAAGCATAAGCAGGGTTCCCAACCTGACATCCCGCGGCGGATCTATCGCGTGCAGAAATCCGTAGAAATCTTGGCGTCATCGCGAAATTCGCGCGACCCGCCAAAATCCCATACAAATCGTGAATTTGACTATGACGCGTTAATAACGGCCCACCACTCGTTAAATACTTGCCTGTAAGACTTAAAGCTGTACAAATACGTATATAATGCTATACTAACTCCCCCCCTTTTTTTTTAGTAGAGTAGTCTATGTTTTAAGCCTATAACATTAGTAGTTATATCTTTATACTTATATAAGTACATCACTTACTTGTATTATTTTAATAGTTTATTATTAAAAAGCTGTAGCCTTAATTTTTGTTGTTAACTTAATATTTATTACTTTTTACTACTTAGTTAGTTTCTGTTCATATTATTAATACAATAAATATATTACTACTAAAAGTATATAAATTAAATAAAATTTAAAACTATATAAAAGTATTTATAAACTTAATAAACTTAGTATAGTATTTAGTTATTTATATAAATAATTACTATAAATTTTTTTCTTTAAATAAATAAATATATTAAAGTAAAATTATATACTAGTTATAAATAAATTAAAATTAAGTGTACTAATTAATAACTAGTTAACTAATTAAAAACTATAAATAAAATAAATAAATTTTTTAAAATATATTTATATTATATAATTAAAATTTTTAAAAAGCTTATTACAAATAAATTTATTTCTATAAATTTAATATTTTTTAATAAGCCAATTTTTTTTAATAAATACTATTATTAGTTATTTATTTTATAATTTAATTAAAAAAAGTTATTATAATTATAAAGACTATTTTAAATAAACTAATAACTTATTTTTATTAATAGTTTAAATAGTATATAATTAAATACTAATAATTATATAAAAGTAATACATAAATGTAGTAAAAATAACTTAAATAATAAATTAAGTAAAAAAGATATTTAAATACTTTTATATAAAAAGTACTAATATAATATAATTTAAAGGTATTTTTTATTATTAATATAGTATAAATACTATTTAATGTATTACTTTTTATATTTTTAAGAATTTTTTATTTACTTAACTAAAAAGAAATTAGCTTACATAAAATTATTAAAAAAACTAAATTAAGTAGTAAAGTAAAAATAATAAATATATTTTATAAAAATACTAAAATATTATTTTAATATTTTAATTTAAAAGTATAAAATTATAATAATATGACTATAAACTTAAAATTAATATTAATAATTTTTTATTTATTTTATTAACTATTTTTTACTTTTGAATTTTAATTAGCATACTAAACTTAACATAAATATTAAATAGTTAAATATAGTAAAGTATATTATATAAATAATATTAAAAAAAGTACATAAAAAATGTATAAAAAAATTGTATAAAAAAAAAGTATAAAAATGTAGTATAAAAAAGTAGTATTAAAAAAGTAAAAAAAAAAAAATTAGTAAAATAATATAATATTAAAAATAAAGTAAAATGAAAAAAAAAATTGTATTAAAAAAGTAGTATAAAAAAACAAGTAAATAAAAGTAATAAAAGAAAAATAATATATAAATAATAGTACTTAAAAAATAATATAAATAAAGTAATATAAAAAAGTGTATAAGTAAAATAATTATAAAAAAAGTAGTATAAAAAATTAACTATAAAAAAATAGTATTAACAAAGTAGTTATAAAAAAAGTACTATTAAGAAATTTACTATAAAAAATTAGCATTAAAAAATAGTATTAAGAAATAGTATTAAAAAATAGTATTAAAAATATTAAAGTATTTAATTAAATAAAAAGTTTTACTATTATTTTAGTACAAAATAATTAGAACTTAATTATAAAAAGTTCAATTTTTTTTTTAACTAATAAAGGTATAAGAAATTTTAGTACTATTTTAATTAAAATTTAAACTAGACAAATTTTTTATTTAAATAAAAAAAGTTTTATTATATTTAGTAACTAATATAGCTTATATATTAAATATAAAACAAATTTAAATTAAACTTTAATTTAAGTACTATTAATAATATTTTATAGATTATAAATATAGTATTGTTATTAAATTATTAGAAAAAAAAATTTGATTTTTTAACTTTTAATTTAATACATTTTTATTACTTTTAAAAAAAGCTTTGTAATATTAATATTGTAATAAAATTTAATTATTAATTTAAATAAAAAAAGTATATAAGTTATACTTTTTTTATTTATAAAATAATAGTTTAACAACGTTTATATATTAAAAGTAATGTAAAAATTTTATTCTAGTTTTTATAAATGTTTTAATAATTTCCGGCTTATAAAGATTATACTCTTTAATAATTTATTAGCGTACTAAATTACGAGATGAAATTGTGCGATCGAATTTTGTTCTTAGGTTAAAATAATATCTTAGCTCTTTAAAGGCCTTGTTATTAATCTTTTAAAAAGAAATGTAATTACGTATAATCCAACAAACTACAAGCCGTTAGAAGACTTGGACATTAAAAGTTTATGCTAGGAAGTTGATAATTTTCGCACCGTGAGCGTCCTTTGGGTTAAGGCCAAGGTGTTTTATTACCGATTGAGGATTGAAGGCGTTAACAGAAGGAGTTATAGCTTCTGCATAATGCATGCGGAGGTGATCTGCTAAAGTTTGAAGAACCTTAAGTACGTTCCAAGTCTTATATTCACCCTTCTCTTCCTTAAAGAGCTTGCATACAAGAAAGCGCAATTTTCTTTCCTTTACATCCTTTTAATAGGAACTCCATACTTCCAAATCTAAGAGTCTAATGATGCTGTTGATGCGAGCGGGCAAGTATATCTAGGTAATTGTTCCCACTCAATCCAATTCCAGGTGAATTGAGACGACAGAGGAACGAGATCGCCTTGCTGAGCAGCCATACTATTGTTGTTGCTGTGCTGAAGCTCAGTAGGTGTAACCGAGTGTTCAACTACATAAGCCTTCTCAGCTATTCCGGCAGGAGGGTTGACCTTTTCACTCGGTGATAGTAGGAATGGGAACGAAATTGGAATTACGCTCGGTAAGTGTACTAATTGACGTAAAGTCCTGCTCCAAAATCTCTGCATTAGCTAACAATTAAGACTCTTATAAGGCCAGCTGCTAGGTCGACTGTGTGACGAACCCCTGGCTACTCTCCTCGGGTGACCGTTGATGTTGACGCTTTCCGCTCTTTGGGTTGCTTTTTCCTCTTCTACTTCGATTGTTCCTCGTGCGACGTACTGGGTGTATCGGGGTGCTGAAGGCGCTTCCTTCACTAGATAAGGCGTTTTGGGATAGACCTGCAAGGCGCAAGCGTTGTTGGTGTTGACTAAGTGCGTCGGAAGCCATATTGGATGAATATGGGATGCAAATTAATGGAGTGCAGGCTAATAGCGACGACGAGGGCGATTCGAATTGCAGGCGCGTGTGCAACACCGAAAGATATGAGGTTGGTGCGATATATAATTCAACCTTGGTTGACAGCTAAGAGTGACGACTACTAACCCCGAAAACTATCTAGCACTCCTAATTGGGTATAGTACGGAGCGCCCATGGGCTAAAGCCCGCCCATGCGGAACACTGAGTAGCGTTGATTGAGCGGCGTAACGGGAGGGACTTACTACGTTTACATTAACGGAGGAGCGGCATCGCAGTACGCTAACAGCTCTGGCATTTCCTATAAACCAAAGTCATATTAGAAATGGATGGGAATGAGATGTGGTCGGTCACTTCAGCAAAACCTTTCTTCCTCGCATGCAATACCCGGGGTCCAATGCATTGGTATGGGATCGAACGGGTTCGAAGATGTGACGGTCTGCATCCATGGAGATTTTAGCGTTCCGCTCTTCCGTTCTGTAAGGGGGGTGATCAGGTTCAAATGCCCTGACATTATCTAGTTTACCAAATTTACTTTTTTAGTCCAGACTCAATTTACTCAGCCATGACGGTAACACTGTTGCTCAGATCTGATATATCAACGAAGTCCTCGAGGGGCTGTCATGACAGCCTTTGCAAGGCGGTTCAGCCAAGGCATTCTAGATCTGTTGATGCATCATATCCCCGCAATCCGACAAGAGATTTCCTCGCCCAAAATCCGCCTTGAAAATAAGACACCATGGGCAGGGAAAGGCATGGTCGCCGCCCCTACTCAAATGGGTCGTTCAGTTGCATCGGCAATCTCTCTTGTCCTGTGCTTAATTCCTGGCCTACAGGCTTCTCAATCTTTCAAGACAGATTCTGCAGCACGATCACCGGAAACAAGCCAGCAGATGCTCCTCGGTGCGAATGGGTCAACTTGCTTCCCTGCCGGCTACTCATACCTGCCTCCCAGGCACGGACAAGAGCCTTTCCTTTTAGCGTCTGAACGAAATATATCGGCTCTCTGTGAGCAAAATGGGTTGCCAGATGACCGGTTTGCAGCCACGCAAGAAAATACAGCTTTTCCGCTTTGTCTCGAACACATTGTTTCCAAACAGTGCCGGCTTCGACACCGATGTCAGCGTCCAGATCAGTCACAGAAAGGTACAAGTATTGTAACCAGTTGAATGGTCGTACGGCTGACTAAACGCGCTCCTTTGACGCAGCCTATATTTGATACGGATGCTTCGTTCCTTTCTCTCGACGCACCTTAACCGGTACAGAGTTTCGAATGTTCTCCGTTTGTCTTTTAACCGTACGTTGTCCAGCCTGTTTCCTCGCCAGCGCTCTATATCCTAGGGGCTTCCTATTTTACCTGTCTATTCATGGCATCGCGGACCTTGCTAATACGATACTAATTTGCGACTCCTACCCTACTACCAAATGAATTTGGCAACCCTAAACCGGCGTCTTATGTGATCTGGCCGAGCTATGGGCAGGAATTACGAGGCGGAAGCCAACTCCTTCCAAACAGCTCCTCCTTAGGTTCCGGCAGTCAAGATACCAGCAGTTGGGATCCCCGTTCCAGTACTGGTACCTCGCTATTATCCATGCCGGACGGCACTTTCCACGCAGCTGCCTTTGAGGCCGGATACGCGGAAGAATGATGGTTGATCCATTTTTTGGTAGCTAAGGCCAATCAGTCGCAATAGATGCCGAAGAAAACATATGGGAAATCGATACGCTGCTTGGGGAATGGACGCGAGGTGGAACGATTTAGTACCTGGTGAAGTAGAAATACCTTGAAGACAAGCATAACACGTGGGAGAGGCGGAAAGGCATAGACGCCGATGTGGTCAATGAGTTCGAGGCGATCTTTAAAGGAAACCACTTTGCAGTCTAGCGATTGCTCGGGAAGCGAACCCGACGTGGGAGGATTGAATACTTTGTAGTTTAAAGGGAGGCCCGAAAGTCATCCACTAACAAAGTTAGATTAGAATGCTTCTGGCCACAGAAAAATGGTTGCCCCCACTGCCCATGTTGGTGGACGTGCCAGCCCCACTGATAATGATGATATTTTCTTTGGTACGAAGCTTCTTCTTCAGACGATCTAGTTCCATAGCTTTATCTTCCAGGATCGTAAATTAAGTGATAGCGTCAGAATAGCCCATCTGGCCATATCCAAGTAGCCACTGGTGCATCGGTGGTACGGCTGATGGGGCGGGGACGGATGTCTTGTCTGAACCACCTGGTTGGGCATTCTGGATGAAGAAGAGATTAAGAAATTGCAGATAGGTCTTGATTGAAGTGAAAGCGTGAGATGTCAGTATTTGTAGCCAAGTCGACGGGGAGAGAAGCGGGAAAGAGAAGATGGAGAAGGGGGAAGGTGACAGTGACGAGGGAGGGAAGAAGACTTAAGTATTCCGTCTCCTCACCTGGCCCGATCCTCGGTCCCCTGAGGCACTACTGTTGACTGTCTCGGCCAGATTATGACGTCGTAAAACCCAGGCGAGACCAGTCGGACAATGGCGCACCTGAAACGAGAGCCCTACCGCAGTGCAGATCCAGAAATGCCAGGACGGCGGTGAAGCGGTCATGCGATGTGGAAGACGCTCACTCTGAGACATTCTAAAGACGTAATCTGGGACCCCAGCATGAATAAGGGAGGGATCCAACATGTGGACGTCATGCAGGACTTGTGCCTTGGGCGGGCATGGGGCGGAGTGGCTGGATGTCTTGAGAGCTCCTCGGGGGGGCACGAATGAGCCGTCAGGGGTGGTTCCGATGGTTTCTACGGAGGTCAGCTCACCGAATCTACGCCGTCCCCACTCCCTTGCCTCTTACCCTGTACTTTGCCTGGCACAGCGTCTTCAGGTGAACGGAGGTGAAGCAGTGCGCGTTCGGCGGGCTGACGTTATACTCGCAACACCCGTCATGCACGTAGCCATGGTGATCATTGAACCACATCAGCTCCCAAAATTTGACGTAGTTTCTATGGCCAGGGGCACCTGCTCCCGACGCAGATCCTTCAGGCCACCAGCCCGCCTTCAATATACTCTGACTGATTAGCATCATGGTGCATCCTCGATGCTAGCAGCATTGTAGATTCTACTCACTGGGGCTATTGAGCACTTGACATCCGAGGATATTGATAGATTGTAGTTTCGTTCCCATTCGTTACAGAATCGGCGCATTTTGCATCGCAAGCTGTCGGAAGTTGGCAGCTCGTCGTCCCCATCCAGCTTGCCAACAGTCGCGAGTGCCATAGTTTCAGCAAATACTTCATCACTTGCATATACTGGGGATATGAAGGTCCGTTTTTCTCCTCATATTTAATGTTCGTCAGCTGCGGTTTTTGGTAGCTGTTTTGCACTGCCGGTCACATACGAATGCATTTTTCAAGATCTCGGGTGCATTCCTTCTCGCTCTTTGGTCTGAGCTTCCTACGAACGGTGTGAGGACTAATCTTTGAACGATCTTCGGTAGGCCCTCTCTGTTCAGCCCGTTCGATGACGGCATCTCCATGTGCCCGTGTCTTGTCGAGCTGTATGTCTTCATTCTGGTGGTCATGCTGTGCGGCTCGGTTTCTCCTCAATGAAGAAGTAGGTAGAAGGTAAGGGTACATGGGGAATGGCGGGAAGATTTCCGGAGGAGATGAGAACATGAGATGCAAATACGCAGCTTGTTGAGGACAGAGAAAACAGGATCCAATGGGGGAGATGGCATGCTTAAGCCTGTAAGTGCCAGATAGAGCAAGGAAAAGAGAACAAGGTATGCAGAGTCGAGGCAGTGCTGAGATGCTATTGTGTACCCCGGGCAGGAACTCATTTTAGGCCACCTTAGGAGCCGTTTCGGGCCACCGCGGCTGCAGTTGAAGCAATTCGTACACTGCTGCGGCACAGCCTGGGTAATGGATGAGCAGGGTGAGCATAGGGTTGATTAGCGCCTGAGTAGTCATGCACAAAAGCGTTATGTCACGTGCGCCCCCGCCAGGGTCGAGTCGTTGAGATTCGTCTCATCTAACAGGGTAGGACTGGCCACTTTGGAGAGAACGAATCTAGTAGCCCCTTTCAGGCACCTCCGCAGCGTTTACCCACTTGCCGGCCGTGATCAGCCAACGCATCATCTACCCGATTACACGATTCAGTTCTGCGTTCGATGCAAACGTGACGGCTCGCTCAAAGTATCCGCCCTATCATCAGCAAATTACTCTCGCTACCTCCAAGCTCCGAAAGATAAGTTTGAGCTTCATATAAGTTACATTGGAGTGGTCTTATAAAACATATACAGTGTGATATTACAACGGGTTAAAACCCACGCCAGTCGGTCTCATATTGCAGTCATGTTAACTGCGTGTAGTAAGACCCATTTTAACCTTACGTACCTTCGTTCAATGTTGGTTCAATATATACCAATTTAAGAATGTTTACTACCCGCTCGTGCCACTTCCGTTGCATCTAATTCATGCTAGTTCATATTTTTGGCCTTTGATAATAGCTCCATCATTCTTCACGTTCCCTTGTCACTTTCACGTCCACACACACGTCCCTAACAATCCGGTATCGCAGCAATAGCCTCAATCTCAACCAAAAAGTTACCCGGCAGCTTACCCACCTCCACTGCCGTCCGGGCAGGCTTGGGACTCGGTAACAATTTACCGTAAACTTCATTCATGGCGGAATAATCCGACATGTTAGCCAGGAAAACAGTCGTCTTCATAGCGTAGTGCCATGATGTGCCGGCTTCTTCCAGAATTGCGGCAATATTTTTGATTACTTGCGCCTACGAAAATGGCCAGGAAATGAGAAGAGTGGGAAGATGGAGGAGACGGAGGGCTTACGGTTTGTTCCTTGATGCCGCCTTCGATAATGCTGCCGTTGACAGAGGGGATGGTTCCGGCAGTATAGACAATTCCTTTGGTCGTGAAGGCTCCGCCAGCTGAAGGGTGAGTTAGCAATGAATCATGAGGGAGTGGATGGGGGTTCGAACAAAGAACTGGGCCTTGACTTCCAAGGTAAGTGACGACAGGATCTTTCTTGGCTGCGTTTTGTATGGGAGACGAGAGGGCTGCGCTGGCGACAGCGAGGAATGTGGTGACAATTACAGTGAGCTGGACCATGATGTAGATGTGTGATGGTCGGTCAGGGCTGAGAGCGTGACTATGAAAGAAGGAGGGAGAACGGAAAACAGAACTGAAGATGGGCTCCGGTCGGTGATTCACTTGGAGATGGGTAGTTCTCTGATCTTATAGATACAGAGTCCACGTGCTTAGAATGACAGAAGTTCTTGGCTAATCGGAAAGGTGTCCATCTCTCGTCGAGTGCTCTCTATGTTCGGCGTTGGACAAGACATCAGGCACAGCTCAACTTGCAAAAGGGCTCGTGTTGCTGACTTGTGGACAAGACTCTACTATGTATTGACAAATGAGTTAGGATAGCTGCTACCCAAGGGCACAGTTCTTATCATCGAAATCCTAGAAGGCTCGTGGCCGATCTGGCGCCTTGATACGGTGCCTGTGGGAGAGATGCCGCAGTTGCAACGCCTATTGTGGTACCGCGTGGTCAGATGGTGGTTGACGCCGTGGGGTATCGTGCGGAAATTTTAACCTTAGATAAGAAGCGTGGAGTCATTTCGCCGCCCCCCGCGAGACTCTCGTAGGATTTGAAAGTGCGATTTCCACGATGAGAAGGTCCTTGCGAAGGCTAGAGCGGAGTAAAGCTCGGAGAACCATTGTGGAGCAAAGATAAGAGGAGCGAAGTGAGAGATAACAGTAGAAGTATTTTGGGGCCGAGAGAAAAGTTGAAGATACGTAAGTTCTGAGATAAAGTTTTTAAGGTTCTTGTGGCTTCCGTAACGAACGGAAGGGCGCGTCGCTTAGAAATAGCTGCACGTTGTCGCAGCCGGGGGGTGCCCCGCAGCGCCTACCCAACGTATTTCTCGCATCTGGCTCGGGATAATGTGCCAGTCCCGAGCACCTTGCAGCTGGGGCGGCTTGATTAGGTGAGAGTTTTCATGGCACATGTGGTGCCTGGTACCCGGGATTCGAGCTATATTCGGGAATGCCATGCTTAGAACTATGGTGTCGGTTCGATGTTGAACCTCGCTCCCGAATCCATGGAGGTGCGACGGGAAGGCCATCGCCACATTTGCTCGCATAGGATGCTCTAGGACGGAAACAGCAACAATTGAGTTGATGTCCAGCAATTTCTTCGGCCACCCCTTCGCCGATATCTTTCCCGGTCCATCTTTCCCGGTCCCTCCATGCGAGTTGAACGGCGAATCCACGCCAAACTCGTACCTAGGTGCATGGTCGGCAACTATCGCATAGCTCCACTCTGCCCCGAGACCTCTGGAAACGATTTCTCAAACGATGCTGATTGGAGGCATTCCCTGTATTACTTCATCACTCCGGTGAAGGTAATAGCCGCTCTCCACACTACCCTTGACAGCATGCCCTACTGGAATCAAGCAACAGAATCTGCCTAAGATCACTTGAGAACTCGGTATGACAAGTCAGGACGGGATACTGGAGTGTGAAGGTTCTGGAATACGATGGGGTGCCTTCGGCCGCCTTTGTCCTTATCGCGAAGAAATGATAGTTCTGCCGGATGATGCTCTACAATTTTCAAATTCCGCCCCACCCCCCCGGAATGCCTCTCACGAACGCATCGTGCTCACCTCTGATATAGCTGGAGATAAAAGGTAAGCTATCCTCCTTTGTACGTGATAATTCTCCTTCAAGGGACAACTTCACTTCTCTCCTTCACCTACCCCTCTCACCTCGTCTTCCCACTTTCTACTTTCCTCCTTTTTTTCGTTCCTCTACCACCAGCATGAAAGGACTGATCACAAAATCCTCTATTATCCTATCGTTGGCAATCACCGCCCTATCAGGCCCTATCAACGGCGGTACTGGATCATTCTTATTCCACGGCCCCTTCAGTGTCACGTCTGACTCACTCCACAACATCCACGTCGGATATGGAGACGATTCCTTCGAAGGAGTCATTCGCGTTGTCTACGGATCTTGTGACATGACAGGAGCCCACCAGAGGCACCACGAGATTGGATCCACCTTCGTTCGACGAAATGCTCGGCCTGATCGGCTCGTCTGGATTGTTCCCGAAAACGCCTTCCATGACGGATGTTTGCACGCCTACTCTGGATCAACTCTCCTTGGTCGCTCAGCCCCCATAAGGGTTTCCCAGCCACTTCGAAAACGTGAGAGTATCTCCGAGGTCGCCGATATGAGTGGCCCATGGTTCGACGGCGTAGCCTACATGCAATCCAAGAACCAAAGCACCGCTTTCGTTGCCGAAGCCAAGGGCAAACGGATCGCCATCGTGGGCGGTGGGATGTCCGGCCTGATGACCAGTCTTCTGCTCCAATCTGTCGGCATCGAGGACTGGCACATCATCGAGTCTAGCAATCGAATTGGCGGCAGAATTCGTACCAAGTACCTAGCTGGAAGCACTCCGGATCAATATCAGTACCAGGAAATGGGTCCGATGCGCTTTCCAGTGAGCGTGAAGTATGCGGATACGAATGAGACATTGGATATCCAGGATCACAAGATGGTCTTCCAATTGGGTAACGTTCTCAACCAAATGAACGGCAACGATCCTGCACTTGAAGTGAAATTCATCCATTGGATTCAAACGAGCCCTAATGTCCCGGCGAATTCAAATGGATATCGCTTGCCTAACGGTCGCATTCCGAGTCTAGCGCAATTAGCAGCCAATTCTTCCCTGGCGTTCCCTGCAGCGAAGCCGTCAGATCCTGACGCAGCGGGAATGGCGACGGAAAAGGTTGAAGGGCTCTTGGATATCACTCCGGGGAGGATGCGCAACATCTCGCGTAACATCTTCCAGGCTCACAAGGACGCCATTGAGAAAGGACTGTTCCATTGGTCCGAGGCTGCTTACCTCAAATACCAACTTGGGCTCAACGACGACACCGTAGATTACGTCGCCAGTTCTGACAGTCGACCCATGTGGGGTGAATGGTACGATGCTGTCTACTTTGCTGCAACACAATGGAGGACGATCGACAAGGGTCTCGAGTCCCTCCCCAGGGCATTCATGCCTCACGTGAAAGATAAGCTTACCCTTGGCCGAAAGATCGACGGACTCACCTATAACAATAACACCGGCAGAGTCGCGGTCACCTGGCGAGAAGATCCGTTTGCGATGGAGTCCGAAAGTGAAGAATATGACTATGCCGTTGTGGCAGTGCCATTTTCCAAGGTCCGACTCTGGCGGCTTCCACAGTATTCCAGTCTCCTCAGCCGTGCCATTTCGACCATGGCGTATCAGCAATCCTGCAAGGTCGCATTGCACTACAAGACCCGATTCTGGGAGAAACTCGATCCTCCAATCATCGGTGGCTGCGGTGCTACAGATATCCCTGGCATTGGCTCCGTTTGCTACCCAGCCTACGAAATCAACTCATCGTGGCCAGGCGTCATCCTCGCATCATACTCCTCCGGAACACCCGCGAGATCTCTCGCCGCTCTCAGCGAAGAAGACCACATCGGACTGGTCCAACGTGCCATGATTGAGGTTCATGGCGAGATCGCAGCCGAGCAATTCACTGGCGCATATGACCGACAGTGCTGGGAGGTGGATGAGCATCATGCAGGGGCATGGGCTGCACCCATGTTGGGTCAACAGGAGCTTTACTTGCCAGCGTACTATGAGACCGAGTTCAATACTATTTTTATTGGTGAGCACACAAGCTATACGCATGCTTGGATCTTCTCGGCCTTAGATTCGGCGGTGAGGGGAACTGTGCAATTATTACTGGACATGGGGCTGGTGGATGAGGCGAAGGAGATTGTGCAGACTTGGATGGGGAGGTGGATTCATCTGTGAGGAGGAGAGTTGGATGGTAGATAATGGTGTTTTAACATAGAAAAGCTGGCATTTATGAGGAACGGAATAATTTATGAATTTAATGAGTCACAAGTGGGATGCTTGCTTGCTACATGTTATTAAAAGCTCCAGCAGTGACTACTGTTTTGCCTATTTCTAACTCATTTCAGGCTTTAGGATACTGCACCTTTCCAGTTCCAGCGGGACAGTACAAGGTCCATCGCTTCTAATATCCTTCCTCTAGTCCTACGCTACCTGAGATTATTGGCTACAGGATACTTTTAAAGGCTTAATCTAAGTACTAATATAGGAGAATCGCGGATGCAGCTGCAGGTATCATGTGGTATGTAGCTTGATGTCCAATATATATCCTCTATCTATCGTGCCAGAGCTGGAAGGGTGCTGTAGTAGATTAGCAGTGTGTCATTTGATGTTGTTGCCGGGTACCACTTGGTCCGTCTCCCTACAATTGGCCCTTTCTATATTAGCTGTAACTGAGCAGCACTGCAGCCTACACTAGTTCGTTATTGCCTGCACCACCTATTTGCGGCCCGCTTAGCACTTGCCTGCCTAATTACTCCTTTGTGTACTTAATCCCTAGACAATTCCTCAATTCATGATGGAGTTGCGGTCAATTCCCGCCTGCTCGCTCACATCAGCTGATTACGAACGACTGCGAATACTCCTGCGTACTATCCTACGCAATCTCCAACGTAAATAGGCCTCTTACATCCTTCAATTCAACACCAGGTTGCTCCTCAATCCTCACTTGTATCCCTCGCGGCGGATGTCCTTTGCTTTCTCTCCTTCTCTCCTGCATTCGGCACTATTTCGTTCAAAGTGTCTCCGGCCTCAGTGGAGAGCGAAAATGGCGGAAAGGTCAATGGCGCTATCCCCTCATTAGTTAGAAGGGATCAGAGTGATTATGAACATGAAAATGAGACGGTCAGGCTAGATCTGGATGACAGACAGCCATCAACCGCGGATGGGGCTTGCCCAGATCATCCTCTTCTTCCTCGCAGAAGGATCGCCACCTGACGAACTACCATTACGAGTAGAGAGATAATACCATTATTATAGTTCCAAAATGTACGGCGCCAAGCTCGGACAAACGGAGTATACAGCTGCAAGCACCGTGCCTCCCGATCTGTGCCATGAACAACAGCCATATGGTATATTCAGGCTGTAGGCCGTTTTGTATTTGTCATGGGGAAAGGGCAAACTCAAAAGCACGGTGGAGCTCCGTCAAGAATGGTGAAAGCCTGCATGAGAGTAAAAATGATGGAATACCACAATTATGCTCTCACGTTCACGGAATTCAGGCAGGCACATTACTTCGGCTTCAATTGACTCATTGAAATGGCTTCTTTCAAAGATTGCTTCAAGATCACCTCCCACATGTGATGCTGAAGAACGAGATATGCTTCGGGTTAATCCCCCACGTGCCCCCCACTTTAGTGTTAACTACCGTGTCTATTCCATTCCAGACGGCGCAAGCTGGCTCTTTCCTTGGAAACGCTTTCGCACCCTGCCATACGAAAGGCAATAAAACCTCGCCCACTTTAGCATCCTGCCGAGTCAAATGCAATGACCCCCAACACCTTCGACGATGAATCCGGGATCATTTCGATTTCCCCGACGATCCTGCGTTTGAAGTCTATCTTCAGCCTGAAGAGAGAGATATGCGTGCAACGCCGCTACCGTTACCGTAGTTCGTCTGTGCCTCTTTCTTCATTTATACTGGCTTAGCTGCGGAAAAACCTATGAGCTTTGAGACATTACTCTGCTTCTGGCACCGAA
Source organism: Zopfia rhizophila CBS 207.26 (assembly GCA_010093925.1). Taxonomy (NCBI): domain Eukaryota; kingdom Fungi; phylum Ascomycota; class Dothideomycetes; family Zopfiaceae; genus Zopfia; species Zopfia rhizophila. The sequence continues at coordinate 387,795 of ML994679.1, read as the reverse complement.
ACTTCACTCCCGGTCTTGGAGGGCTTGGCCCTGTCTCGCAATTCACAAGTCCGATACACTCCTTAGACTTTGCTGCGGAGTTCTGATACTAAAAGCGATATCCTTGAGCCCTTCCAATGTGGTCCTCCAATTAGGTTCCCTCTGACATAAATCTAGAGGTCTAGCGGGCTTCCTGGAGCAGCGAGATGGATTAGTTCCGCTACAAGTGTGGATTTCATTTCGAATCTGGGTTCGTCTCAACGATGGAGAATCCACGCAATAAAGGAAGATCAGGCCTCATGCTGAACGTGAGCCGATGGAAGAGTACGTCTTGCTCTTGACGGCTTCACGTATTCGAGGAAGGTGATGGAATCCCACTTCTAGACTTCGTTGGGCTCGTTAGCACTTACGGTACTTTGCCTTTCTCTTCTCTGCCTTGTAAGTGATGAAACATGAGTGGCGATAGTCGGCAAACGATGCGCAGGCAGCTTTCTTGAAAGAGTTGCTGGCGAGAACCTCTTGGATCTGACGAGGCAGATCGGCGCAAGGCGGTTCTGGAACTTGAGTAAGATCAGAAGTACGGGAGAGTCATGCGGCAATCCTGGTAATGCAATGATCATCTATGCTTAGCGCTCTCGGAGGCCCGGGGCTCCAAGTTGGACAGTTCGGGAGAAGCGGTCACGACGCCCAGTGTTATGCTGTGTTCGAGCGTTGAAGTCGCTGGAACTAGTATAATAGGGAATCATTCGTCGAATCTAAATCCCTGTATTGCCCTCCTCTCCCTTCCTACCGGCAGCAAGTTTGCTCGCGCTTGTGGGTTGTGTTTGCAACGGACTGCCAGCTGCACCAAGGACGCTTGCAGAATCACGAAAGCAGACAGATGGCATCGGCATCTGTATTCACGACCTGGGGGAACTATTCGAGGGTGCGAAGGACACTGAGAGGCCGGAGAGAAATCCGCTTCGAGAATTACCGCAGACCGGACTTCCACACCTTCCCAACCACGCCCCGAATCGCAGGACTGTAGTCAGGGAGAGACGTCTGGAGATGTGGTCAGAGACCCACCGTTCCGGAAAATCGTTATCATATCGTATCGGTCTTTCCAAAGTCTTAATGTTTCTTGAGGGTCGAGGTACTCTATGGGGTTGACGGAAAGCCAGGCAATAGGCACAAAGCCACTATTTCTGTGCTCTGCCCAACAATATCCCAATGTGGTCCAGCCTGCCCGATTACCTTGACTATCCCTCTCTCTGAGAGATACAGCTCCCAGGTATCGTTCTTGTGGGAACGACCGGATTGCAATGTCAGACAACAAGGGCATAGCCTTCCTCCTCCCCCATGTTTTCAGCAACTATCCAATATGATCCCGTCTGACTGGATACCTTAAACATCTCGCCCCTTGAGGTCTTTGAACCGAGAAACCGGACTGTCCGTAGCGAAATGTAGGATAAAGTCGGCTTCTTTACCAGTCATCTGCTCCTTGATGAGGGCAAACTCGCCGCTGGTTCCTGTGGCTTTTATGGGATAGGTTCAGGAGCGAGGCTCTGCCTGATGAAATGTGGAGCGAGATGGAGCTTCGTCGAACTTATAGTGGAAGGTATCGTGGCTGATTCGGTCTCCAAATCTGCACTGGGAGCTTTTGCAGGGCTGCATATGAAGAGCTGGGGGCGGGCCGCGAAGTATATATACCCGACATCGCTTCCCACTGCCGAGGGGCATATGGGATCACCCGATTCTTGAATTCTTCTGTCTCGATACCTAGACTTGGCTTTATAAGCTTCCTGTAGCCATAACTACAGGCACTGTTGAGGTAGAGGAAGGGAACTACAGGTGATGTAGTCTATGGTGTCCTGCCGCAGCTGGCATGGGTATGAGTAGTCTGCCAAGAATTGGGGGTCATCTTGAAAACATGTGACAAATATGCGCTAATTAGTTAGAGCTAGTTCCCCCATCCGGCTCATCATAATTTCCCGTCTTACGATCATTCTTTCCTAACTGTAAGCGAGCAGCGAGGAGGCTCGTGACTTGTGGGCGATCAAGTGAGGATTGAGCAACCTGATGATGAAATGAAGGATATAGGGGGGCTATTTACATTGGATATTGCATGCTAGATTGCGTAGGATAGTACGCAAGAGTATTCGTAGTCATTCGTAATCAGCTGATGTAGGAAGGGCCGATTATAGGGAGACGAACCAAGTGGTGCTTGCTAACACTAACTCAATTTCCACCATGAATCGGAACCTCATCCAAAAACCATTATGGAACAGCCATGTCTATGCGTTTTTCGAGACAAGTTCCGTGACATCTCATTCCGACAGCCACTAAGCAAGAAAAATGCCTTCACGTCGAAGAAGGAATACATCCAGTGTGAACTCTTCGTTTACACCCTCAACGTGAATATCCGGAACGAGCGGTACTATGGCTCGCAAAGGGAGAGTACATCTTCAAAAAGCCCAAGTTGCAAGGTGTGTTCGAATATCCATTAGGTTTTCGAGGCCACACACGGTGCCTCCGCCGCTGATTTCCCCGAGACTCAACCTTTCCAAATGGACACGGTGACGGGATATGTACTTCTCTTGCTGGCAAATCAACGCTGCTTTGAATTGAGTAAGTGCCTGTATCTTCTCCTTCCTGATGTCCAAGCGGAAATCCCAGGCCGTGCGGTCCACTCGGAGCTGATCAACACTGAGTTTGTCAAAGAGTGGTTACAGTGCTGCAAGTTACAGCGTGGTTCAGAATGCTACCTCGGAGATCACAAATCGCCCAATGATACTGCGAACCTTAGAGTCCTTGATGTTGCTCGTGGCTGTCTCGTCGGCATTCCCTTCTCATCACGCTATGTTGTTTTAAGCTACGTGGGGGTCACTGTGCAGTCGTTACAAACGCGCAAAGACAACGTAAATGACCTTGAGGAAGATGGGGCACTTTTGTCTCGCTCTGCCGAGGTACCGCAGACAACTCGTGACTCGATCACGCTCATGTCTCAGATTGGAGACCGAAATTTCTGGGTTGATGCCCTTTGCATCTTTCAAGATGATCTCGCCAACAAAATTGACTCCGATAAATCAGATGGATAAGATTTATCAGAAAACCTCTTTAACAATAGTGGATGCTGCGTGAAACGATGCGCGCGCGCGCCTGTCTGGTATTGACGAAAAGTCCTCGCGTCCTCTTCGGCAACAAGTCCTCCGGTATAGCTGACGGAGGTACTTGGCTTTTTCACGGCGTCCATTTGAAAACTTTCTTGGCTCAGCCAATCCTCATCCAAATCAACCTGCGATTGAAATAAACGCGCATGCATATATCAAAAATATCTACTGTCAGGCTGCGAACTTATATTCCTTGAGGAAGGAGTTCATTTCAATTGCCAGAAGATTACCTGGACCGAAGATGTCAACCCCAAGAGACAGGATTTCATGGACACCCCAAATGTACGGTTTCGAAGGGATTTCAGATTGTGATCGCTTTGGATTAGCAATGCGTCCCACAGAAACTTTAAGCAAGCCGCGCAAGAAAGACTAATTCAACCTTCGTGGGGAAACGGCAGGCTTCCCTAACTCTGTCGATTATTGCGACCTCGGTTCCAACCACATAAGAAGGAACTTGACGTACGAAGAAGACGTCATTATCCCCTTCCATGGAATCCTCCGTAGCCGTTCCTCGGCCTCCGGCCCCTTTCATAAAGGAATGCCAGTATTCTTCTTCAACTTAGCTCTCCTTTGGCAACCAGAGAATAACTGCAGAAGACGTCAGACCAAGGATCTCGAAACGTCGGCAGAGCTGGATATCCTGTCCCGGTCACAGGCGGCTTGAGTTTGCTACATTGATTTAGACCACTGGAGAGCGGCATATGGCTTTTGCATCCATGATGGGATCGAGAACTCACTACGGAATTGTGGAGCGGAGCGTTAGATGGCACAACTGAACACATATACAGACTTGCGGGATAAGTGGTCAATCCACCAACTCCAAAACTACAAGACTGCAGCCGAGTGGCCTAAAGTCCTTTCTGGCACCCAGGAATGTCAAGAAATACATTCACATTACAGTCGCGGGCGCCGCAGATACTGCAAATTCTTGGCCCGAGATGATCGTTCTCGATATTTCCTTTATCCCATACCGCTCCTCATGTATGATATCAAGAATGCTGGCATGCCTATCGGTCTTGGGAATCAGCTCGCATTCGACGCCGACATTGCCCATTTCGTTGTATCACAACATAACCGTTATCCTTCTAGATGGAATGGTGCGACTATTCTCACTAAAAGTTGAAAATGGTGCGGAATTGTCATTCTTCACGAACGTCTCGCGCAGGGTACTTCAATGCAAAACTTCATAAAAATATCCAACGGAGAGAATTTAAGTGGCATGGGGAAGAGCATTTCCCCGGCGATTAGATATGTGAGAGCGCAGAATTTTATCGATATGTCAATGTTCCTTTCACGAAGCAGCGACATGATTCCGGACTACAGGTGGGGAACGGGAGAAATTGATGCGTGGGTGGCAGCGAATACGGAGGAGCATTCTGTGTTCCGGGAATGAATTTGATAATCTGCGGTCTTGCAAGGGAGTCGAACAAGAAGTTGGAATCCGATAAACAATCAAAGATCTAGAGCTTCTTCAGAATAGATGGCCGAGGTATGTGAAAGATTCCTCCTACTTTGATTGTCTTTGATTGCATTAAGTTGTTTATAAAAGACGCCTTTCCTTCGTCAGTCCTCCCTACAAATTTAAACCCTTTCTGCGGGGCTACACCCTATACCAAGGTCTCCTTGTCAAACGTCTTTTTTCTTAATCACGTTGTTGCGGTTTCGACGTTCTCTTCTCCAATAAAGTTCTAAGGTCGTTTCATCATCCCGAGGCTCGCCTTTATCTTTGCTTAAGAAAGCTTGTGAAATGCGGGGACCCCGGAGCATCCCCTGTCAGCCTCATTTAGAGATCGACATGCCCCTGGCATGCTTTCGGAGTGTTAGGCACTTACGGCTAGAATGATTTAGGAACATAGATTAAGCCACCAATTACGTTCCAAAACGTCTACTTCTGTTCCCGTTCAGTTTACCTTTTCCGAACATTTTGACATCAACTTACCAAGACCGCGGCTAGCCTGGATCGCATGTGAAGGGTTGCACGAGTGCAAGGCCAAATTGCAAACATGCAGCCAGTAAGGTGAGGCTTTCGAGCATGGTTGGAGAAAACACCGGGAACACTTGAATTGAGAGCGACTAGCTTTTGCAGAGAGCAGAGGTGACGTGACCTCACTACTTCAGTTGGATAGGTTCTGCAACGAAGTATATATTAGGCCGATGACTGGATTCCTTTTTCGTCGCCACTTCAAGTGTTTCTGGTCTACAAAACAACTTTGCTGCTAATTCTCCATAAGATTTCAATCTCAGACATCCAACACAAAATGCGCTTCGCTACTCTTCTCCCTATTCTCCCATTAACCCTCGCTCTGCCCCACGTCCCGCGACAACAAAGCCGCGCAGCCGACGTCCTTCAACAGATCTCAGAGCTCAGCACCTCCGTCGCCGACCTCACTGCCGCAGTAGACGACTTCGATGGATCCTTGCTTGGACTCTTGCCGCAATCCCTAAAAGTCATCGCAACTGAGACCAAGTTAGATGCGACAATTCTCAAGACCACTTCGACTGTAAAGATGAGCGGAAACTTCACCGATGCGGAGAGTACGCAGGTTGTTGGTGCGTTGGCGGGTTTGGTGGATCCGATTAGCAAGAGTCTCGATGCGCTGAAGGCGAAGGTATGTATTTCCAATACTGGAGGAGGTGTGTGTGTGTGTGTGTGAGAAGGGGAGGAGGGGGTGATGATGGAGGAGCGTGGCTGACTGGTATGATAGTATCCAACTTTTAAGAAGGTGCTCGAGGCTCCAATTGTGCTGCTTGATTTGAAAATCTTGAAGAAGCATACTGGTGAACTCATTACTGCTTTGACGGAGAAGGTTACACCATCATCTGCCAGCCTCCTTACCATTGGTTCTCAGATTATTAACAAGGCTTTTGATGATGCAATTGCTGTTTATGAAGGGAGTTAGATACGTCAAGCGACGAGTCCTGATAAGTACACAGAGAATATCATGTTGCCATATATACATTCCTTAATCAACAAATCTTTCATGAACATGCCGCACCATTACTGACAGTCCGGTCTTCGTTTTGCAGTGAACAGTGGACGTAAGTAACCTTCCGACTCTTCTGGATCTCAAGCACGGGACAGTGGCCCTCCTGTGCTCCTGGAATGATGTCATGCAGAAAAAAAAAAGATATATCAACGAACCTTACCTACAAAGACTGTCATGTTTTTGTGAAGGAGATGTTCTCAGAGTTTGTCAGATGCAGCATGGACATGTACCATGCCCATCTACCCTATTATCTCCCCAATATGTTGGATCCCTGTTTCATCAATCCCATCCCCGCGCACAACCGTGTTCCCTTGCAACTCCCAGCAATGTTTTTGGCTTCTAGCTCCGCAGGTTTTCGCTCGTCCGTCTTCACTTCAGCGAGCTGCTCTTTGACTTGTAGCTCATGGACTGGGTTTGCTTCAATCCCAGTTACCGTAACTCTACCCTCAGATACCCCGAATATACCTTCGAGCGTAGCGATATCTGATGAGCTTCTTGCAGATTCTGTTGGTATATCGACTGGTTTTCGAGACTTAGCTCGATTTCTCCTCTATAAATATGCAACTACGACTGGGAGGAGTATAAGGATGACTCCACGAAGAATACCACCGAGGATAACAGCAGGGTTATCCATTTGTGCTTCAACTAGATTTGGAATGTCGGGAGGACTTGTACCGTTTGAATTGATAATTGGAACGATATCTGGTCTTTCCATATCCCATCTCGCCTGAGCTAGCTTGAAAGTTCCGGTTTTGTAGTTAGCGATCACGTAGGCTTCCTGCAGGAATGCGTGACCCAAAGTGTACTACATCTTCTTGTGGGTCATTTATTCGCCTTACGTACGCAGCGAATGACAGTTAGACATACCTGTGTCGAGTTTGCGGCGGACTTTAATGAAAAGTATCGTGTTTTCTGCTCCACAATTGGGCTCGATAACTCCAGATCAAACGCCCCGTACTCAATAGAAATGTTAACAGGTTTGCTAAGGAAAAAGCTTTCCAGTTCGAATGTATCGATAGAACAAGGCCCCAGAAGTGCTTCATGCCAAGTTTCATTGACGAGATATGTAACCGAGCAGCATCGATTGGTACTGCCGCCTACACTGGTTCATTACTGCCTACATTGCCTGTTTGTAGCCTGCTTGGCACTCATCTGCCTAGACACTCTTTTGTGTACTTAATTCCCAGGTAAGTCCACCAATTCAGTATCAAGTTCCACGATATATGTGTACTTTCGAAGGCTGCTCGCTCACACAATCGAACATCCCTACCGCTCCAGAAAGGAGTTGCGGGATACATGAATTTTCTGGCTGCACGGAAGCAACGCCGCCCGCTTTAAGTAGGGTTTTCGGCAAATTGCAGACGGAGTCAAGATTTCCGGCCGGAGGAATCCAAAGGCAAACATCTTCAACCTTGTCCAGGACTGGCTCCATGATAAGAAAGGAAAGTGGGTGCTTATTCTCCACAACATCGACGATACTGGGCTCCTTCTGAAGTCTCAACCACGAGCCAAGAGGCGAAGGAAGGCGGCCTACGTAGCGGTTCTATGCAATCACTCTTTCCGTATTTACCTCCAACAGAGAATGGGTCGATCTTCATTACGACGAGAAGCAAGGACATAGCTATGTCGCAATATGACGAGTGTGCAGGTTAATACTAATAGCTTCTCCTATGCCCAGTTGCGACTGATAGCTTTCACTTACACGCCGCCTTTCTTTTATAAGAGTAACCCGAAGCACTAACTGGCTCATTGATGGCCTCACAGGCAATCTCCACCATCACCGCATCACCAGAGACAACTTTGCAGAGTAGCTCAGGCTCAAACCTCAGCTCAACACCCTCCACGAATACCACTCATTCTCCAAGCATGGATTCTCTCTCCCAACCAACCATCTAATTTCAAGCACACCTCAATAGACTTAATGGATATCTACCGGTTACCAGCCCACCGTGCCCACAGTTCTTCCTATCGGTAACATGTCCGCACCACTCCCTTCTAAACCCTTCCTATAGCCGAAGACCTCCCCTCCACAACCTCAATACCTACCTTAGGCCTCGAACAACCCTGCCTCTCATCCCTTTCTTCCTCTTCCTTGACTCCTTACCAATCGTGACGGCCTCGTTCTCCCTATACTAAACCAATGCCTAACCATTTTACGCAATACGAGAAACGAATCAGTGGAAACTCAGGCGGTGACAAACAATCCGCACAATCGGCCCTATGCGCGTTATACACAGCAAGGAGCTACACACTCAATTAGTCCTCTAGTTGCTTCAACTACTCATTGGCTTGCACTTAGTGATATTCCTCCCAGTACGTTTCTTCACCTTCTCCCGAGCAGCATCTAGGCACAACCTATAGAAATTTTTACAACCAAGAAGTCACCAGAGCGCGGCAAAGCCAAAGTTTGAGTCTACATCCCCCGAAAGAAAAATTGATCTTTAAGCTAAGGACTGCTAAAAAGGCCCTAGGAGTTCTATTACAATAAAACAACATGAAAAGCTGCCTCTACGTAATTCTCAAATCAATCTTAGGCCCAACATTTGATTCATGAGATTTTCGTCTAATGGCACCTGTTACCCTCCCGGACTTGTTGCTGCACGATAGAAGTTGCATGTTCCGAGACTACAGACATAATGCAAAAAGTCTGGGCCATCGTGTTCCGGTTCCGGAAGTCTGGCTTTTGCTTGGCTTGCTGCAACAACATATAGGGTTCTCAGAACTCTTTCCTCGGTCGTCCGCAAAGAAATGGAGCTTGTCGCATAGGATACATTTGAAGTACGGACGACGAATGCTACCATTCTAATTCGAGGTGCTCGTGATACGTACTTCAATGATTGTCCACATTTCAAACAGAGTGATTGCGATAAGGGAGGAATGTCCAGGATGGAAGGGTTACCGATTTTTACGACATCATCCCGTGAAGAGCTTTGTATCTCCGCCCCGGTACCCGTTGCTACTTGACTGTCTTCCGAAGACAGGTTTCTGCTTGTACTAGAGCTCGGAGTTGTCGCGTAGTAGATTTAGAAGGGTCTATGCGGCGTATTTGCATCCAGCTCTACCACTTTCTTACTGCATATCATGCTGCAGTTTAATAAGATATAAGATGACAGTTGATCCAGGAAAATTTGTACCGTTTTATTTTTCTTTGGTGGCGCGAGCGGTATTGATACGGTCGAAACCCTCAAATCCAGGATATTGAAGATTGCTGCTATTTCCTACGTTCCGACCGGGTGCCTTCCAATAGCTAGCTTCCACTCGCTCAATGATGTCCTGAAGAAGGCCAGCCCAGAAAGCTATGGGAAAAGAGGTATAGAATCACTATAAGCTACCTTTGGAGTAATAACGGCATGTCCCAAGTACATCTTCTGGATAGCCATAGCCAGATGATAGTGAAAGGCAGTTTTTGCGAACCATGTCATAATCTATTCCGATTCCTGATTAACTTATGTACTCCATTAATGTTATGTAGAGCAATAGATTACTATTGGTGAAGAGCTCCGTCTCTAAGACGTCGATATCTGGCGCATATGTAACCGAGTGCAGAGAATCAATGTAGCAGCCCATGATCTATTGAAAGAGTGAAAGGTCGATTTAAATACACAGTAGAGGTGGACAGTACGTGAGAGCGTACGGAGAAGAGTACGCAATCTGCTGACGCCATGAAGGTTAGAGGTGAGAGATGGCGAGAGCACTACTTGATGACAAGAGCGCTACTCGGTGACAGCATAGTCTGCCTGGAACTGTCAACGCAAAGTAATAAAAGATTTGGGTAACGTTACTTGGCAAAGGCACGCCTTCTACCACCTGCGTCCTTTGACGAGTGTCTTCGTTGCGGCCGGGGGAGCGTCTGAGCATTGCTATTGTTTTGAATTTTGGTATCATTAAGGAGTAGAGCTGCGACTTTGGGGGATGAAACGTGAACAACACTAAGTTGATGTTACCACCCAACCTAGCTAGTATACCACATCAAGCTGAAGAAGAATGCTCAGTATTTATAGTCGAGTCTGGAATTGGTGCCAAAGGCTTCAGTCTCAAATATTCTCACCGGATGCCGCTAGCTGCGTGCTGCGCTATGTCTTGCAGCCGAACCAGTAATCGCTTATACTGCATCACAGAACGAGCCAAATTTCTACCTTTGGTGCAGCCACAGCCTCTCTCCAACAGCTTATTGTCCCACGTGTGTGAACTCTGCCTCTCCGGTGAACGTCTTTACCGGCTTACATCTTCACCAGCTTATTACATCAGTGAGCGAGATAGCATGAACATAACTTAGCCCCATGTTACGATTGAGCTGGCAATTGAAGGTCAGCTAAGTGCAGACAAGGAATGTGACCGAAAGGAGAAAGTGAGTGCTAGAGTAAACGTAAACCGGTTGCGACCGCACTTTGTGCGTCTCAGTTCCACCCATTATACACATGTATTGAGCGGCATTTGACGAGAGAGCTTAGAGAGGATGCCAGGTGACTGAGGAAAAGGGCTGTTAGCATTTGGACTCTATTTGTTGTTGTTGTTGTTGTTGTTGTTGTATTGATTTTCGTCCTGTGGACTTGGCTAAAAGCCTTTATCTACATAAGCCTCCCGTGGGGCATGGGGGACGCGTCTCTCCCCATGGGGGGGAGACGGATCATGCAATAGCTACTCTACTAGAGCCTGTCGACTCTCCTAAACTCCTCCGTGCGAGTAAAGTAAGAGATCTGGTCTGGCGCTTGTGTGCACGGATTCTTGTCCAAAAGGGAACATTATATTAAAAGTGAACCCTAAAGAGACGGGCCGGGGAGCGTAGTGTAGGTCAATCCTGTCTCAGGGCATGCTAATCCTTCCTGCTTCTCTACAAAGAGAGCCCCACAATCATGCTCACTTGGGGCTAGTCAGCTCAAGAAAGGCGGCGAAATCCTCTGGGCAGCTGAGGAGCTGCTGGAGGTACTCTTGTCCCTCGCGTGCGTTCGTTGGTGGCTCGCTGGGTCGCTAGGGCCAGCTGGCAAAGCGTCTTCGTGCTCTCGGACAGTGGACCAAATGGCTAAGGGCCTTCTCTTTCCCGCATGCGCAGGTAAGGGTTGCGTCCTCATGTCTGAATTTCTTGTGGTACCAAGCGTAGTCACCGTGCATGGTCCTAGTCGATAAGAGTTTGGCTAGGATTCGACGGCTAAGGCTGAGCTCCGCCGGTGCGTTAGTGCTTCATATAGGATAGGCCCTACTGGTTATACCATGTGGAGAGCTTTGTCTTGTGTTGTCCCCACCATTCTATTTCCGCGAGGCGGCGCTTAATCCGGGCGTCAGACCGTAGCCCCGTAATCATAGGCTCAGCAGCTTGTAGTGTTGGAGGGTGAGGGCTGTGAGCCTCTAGATCCGCTAGGCGATCCGCCTTTTCATTTCCCTTTATGCCCATGTGGCCTGGGGACCAGCGTACTCTTACATCTGAGGTCTCCATAACCTGTTAGCAGCAAAGGAAGGCCCACTGTGAGGAGGACGGTGCGTCCCCTCATAGGCACCATATAACTGATGTGCTATTAATACACATCTAGATTCATTACATACAGAGGGCTGGTTCGCGCATGACGTGCTCTAGCCCCTACCATGCCCCTACAGCTTCTGCGTTGAAAACATGAGAGCGTGCGTTAAGTAAGCCTCTGCCCTAGCCGATTTCCATTCTGCCTTAGTATACAACATAGCCGTATGTAACATGCTTAGTCCCGTCAAGCCTCTGCTCTAAGTCATCAGAAAAAACCGTGACTTCATCTCATGGGAGGTGCGCCTACTATTCTTTAAAGGCCTTAGCCGCTAATCTCTTCACTACCCCCCCTATTAGTTCCATCCGACAGTTAGGCGAGAAGTAAGGTTTTGTAAGAACTAGTCTTAGGACTAGATTAAGCAGTGAGCTGACGTGCTTGATGATAGTCCTAAATTACTATAAGCTTCCCGCACCTCTACCCTGCTGGATCTATAGGGTCTATACCCGCTCAGTAAGGGGGTATCTATTATCTATTATTTATAGATATATAATAAACTTAAGCTTTGTCTCTTTGAGGGCAACAGGGCCTAAGAGCAGACCAGTATCCCAAAATAGTATAGTTATAAATATAGTCCTGTATACGGGCAGGATATTTTATACTATAAGGACTAGTATTTTATAGATAATAGTAATATAGTCCCTAAGCCTAGCGCTAACCTTATTAGCCTGAGTTTAATATTATATATAAAAAGGCTTCATATAACCCCTATATCACGCCTTTACTTTATAGAGTAGTTATAGGATAATATAAGTGATAACGGCCTTACGCAGTAAGACTACTAGAAGGCTATAAATAGTTTAGGCTAGGCTTTAAATATAAAGAGCTACCTTACAGGCCTTAGCAGCTTATTTAATAATATATTACTTAAATATAAGCTTTTAGTTAAACTAGACTTTAAGCTATTAAAGTACTAGCTACTGCAGCAAGTCTTAATTCTATATAATTAAGTAAATTATTAGTATACTATTAACTACGCAGAGTAGTGCTGTAAGACCCCTTTAGTAAATAAAATATATTATTTCTAGCTTTTTAGGTATAAAGGCTACTTGGTTATTATCTCCTTACTAGATAACATCCCTAATATTATTTATAATAAGGCGGTTACTCTTTTCTAGAGTATAAACTATTCTATAAAAGTAAATATTATTAGCATAGCTAAAACATAGTTTACCACTAGCTTTTATAAATTTAGTAAGATATAGTATATATAGTACTAATAATAATAGCAAGCCTTATAAAGTACTATATTATACTATATAATTAAAGATAATTAACTTACCTAGTCTGACTTTTACCCGCCTTTCTATAAGAAAGCTATTTATTAGCTGAAGTGCCTTAATAGTCTAGCCTTATATCTTTATATAATATAGTAGTTAGTTAACTAGAAAAGCATTAAACGCTCTCTATATATTTATAGTAACTATAGTTATATATTTCCCCTAGGTGAAAGCTTTCTTTATATTATATATAAAAACTATAACTAGGTTTATTATAGATCTCTTTAGTAGAACTCTTATATACTATAAGCTAAGAACCTTTTCTATTATTACTATCTAGGCTATTTATCTGGCAATAATTCGCTTAAGCTTTTTAATAAAGTAAGATAATAAAATAATAGGCTAAAATGCCTATAGAATACTCCTATTCTTCTTATTTATCTTAAATATTATAGCTACTTTAGTTAGCTTTTATGCCTAAGGGAAGTAGCTAAGTTAAAGATATTAATAAAAGATACTATAAACGCGCTCCTAAATAGTATGCTAATATACTTTAAGTAGCTAGATTATAACTCTATCTAGCCCTAGTAAGGTGCTTATAACCTTAATTATATTTCTTTCTACTTTTTTTATTAAGAGACTTGTGTCCCATAGGAGGGTAGACTCTTCCTATAGGGATAAAAATATATCTAGGTTATTATTTACATTAAAGTAGTAAAAAATAGTCTAGTAGAGAGCTTTAGTCTTTTTCCCTTTATTATAAATAAAAGTACTATTAGTAATTAGTAGCTTCTTTAAATAAGTAAGCTTAAAATAATACTAACTAATTATTCTATAGAAATCCTTATTATTAGTAATATTATCTATAGTATGCTGCTAGTAGTCTCTTTTTACTTTTTATATAACTATATAGAAGATATAAGTTGCCTTTATAGGTTCTTAATCTATATATCTATTTATTAAGCGTAGGTGTTATTAGTAAGCCTTATAATACTTATTTATTTACTAAAGAGTAAAGTGTTCTACCCTATAGTTAATTTTCTTTACTATATATATACCCTTATTAATAACCTAAGTAAGAGTGTTTATATATACTTCTAAGTTATTACTAGCTAGACTAGTAGGGTCTGGAACCTAATATATTCCTAAAACTACTATACTAGTAAACTTTAGTAGCTAGTTTATTAAAACCTAGTAGTAAAATTATTTAAGGGGCTGCCAACCGCATCCTAGGATTATAATAATCTAGATAATATAATTAGAGCTATAGTACAGGTCCAGTCAAACTACCGTTCTTATAAAAAAAATGTTTAAAAAAGTAAGATTAATAATGTGACTAGCTTAATACATTATTTTATTTAGCTTTCTAATAAAATTTATACTACTTTTAGTAGCCTATTTAGTAAGTTTAGCTCCACCCTATAATATAATAGCGCTAGGTTTAAATATGTTGTGCTTAGCATTAAAATTCCTTTCTACTATATAATAAGATAAGGAGAATAGGTAGGTAACGTAGTCTAGAGCCTATAGGGCTTATAGTTATCTATAGATATTTAGTATAAATATACTATTCACTTTTACCTACTATAAGTCCCTATTTTAGAGTGGCTGTTAATATATAATATAGAGGCCTACTCTCTTTTAAATATATATTATTATCTATAGCTATTAGGTTTTCACTCTACTAGGTCATCCCACATTTTCACTAGTAGATAGTATATGTAGCTAGAGTACGTTAAGGTTTATGTACCTATACAAGTAAATAGTTTCTATACATATAAGATATTAATTCTCTTACTATAAGCTATTTTAAAAGCGGTGATGTGGCTAAGCGAACTCTTATCTATATTAACTTACTTAATTTATATATCCTTAGCTTTCTTGGGGGCGCGCCGCCGGTTTAGTAGTTATTCTACTATAGTACAGAGAATTCATTTATATTTATATTCTCTTCCTAGGACGAGGTAGTGTGCTCGTTCTAGGGGGCTATACTCTAAGCAGATAGCTATACTAGGTTTAGAGAGCTTTAGTAAAAGGCGTTTCTAGCCGGCCTAAAGCTTTATAGTTTATTAATTAGTGTCCTGGCTGGCGTCTAGGCCTGGACGGTTGTACGCTTTTTCCTATCCTTTATCTAGGTTCTAGTAGTAGCAGGTATGCCGTTCTGGTTAGTAGGGACTACTTACGTGACTAGTACTCCCTCTCTACTAAATGACTCCTAAGAGAGCTGCTGTTCTACTAGTTGTTGTGCCTATTATTCAGCTAGGTTCTATACCTGCTAGAAGGCACATTATCCAGCGCGTTAGAGCGCTATAAGCTCTTTCTTAGTAGGTTTAATAATTCTACCGTCCACTCTCCGGGGGACCGCAGGGCAGGTATTGTGGCTAGACTAGTAGGGTCTTTAGCAGTTCACACATCTCTCCTTGTGGGCACACCCTGCGCCTGCTGGCCCGGTATGGCCTGTAATTCTATCACCGCAGTAGGCACACCTGGCAGCCTTAATATACTTTATAAGGTTATAGTAGCCCTGGCAGCCGTCTTCATGTCGTACTATTATAGTCTTCTTGGTGATTTCCTTAGACCGGTCGCTAGTCCTAAAGAGTTGAAAGGGCCGTACTGGTTTGAGGAAAGAGATGACCCAGATAAGCAGGCCTCTCTCATTAGGGCCGTGTCTAGAGGGCCGGCAGCTGATTGGCTGTACCTTAGTCTGGGCAGCAGCCTCTGCTTTGACGTCCTGTAGGGTGATGGGAGTTTCTTCCCCAAGAAGGCTCCTATAGGCGCACTGGACGTTCTGTATCGCGTAGTTGTGCCACCTTTATAGGAGGGCAGCCCCGTCGCCATTAACGGCACAGATCATTTTTTCCTGATTTTCTTGCTCCATGAGTTGGTTGTGGATTGTCTTGTTGGCTGGGGTGAGTGCCCATCCCGTCTTCATGGCTGTGGCCCAGGGAATGTCGGATGTCTAGAGTCCTGTTGCTCCGCAGATAGCCTGTCGGATAGCCATTAGTGCTAGGTCCAGGAGTCGGATTGCGGTAGGCACCGTGAGTAGGATGCGAATGTCGTCGTCCTGTCGCGCCTGTGTGGTGCGAGCTGGTGGTGTCCGTGCATGTCCTCTTTAGGACGTGCTTCCAGAAGTAGAATAGTTGCTCTCCCCTGAGGGGGATGCAGCAGCATCTGCGTATGTCTTGTAGGAGCGTATGGCGGCGCTTGAGTAGGCGCCGCTGCTGTCGTTACCGCTGGCCAGGCGGCTGGTATTGCTGCCCGTGTTGATGACTGAGGTGGTGATGGCCTGGATAACCAGGCGCTGGAGGTCGTTCGCGATCCCCACATCCTCTGGGCTCTTGAAGCCCATCATACAGTTGTCGATAGCCTCTGCTAAGGCTGTAGTGATGATCTCGCGCCTCTGAATGGCGTGTCTGGCGGCGGCGAAATGGGGGGGCGATCGCGCTGGTAACAGCGTTGGTTGTTGCTGCTGTTGCTGCTCCGGCTCTATCCTGGGTGTTCGCACCCCTACCGAGTTGGAAGCGTGCTGGCGCGCGGATATCCATCACGCGGTGCCTCTTAGAGGTGCGAATATTGTTCTGTCTGGGTGACTCAGGCCCTACTGGCCCGGTGCAGCCCTTGGGCGGGGGCTGCTGGCGGTTGGGGGTTGCCCTGGTCGCCGCTGCAGAATCTGCAGTTTCTGCCATTTTCCTTACTACGCAATAGCGCAATGAGTAGAGGGCGGAGGGAGGCTGGAATTCAGAAACTCCAGCCTATTTCAACTAAATTCAGATGAAAAATTGATGAAAAATACCAGTCTCGGAATTTAGAAAAGTTGGTGTTCGGTGCATTTGGACTCTAGTATACGTGACAAGTGATTACACTGAACCTACTATTTTATAACGGGATTCTGCCAACAGTTACTGATGAGAATGAAGAGGGTGACACGGTAGGGCGAAGAATTCCATGGCGGGGAGAGTTAGTAGCGATTACAATGCCCGACGATAGTTTAGCTGAAGAGGCTCGTGCATGGTGTATCTAATTCTCAGACGAACCAACAGGCCCTCGGCTAACTCGACGCGTCCAGGAGTGGTTTAACCATAGACTCGAGACATCAGGGTGCGGTTGGCGCGGGTACGACCCCCAACCCAAAATAAGCGCCACCGGACCCCTCACGAGGTCGCGCAGCGACCGCAGAGTTAGTCTGGTAGTCGAATTTGGACTAAAAAGATACACATTTTTTCGTCCAAGTGGTAAAAGCTTAGCCACCTACTCGGGGCCAGGCTCCACTCGAGCCTACTTCCTATAATTCCTTCTTTTAACATCTTCCGTTCGACGCAACCTTTCTAAAATTTATGTATTTTGATTCTAACATGGTTCAATCAAGTCCGAACGATGCAGAAACTCCAGGATTTTCTCAAGAAGCTTGCATACAACTTCAATCGACGCCGTTCACCAACAATCGATCCCCTCCTACCAAGTCTCCAAAGTCTTCGACTGTGAGCCAGTAACTGTGAGCTGTACACACATAATTGGGGGGAAAACTCGATGAATTGAAAATTAAGGATGACTCTCCTGCTTAAATAACGAGCGAGATGAGCCGGAAGGAGGATTCGTAACCTGCTGACGACAACGGAATGAAAACAATCGAGGATTGCTCGGTTACATCAACGTCCCTTATCCTATTCTCAAAGCGCGGAACAGGCAGGCGCACTACCAAAGACTATCATCAATCTCAGCAACATCTCTCTGCACAAGAAGCATCTATTGTACGACGTATCAATGAGATGTTGGCGTGGGCCCTGGGGCTGGCCAATTACAATTTCGTACCTGGAAGAATTGGTGGTGGATTTATTTCGAAAACGCAGAGACTTCGAACTTCCGGGACAGAATTGATACAAGAACCTCCCCGCGCGACACCATGAGATTAAGTTAAAGCTTGCTCCTACTTACGATTAGTCGCGGAGAGACGCTGCAGGGTATGAGTCCTTAGGGAAGTGGTTTAACCTATACAAATGAGACTTGTACGAAATATGGGATATCGGTGGAAGATCAAACAATATGGACGAGAAAGGCTTTACGAATGGCGTAAGGGATAATTGCAAGGTGTTGACCACTATGAAAGACAAGAAATGTAACTGTGGCGCTGCAGCAGCGCCTTCCAGCAGTCACTTGATTACGTCATGTAACCTCATGTATATATCCCAGAGACTCCGCACTTCTTAGGAGTCAGGCTTCAACTTTGTTTTTGCCTCGGGCTCAGGAGAATACTACGCTGCTATCAACCTTATTACAAGAAAGCATGGTCAATACAGCCAGGAGATCGCGACTGGGTCTCAGTTATTAAAGTGTAGCCGAGCAATACTCGATTGCTTTCATCCCTCGATTGTTTTCATTCCACGATTGTTTTCATTCCATGATTGTTTTCATTCCGTGTGGTTAGGAGATTACGAATCATCCTTCCAGCTCATCTCCCTCGTTATTTAAGTAGGATAGTCATCCTTAGTTTTTCATATCATCGAGTGCTCTTCAACTTCTTGTGTACGTCCGAAGGTTGCTCGGTGACATAAAGTAATTGGAATGAGTGGATTTTTGCTGCTGCCCTTCGTGATCCTTAAACGAAAGCAAATTCAGCAACCATAAACTAATACTACGCTTGATCCACGCTCAGTTATTTGGGTGAGCCCTGCTAGCTAGATGGATCGCGTTATTACTCTAAGTTGGATTTAATACTTTAACGGCTATACATGCTCTCAAACAGTAGGGACTTACCGTCTCTTAATTTTGGATGAGCATACATCTCATATCTTACCCAAATTCGTTCAGTTCTGTTAGGATGCGAAGATTGTTTTTCTCTACCTCCTTCCTCGCTCAACCTATATAATTCAACTACTTGATGTCGGAGACTTTTCACCCCTTGCGAAGGCGTACAAGAAAGAAGTTCAAGATAATAGTCTTTTTGGAGCCGAACGGATCTTAAATTGTTAGTTCCTTAAGTTCTTCTAGCAGGCAAGGTAACGAGTAATTACAAAACATAACATAGCAAGTGTATAGAGGAAAGCAGGTTTACGACAGTAACTCTATGTCCGGGGACTTTTGACTCCTTTTTTGGGGGTTTTCTGTCGCCGCTTTTGGAGTCACTTGCACCCAAAGTGCCAAGTCCAACCCCTGCAACCCCGTCAGCTTTTCTTGCCTAGTTCCCGCACCGCCCCATCCTGTCTCGTTCATGCTTCCTTAAATTCACAACAACTGAACGAGCCCAAAAATGGACCCACATCCATCCTGTCGATATATTATCGACACTTCCTCCGCCATGCCCGCCTCGCTAGAATATCGTCTTGTCTATACGCAGAGAAGCCTGACGCGCACGTTCGCTCGCCCTCCATCAACCCGCCGTCTTTGCTCGCACTCTATTATACTATACAGCCCCTCCTTCCCGCCCTCATTTGATGCGGGCTCCTATTACATTTAGCAGCCTGTTCTGTGTGGTCTACTGTCGGTCCCGTCCCGTTAATCCGTACTCGATGTCATTCTGGTAGCTGTCAAGCGCATCTCTACTTTCCTCCTAGACCGCCGGCATACGTGTAACCGTCCGCGATCGAGGAAGTGTACGGATACATGCATGCTTAACGGCGCAGACCAACTAAATCAAGATGCCGGACTATTCAGCGACGGAAACCATAACCCAAACCTAAATTTTCAGCTGAGCATTATTAAAAACTTCGTGAAGATCTTGGAAGGATAGGGATAGTAAAGAGTAACCATTTACTATTAACGAAGAACAATGTAAATGAGATCTTAGAGAGATGGGTAAGGTAAAGAATATCACACTTTAGGATATAGCTTAGCAAGCTAACTCTCTCTAGATACTGTAAAAACATCAAAGCAGACCTTATTCCACTAATTAAGAGTGTTTTGAAACAAGATGTCATACTTTTTATTAGATAGAATTTAGATAACTTCTGTTTCTAAAAGAGAACAAGCATTCGTTAGAAATTCAAACATTAGTAGTAGCTTTATTAGAAATATACTAGTTAAAATTAGCTTAGCACATAGAGAGAAGAGTTTAATAATATATAACTAGCACCCTAAATATCTAAAGAGAACTTACTAACTATAATAGTATATTAATAAGCTTCTAATAAAAGAGTATAATCTTAACATATCTATAAATAAAAAGCTGGTTATAAATATAGATAATGTTTTTCTTATTTTTTATTACTACTAGGTTTAGAATACTTTAATATTTCTAGATATATAATAGATGCTCTAACTTGTGTTTTTAATACTTATCTATATATATATAGTATCTCAACTAAAAGTGCTAGTCTACATAAAAAGAAATATGAAAATAGTAAATAAGTATATTCTTCAAAATTATAAAGATAGTAATACAAGTAAAGATAATAGTAATAATAATAATAATAGTAATAATAGTACTACCCCTAATACTAAAAGAAAACTTCTAGATTTAAATAAAGTTATTAAGGCTTTATGTTATAAACATGTTATACTTATTCTTTTTTTAAATCTAGAAAGTAAAAGAGATCTTTTTGTTATAAAAATAGATTTATAATTTATAAAAGAATATAAGTAGAATTTTAAATAGTAACTACTATATAGCTAAATTCTCTCTATAACTACTAATAAGAATATAAAAAGATTTATTATTTTTATAAGGTTAATTATTTTATTTTTAATTTAGTAATATATATAATTATTTTTAGAATTATTAACAACGCCTTTAATCTAGAATTTATGTTTATAAAATAAATATTTTAGTTTTAAGTTAATTTAGTACAAGAATGTATGTGCCTAAAATAGAAGAAATTATAAAAAAATAAGCTAATATTTTAGTAAGTAGTCTTTACTCTAAATAAAATTTAAACTCTAAATAAAAAATCTTTATACAATTATACTTTCTTTTACTATATTTAGTAACTAGGTTTTATAGCTAGTATAATGAAAATCTTTAATTTTTATAATATTTAATATAAATTTAGTAAAGTAGTTAATACTATTATAACTTAAGTCTATTTATAATAAGTTATAAGCTATTAAAATACTAGAATTTTCTAAACTTACATTAATAAACATATTTAATATAATGTGTAGACAATTTTTTTAAATTCATAACTTATATAAGTTATAATATTAATTTAAAAGCTTTTATTTAGCTTATTAATTTAGAAATTTATTTACTTAAAATATATCTACTAATTATAGAGCTTTAAGAGCAACGTAATAGTTTTTTTAAATAAGTATAATAAATACATAAAATAATTAAATAAATAGAAGTAGTTAAAAATAAAATCTATAACTTATATAAATAAACTAATTTAAACTTAGAATATACTAAAAAAAGAAATTAAAAAAGAGAAGCTACTAAAATTACAGGCTAGGTTTTTTAATATAATTAAAACTAAAAATAAAAAAAAATTACTTAGTCTATTTACTTTTAATTTAAATAAAGTAAAGTAAAAACTAGAACTAGTTAAGTATAACTTAAAATAAAAACAAGTTATTTAACTATTATATAAATATTCTTTCAATTTTATACTATAAGAAAAGCTTTAATATTAAATTAATATAATTAAAGCTTTAATTAATTTCTTCTGTATTTTAAGTACTTTAGTTAAATATAAGCTGGTATAAAATCATAATTAAAGTATTTTACTAATACTAGAATCTATATTATATTTTACTATTAAGCTAGAATTAGCTTTTATAATAGTTACAAACTAGTAGTATATTTTCTATATTTATAAAGTAAAGTAATTTTAAAACTTTTACTAATTTTAAAAAGTAAATAAATATGTTAAAAAGTAGTATCTTAAGTAGTTTAAACTAAATAACCTAATTTCTTATTTAAATAAGTATTGCAGGTAGTTAGGTATAAATTTTTTTTTTATTTATACTTTAAAAACTATATAACTATAATTTATAAAGATTTACTTTTACTATATTTTCTACAATAATTATAATATTATTATATTTTAATATTGAATTTTAAAATGTAAATAACTAAAATGGGTTTTTAAATATTAGTACTAATAGTAAAGCTATAGTAACTTATAGAATTAACTTTTAGTTTTTTATGTATATATTCTTTTAGTATATACTTATTTTATAATTTTTATAAATAATTTACCTAATTTCTACCTTTTATTATATTAGTAATTTAGTTACTATAATACTCTTATATAGTATTAAACTAATTTTAGAAACAAAATTAGTAAAAAGCTATAGTATAAAATTAAAGTTACTATTATTATTTTTATAAAATTTAAGATTTATATTTGTATGTAAAATATGCTAAAATAAAAAGATTACTAACTATTTATTATTTTAAAGTTTATTATTTATATAATAAAGCTACTATAGTAAATATTTTAGTAATATAACATAATTTTTCGTGTTTACATTAAAATTAAAAATATTATAGTAATATATAAGAATTTAAAAGTCTTTTTTATTACTTAATATAACTTTTGTAATTTTTTATTTTACATATTTAAAACTCTTTATATATTAAAGAAAGTTAATAATATACTTTTTAATAATAAAATAAACGTTTTATAAATTCTATCTACTATATATAAAACATTAAATAATTATACTATTACTTGTTTAAATAAGTAGATAGTTCTCTTTTTAATTATATTTATAAAATTCAGAAAATACTACTTAATAGTTACTGTTATAGTATTTGTGTAATAATTTTAGTAAGAATATTTTAGTATAAATTATTATACTCTTTTTTTATATTTATGTAAGGATCTAGGCTAATGATGGTAATTAGATATAAATAAAGTAAATTTAATAAAAAGTTAACTACGTACGCTATAGAGACTTAATAGCTAATTTCTATTAAGTCACTAAGATCACGTAGTTACGTATAAAGTTAAAGTTAAGATAATTATTTTAATTAACTATCCTAAGCTCTAGCTTATTACAATTTAATTTTCTTTTATTTCTTAAAGTAATTAATTGTTTGTGTAGTAGCATATATATTAAAGTTTATTATTTATAATATAGTATTTATTATTACTAAGTTCTATTTCTTTAATTTTGTTTTAAAAAGCTACTTTTTATTATCTTTATTTATAGATTTTATTAAATTCTAGTATAATAGTAATTTGTTTTTTTAGTAGTAGTTAAAATATTTTTTTTAACATGCTATATAAACCTAATAATATTTATTACTAAAAGATAAATTTTATTTAAGTTTTTAAGTTAAATAACTTAGTTTTATATTTTCTTTTATTTTTCTTAAAAAAGGTGGATTGTTCTCTTTAAACTTGCTAGTATATACTTTCTATTATATACTAAAGAAGTGCTATTTTTTAGTAATAAACTTCTATATTTAAGTTTTCTTTTTAGAAAATTATGTAAGTATTTATAGACTTTTAAGTATAACTTAAATTATACTAAATATATAATCTTATAATCTTTTTTATTTTTGAATTATTTAAAAGCCTTTTTAATAAAAACTAGTAATAATATTAAAAGTATTTTTTCTTAATTTTTTCTAGTAGCTTTTTTAATATATCTTTTTAATTTATTTTCTTTTTTCTAAGAAGTTTTATAACTCTTGTATTTTTTTAGATTATTATTTATCTTTCTATATTAGTATATAATATATAGATGTTGTTTATTCTTAAAAAGTTAACAAACGCATTTTTATAAAATTTTATTAAAGTATATAAAAAGTTATAGCTTTAAGCTTCTTATAAAAAGAATATAAATTAAGAAATAAAATATAAAATAAAGATTAATATTAAATGCCTTTTAGCTAGCTAGCTTAATAACTAATAAATAGATACTTTTAATAATATATACTAATATAGCTTTATTAGAAATCTATTTCTACTCTCTTATTTTTCTAGATTTAAAACTTTTAAAAATATGTAAAACTATTATAGTTATTAGTTAAACTAAAGACTTATTTTTAAACTTTTTTATAATATAACATTATAATATTTAGTTGCCTAAATAGATACTTGTCTGTTTATAGAATAAACTAGGAAATTCTATAGAAACTTTTTAAAAAGTTAAATACTATTATAATTTTCTTAACTATAAAGAAGCTATTTTTAGTTCTACTTAGCTAATATTATTACTCTTTATATAGCTATAACTAAGTAGATTTTAACTTTAAACACAAATTATTAAACACATCTAGATAGTTTAGTAAAAAAGAATATAGTATATTATAATAAAAATATAGTTTAAACAAAGCAAGCTTAAAAATAAAGTAATATAATAAATAAAAAAATATAGATATTAAAGTCTTAACTTAGCGTAATGTACTAAACCTATATTTTTCTTTATATATAGTTTTAGGTATTACTTTAAAATTTACTTAAAAACCTAAATAATGCCTTAAATACATCTAGTATTAAAATATTCTACTAGAATAAAATTATATGAACCTAATTAAGTAGTTTTTTAAGACATTATACTAAAAAAAAAAGTTTTTAAGTAAAACTACATTCTAAAAAACTAAACATACTAAAAAAATATTACTAGAATAAAGTTAGTACTAAAAGAATGCTTTTAGGCTAAGCTTTCTTTTAGTAAGTTAGTTTTAGAAAAATATTTCTAAGAGAATTTACCTAAGTGCTCTCATTTTCTAGTTAATTAATCTTAAAAAAATTCTCTTAAAAATAGTATATTAAAAGATAACAATTTTTAGGCACGTTTTTTTAAAAATATTTCTTTTAATTAACTAAAAGATAAAAGTACCTAGATAAATTTTCTTAAAAATATTCTTTTAAAACTAATTAACTAGGAAATAAAAGTACTTAAGTAAATTCTTTAGAAATGCTAATTTTCTTAGAATACTAATTTTCCTAGAGTAATTATTTTAGAACGTTTATATACCTAAAAAGTTATTTTAAAAACTCTAAGGCTTTTAAAAACTAAATTTATTACTAGTTTATAGAAGTTATTTTTAGTTTTTAAAACCTTATAATAGTACTATAGCCTAAGTTAATTATATAAAATACGCTATTTTAAAGCAACCCACTATTTTACTTTCTTATTTAATATTCTTTAAAGTAATAGTTAGTTAGTTATAGTATAGTATTTATTATTACTAAGCTTAGTATCTTCTCTTAAGTAATAAATAAAGCTATTTATATAAAGAATTTTTATTTAATTCTAAGCTTAGTATTTTCTAGTAGAAAGTAAAAGTAGTTTTAATTAAAATATAAATATAATAGTTATTTATTAAACTTTACTACTAGAGCTAGCTAATTAAATTAATTATAGTATTATTATTAAAATAAACTTTAAAGTTTATAGTAACATATAAAATATTATTATAATTAAAAATAAAGTACTATACTATTATAAATAGCCTATAAGTAAAAACTATGCCTAAATATAGTTTATTTATTTATTTATGCTTTTTCTATAGTACTAGAAAAGCTTATAGTGTTATTACGTAATATATATTTAATATAAGTATATAACTACTTTTAGTAGTAAACTATTTATTAAAAATACTTAGTATTTTGTGCTTAACAAAATTCCACCTAAATTTTTAAATTAAATTTATTATTTTATTAGTATTTATAGTGTTTCTTTATTTTCTTAGGTTGTAGCTATATTATTTCTTATTTTTAAAGTATTAAGTATTACTTAAGTGTATTATAACATGTTTATGAAAATATATTTATATAAATTAAGTTATTACTAGCTTAACTGGAAAGTAGTTTTAGTAAATAAAAGTATTAATTATAGTATCTAAAAAAAATAATTTTTTTTTATTTTTTAAATTCTTCTACTAATTTAGTAAAAAAAGCTAGGTTAAGTTTATAAGTATAGACTCTAAATCTAATACCTCTATAATAAGTATAATAGTAGTATAACTTAAGCTAAAAAACTTGCTATTACTTTATTTTTCTAAAGTTTAGATATAACCTAGATATAAAATTAGATCTTACTATATTTATAATAAATATTAAGCTTATAAAGGTGCTAAGAAAACTTTTTATAAGAACTTATAGTCTTATTCTTATTATAATAAAAAATCTTAATGTTATTTCTAAAATTGCTTAAATTTATATTTCTGTTTTTATATTAAGCTATTTTTATTACATACACTTTTTATAGGAGCTGTTGTTTATTTTCCTTTTTAAGCTAATTAGAATTAGTAACTTTAAAAAATATGTTTTTAAACTCCAGAACTTCTCTAAGCGCCTAAAGAAATTAGAAAAAGTTAATCTTTTCTTTCTTACCTATTAATATTGCTACCGTGAACTTTATTATAAGGCGCCTTAGCTGCGTCCTTTATTTAGCATAGAGTGTATAAATAAAGTCTAGTAAAATAGAGCGTCCGGCATACTTAGAGTCTTTGCGATCTATATAAATCTTAATATTATTAACATATTGAAACGCATTTCCGCTAAGCAATTAGAGGAGCGTAGATATGTTCTAACTCTATCCTAAGTAGCATCCAACGTAGTGATTCTGGCCGCCCTAATCATAAAAATTATCATCAATACTTAAGTCGTTCTCCTTATATTTAAGTCTAAGTGGCTACGTGCTCTACATTAGACTTATAACTTCTTTATGGACCTATTTGTTAACAGTAAGAAGCCCTATACTACTTTCTTCAAGTCTATGCCAAGGAAAGAGCCCCAAAAATGGAGGAAATGCGTACTTGTAAATTTCATTTCGGATTTCCCCTAGAAGTTCAAGCAGCTTAGACTGTCTTTTAGGTAGTAATAGGTCGTAGCCGCCGTAGTACTATTATTGGTCTCATGTATCTGTACGGATAAATGGCCGTTCGCATTAATGTCCACATATAAGCATCACTGCACATTAGGCCTGGAGGGAATAGAGATGTTTTTAAAGGCCGCGCTGTAACTAAGCTGTGTGATCCCATGAAAGTAGCGACACCGCACCAAAGTGATGCTTATATTCCGCAATTTGTAATATCTCCTTAGCGCCTAACTTAGATGTATATGATTGCTCTTCGACCGTCTGAGTGTTTGCTGGATTTCGACTAAGTAGAGGGCCGGGACCAAGCCAAGTTTCTCTGTTAGGTTGTCCTTACGTCTTCATTCTGTAGAGCGAAGGAGAGCGTAAACTAAAATAAGAGACAGATAGAAAGTGTAGAATAAGATAGTAGGTGTTCTTAGAGCAGCGATTGCGAGCGAATATAAAGACCTTTATATGTACGACATGTCTAGGCCACCAACGATGCTCCACGCATTACAGTGTGGCAGTGATGCTGTCGTTGAGTCGGGATAGGATGGTACTCCTCCGTCAGCAGTTTCGATTTGAAAGTCAGCGAGATCCGTTCACGCCTCCGGACCCAATCCACAAGCCTTAGCACGTACGTCTGAGCGACACTAATGCTATGATTCGATCAGCTTGTGGCAGTGTGCATCACAGCCTAACAGCATGTAATGCTATCTGCTGATGCCAACAACTCTTTCATGCTCCAAAGCCAGGGTCTGGCCAATCTCTCGTTTGGAGACAGCAGCGCGTATCTCATGGCGAGGAAAGTCATACGATGTTAGACATTGACTTCTGTGGCACGCAACCATGGAGCTTGCTATTCAGACTAGGGGTTCGTGTCCGCCTTACACGGCAGGGGAAAGGAAAGAGGCGCAAGACAGGTGAATGCATATCCAGGGTTCGGAATCAATGCTTCCTAGCAGGAACCCTCTCTGCAGCAGAGGCGTAGATGAGGTGGGCCGTCATGCATCACAAACTCCATACCGGAAATAGCTTTCATCCTAACTGAGCTGAATAGTGAGACACAGCCGTCAGATCTAGAAGCCATAACAGGACGTGACTACAGCTCACGGGCGTGCTTCAGCAAGAGGCGCAGGCCCTGGTGGCTTCTACCCTGAGAGATAAGGGGTTCGAGTCTGCCTCGTGCAGTGATGGCGCGGATGGGCAGCTTATGCAAAAAAGTGAGGGAGGGGCACGGGTCTATGCGATCTCTCTCTTTCGAGAATGAGCTCCTGCCTGCTGCGGAACGTGGACCAAGGGGGGATCACAAGTCCCACGTCACACCTCCCTGGCTAGCAGGAGGCACAGAGGAAGTGTGTATCAAAGGCTGATGCACTATAACGCCGAGGGTGTCGAGGTCTGCCTTGTCTCTTATCGGCCAAGCCGAAAGGAAAGATATAAAGGAGCTTCGTACCTCGAGCAAACTTCAGGCCATCTAATCCTCCTATCAAGCCCTTCCACAACTCTTCCGCCAGAACACGGCCGCTTGCTATACTCTCTTGTCAATATGTTCAGCAACGCTTCTACTTGCTTCATCTCATCTTATGTCTTCTATGGTGTCGCAATCGTAGCTCTTTCAGTTGTCTGCCTCGCTTTCTCGTCTGCTTTCTTATTTGGATTCTAGCCTACTCTCTTAGTTGCTTTATCGTCTTCTTTGACTCTATTGTCATTCTGGAAAACCCTCTCACACAACTACGAAGCGGGTAAGTTTTTTATCATTCTCGTTGTGCCTAGTGTGCTTACCATTTTAGATAGGGCTAGGCACTAACGCACTAATGTCACTTCTGCTGCTTGGGTCACCAGCAATTTTTACGCTTCCTGATAGAACTAAGCTTATAATACCTTATGGGCTATCGGTTAAGTGGGATCCTAAAGCAGGGGTAAGTACTATATTCTTATGGCGTAGACAATAGCTAACATTTCGTTTAGATCAAAGTCACGTTGCCGGAGTAGTTGATCCTGAACTATTTGGGACCCTTGGAAAGTAGCACTGGAGTGGGCGGACGATAATAGAAGGTTTCGTAGCGGACGAGAGTAAGTCAAGCTCTTTATTGATTGCCTAAGCAATTAGTAACCAACAAACTCACCCTAATGAGTCCTACTTAGGAAGGCCTGTTGCCTAAGAATCTAGCTCTTATCGCGATCGCCCTCATCCTCACCGGATCAAATCAATAGACTGATCTTTCCTGCCCCCGGCTCCCCCGGCTCACCCCCCTTTCCTCTGGTCTTGCGATTTCAAGTTTGAATTAGAGGTTGTTTAGGCATAGATTTCCTACGTTAGAAGGTTTTAATTGATTTCTTGTATTGAGAGTACAATAGTAGTTGATGATTCGGAAGCGCTGTCCAGAATATCTGCTGAAATACTGAATCTTCTTTCCGAGTTCAGGCCGACTCTCGCATTTATACACTTTGGGAGAGTCAGTGACTCTATTGCTATATTTCCACTTCAAGCCGTCGTCCCATATGATTCCCCCTTGGTTGGTCTTGCTAGTCGCCCTAGTAGCACGAATGAAAGTAAGAGTACCCAACTCTGTGTTTTTATGAAGCCGTAGTAAGACTCGTGCCCTTTAATATTGAAGGGATGTGGGTGTAAGCTGTGTGAAGGCGTTCCTATTGAATTCGACGATGGGCCCTGAAGCGTTGAATTGTCGAGCTAGTTGGAGCGTGAACGCGTATGCTACGCTTGACTAGCATAGAGGACAGTGATTTTGAGGTGGCAGTAAGACTGAATAGGCTTAACATGCGTTTCTGTACAAGAGGAGAATTATACCGACGAACAGAGTTCTAGGTTGCTTTAAAAGAAATGCAGTCCTGAAGTCAGCGGGGATCTGTTTCGGCCCTTATTAAGATACAATTAATAGCTTGAAATTTAAAATAGAATGGGGCCAGGTAGCACCAAGCCATTGTGACCCGTATAACTTACACGGGCAGCTGTCGCACTCGCTGCCCGTCGCTGGATAACATCATGCTTTTGTCGAAGGTATGAGAGAGAGATTTCGTGGGCAACAAGGTGCCGGCCAACATGGTCGCTGCGGAGGATAGGCTGGAATTGCTGAGCAACGTGACCGTCGAGGAAGCCGAATCGTGGGAGTAGTACGATGGATGAAATAGGGTTGTTCGGGAAAGGCGCATTGCATCGGATTTATCGAGGTGTATATCAAAAGAACTATACCGTATAATATCCAGCAGGCATTTTATTATCCAGCACAAAGTGAAAGGCGGCCGATAGAGAGAGTGAGGTGGAGGACTGCAGCAAGTGAAAGCCGAGGATGCAACAGGCTTTTCCGGTGGTTTCAGATGAGGTCTGAGCTCTAAAAGCTCCAACGCGTGGAGAGCCAACGCGCGGAAGGGGCAGCCAATGGGTGGAGCAGGAGGCGAAAAAAAAAAAAAAAAAATTTCTTGGGCGGAAGAGGGGCGTAACGGGAGAGTGATCCCTTTTGATCCTAGGCTTAGGCTTAGTATTCCCTGGCAGGGAGCGAAAGTGGCCCCTACCGAAATAGAAACATGATGGCTATTTGTCGAACTCTGCCGCTGGAGCAGGCCAATGACGTCATCATAGGGAACAAAACAGACGCCGGCTACCTCATCCCCATCACGTGACTCCGCTGAGTCATCCACGCGCTCCCTCGCGCTAGAGATTGTAGTGCACGAGCTAATTAGCTCGTCTGAAATGGGCAGAGGATTCCGACGAGCTAAAAGTCTTTGTGGATGCCTTATACCGAGGGAATAATGCAGGGGTCGGGGTCTACCATCCAGTTAGGAGAGGGGACAATTCGTTAATCGAACACCGTGAGGCCGTAAAGGTCGGACAGAACGCCGGATACACATCGTACTACGTCGAACTCATTGCGATCCAAGCGGCACTCGAACTCATCTCGGCTATCTGATCACCCGACACCATCGTTAAGCTAGGTGATAGGGCTAAAAACCTCACATACGTGATAGTGAGCGATAACCAAGCAGCGATTAGAGCAATGTCGCGCCCCTCTCGCCAAAGCGGCCAGGCGGTGGTCCGACTGATTGTGAACACTGCGATGGAAATTAAAAGACGGGGAGGCCCACATATCCGCCTCCAATGGGTCCCGGCTCACGCGATGGTAGTGGGAGACGAGATCGCAGATGAGCTGGCAAAGCAAGCAACGGAAGGAACCTATTGGCAAAACCGCGATGGGCAACCTTGCTACCTTGCGCCAAGCGTAGGCAGAACTCAAGGCACCACCGCCACAACGGCAACGTGAGTCACCAAAGATTCGTACTATCGTTACTGCCTATTTGATTATTGTGTATTTAATCAGTCATTACCTTCAGTAATGTAGGAATTCAATGCAATCATTCCTTTGAAGACAATATTTATGAGAACTTCATGCTGCCAAATAAGACCTCCATGAGAACCCTAGACCCTATCCCTGGGCTTACGCTTTTGTCAGCTCTTAAGAAGACCCTCGCATGCATTCCGAAGATAAAACTCGAGCAGCCGGTTAACATAGACTCAGCGCTTCCTGGAAAGCACACGAAAAGCATCTATGAGCAACAAACCTAAAAGAGAGCAGCAGTGCTATGCCAACTGCGCACAGGGAAATGCCGGCTAAACAGCTACCTAGCCAAGATAGGAGCCACCGACTCGGATAGATGCACCTGCCGGGGACGTCAGCCAGAAACAGTACGCCATTTCATGTTCGAATGCCCTCTGTGGAAAGAAGAACGCAAATCTACTTACTTAACCTCTCTCTATATAACTTTATAACTTTAAGATCTTTATAATAGTAGAGATTATATCCCTTATCTATGCCTATTTAGTAAGTAATATTATCTACTACAGAAAGGTTCTATTTCTAGCTAAGTTAATAGCTATATTATTTAGGCTAACTTATAGCCTTACTATTAAAGTACTCTAACTACTATAGGTAGTCTACTACTACCTTTTAATCTCTATTAGTAGCTTCTAGCCTAGGATTATTAACTTAATACTACCTAGTTTACTTATAATAACTATATAAAGGACGTTATTAGAATATATATAAAAATTAAGCTTAATAATAGTATTAAGAACGTAGTTATATTATACTTACTAGGCTATATTACTATAAAATAAGTTTATATATAAGAGTTAACTTAAGAGCTTTTAGGCTATAGTAACTACTATAATATTATAGCTAAGAATAATAAGAAATAAATTAGGTATCTTTTCTTTATCTATAAATCTAACTATAAAGGATTCTAATAAATTTAGGTATAGAACTACTATAGTCTTAATTAGTACTTATAGTATAATAATATTAATATACTTACTTATAGCACCTATATTAGATAACTAATAGATATTACCTAATATATCTTTTTAATATTTATAATAATAATAATAGTAATAATTATAGTAATAGTAATAGTAGTAGTATAAAAGAGCTTATAATACCTTATAGCTAAAGTAGCTATTATATACTTAATAATATACTATATATTTTTACTATACCTAGTATTATTACTTGCCTTAACTACCTACTACTAGTAGTTAAATTAACTCTATATATAATATACTATAGTTAGGATTGTTATACCTATAAGTTATTAATATTATTTTAGTATAGGTACTAAAAGAGGCTATATACTTATAAATAGATCTACTTAGGTATTTAAGCTAGGTTAATTTATTATTATTTATATAACCTAAGGGCGGCCCTAGCTACGTATACCGTAGCCAAAATGCGTCCTAGTTCGTAGTTTTAATTCTGTGTATGTCTATTAGTGCTACATCTAGCCAAAATCTCAGAATGAATATATATTATATAGTAGTATTAATAAGGCTTAAAAGTAGCTTTCTTATACTAATTATATTACAAGTAATACTTCTATCATCTCACTTCTTATCTATTACTACTTCTTTGTCTTTGATACTTGTTTCCTCGTTGGTTGTTTTGTTAGTCTTAGCAGGGCTTAATTTTGCCTGCCGATGAAGTTCTCGGGCAGACTGAGAGCCCATCTTTGCCATGGCTAGATTTCTAGCATTTCTGCTTAGAAGAGGGCTATTATCTTGTTGTCGAATATAGTAAGCCAGGTCTGTGGTAGAAACCATTTCTGTCTGCGAGATCCCATTGCCCATCCACGTGAAGCGATTACCTCGATACTGAAAGTCCCAGTCATCCCACCGAGGCTCTCGAATCGCTTCAAGGTAATGCAAAGTCGATCCAGGCCAGGTCGTCGGCACACGAGAACCGATACGACCATTGTTGTGTACGTTACGGCAATTGTCTGTCCAGACAAGCTTTTCCATAACTTTGGCTACATTCTCCTTAAACTCCTTGCAAATGCTAGGTCGAACAGTCATGCTGTGCACAGGCTCCGTCTGGTAGCGGTCGATGAAGGAACATATATAGTCCGACTGAGCTTCGACAGCGACTAGGGTAGGCCCGCTCGATACTGGTGTGTAGGGGCCCAGCAGTGTGAAAGTGTTTGGGAAGCCGGAAATACCCACCCCCATATAGCCCATGATTGACGGTTTCTATTCTGTTTGCAAGTTCAGACCCGATGCTATCACGGGATAACGTGGTATATAGGATGTGTCGAAACCGGTTGCGCATATCATAACATCGGCTTCATGATGCTGACCATCTTCAGTGATGCACCCAGAACTGGTGAACGAGGAAGCAGCTGAATGGATAACACTAACGTTCTCTTCTTGCAATGTCTACGTTCGTCGTGAGATCAATGAGGTCGCGGCTTAGTGGCATGGACGTACTCACTCGTAGAAACTGGAACCCAGAGGGTATCACCCGTTTGCATCCAACAGAGAAATCGGGGATAAGTTTGTCCACCATGTCATATTCCTTCAAAATTTCTCTTGTTGCCGACTCGAGGAGGGCCTTGGCTTGGTTCTGCAACGCGGTGTTTTTCATGTAAACGGCTTTAGCGACCTGTTAGCAGGGTACAAATTAGGGATCGCTCGGTGGAACCCACTGAAGATACTATTCATCGTCCTTCAATTCTCTTGACGAAGTGCCATCAGCAGCTCAGGCTTCTTGACGAACTCCTTAATCTGATCAGGGGTGAAGGTGGAGGTTTCAGTGCTGATGTCCGGCAGCATCCACGAGGGTGTCGGAACGATGATCTTTGCTCTCCGAACAATGGGCTGGATTGCAGGCAGGATCTGTACCGCGGAGGATCCGCCGCCGATGATCAGTACATTACGGTCCTTGAGGTCAACCCTGTCGTCGTAGTCGGCGCTATGGAGTTTGACACCCCTGAAATCCCCTAGGCCGCTGACACGCGGCCAAGCTGGTTTATTCAGATAACCGGTGGCATGGATTAGAATGTCACAAACACTCTTCACGGTTTGGCCTGTCACCAGGCTTTTTGCCTCTACTGTCCACTCGCCTTTTTCCTCAACCCAAACTGCCCTTGTGACAAGGTGTGACGTGTGAATAAATTGACGCAAGTCGTGTTTTGAGACAAAATCTTCAAAGTAGGACCTAATCTCTTTCGAACCCGCATAGACAGATGAGTAGTCCGGCTTGGGGTCAAAGGAATAGGTGTAATTATGGGAAGGTACATCACACGCACAACCTGGATAGCGATTCTCGTACCAGGTTCCCCCGATCTCAGGGTTTCTATCGTAGATCTTTACAAGATAATGAGCTATAAATTGCATTATGGAGCGGCAGGGGAGGTCTCACTGTTAGAGAAAAATTGGTGAACGACCGTTTGAGCTTGTAGGCTAAGCAGATACCTGATGCTCCAGCACCGATGCAGATAACTCTGACGAACCGCTCATTGTAGATAGCGTCTTCCTTAGTTGGATCCATGGTACGTGGAGTGGGGCGGAGAAGGAGGCGAACGAGAAAATGACCGTTGAAGGTTACCGTACTCTTTCTCTTAATGCAGACTATCTAGGTGTCAGCACGATGTAGAAGAACTGCAAAGTGAAACGATGTTGAGAAGTCAGTGATTTCTAAGACTCCTAGCTCCCGGCTTATATAGATAATATGTGCAAAGATGAGTAATCAATAGAGACGTTTTGCGTGTCAGTAATCGACGGGGCATGCTAATAACCAGGGGGGTCTCTAGCCACATAGCCTACCCCTCCCTGGTTAGGGCCGATTGGAAACGAGTACCCCCACCAGACCGGGCTAATATGCAACGGAAATGAGTTATTGGAAGTGCTAGCAGGTGTAAGATTGTGACACATTCATTAGAAGAGGTGGTCTGCTCACTGGAGCTAATGGGTATTCCATCATCTCACTCAAATATAGGAGAACCTGTCGAGAATGGGTTTTTATTTGGCAGGGGTCCAAGTAAATCCTGACTAACTTATTTCAGCTATTCAACGCCTTATGGCCATTTCTAGGATTATGACGAAAATAAGAAACGATATGAATTTACATCTTTGAACATTATTTTACTTCTACTTAAATTTTCCAGCCAGGGGGTTAATATACGAAACTACTCTCAACGAGCCATCCCCCTTAATAGAGCATCCAATATACGTATGTAACCCCAGGCCAGTCTTCAAAGACTGTTCCTCGCTTCGCTTTTGTCAATTCATAATTATGGTGGTAGGATATAGGGTAAGGGCACTTACAATATACTCTTCATCGCTCTAACATACGTTGAACCTGCCACTCCAGACGCGCCTCCCACGGGCACATGGGCTGCTTGTCTCTGGCTGTCCACAAACTCTTGAACCTTATCCATAACATGCTGGTCATTTCTCGAATAATGGCGAACTGGTATGTAGATCTTGACGTCTGGGTAGCTGCTTCCTAGACGAAACTCGGCGTTGTATAGAATTCCAGCCGTTCGGCGCTCATTTAGTCGTAGTTCCAGATCCTCAGGAGCATCCGACCGATCAAAAAGGGAATCCCAGAGCTTCTTCAGACTACAAAGCCCCTTCTCCAGGTGGGCTCCAGGCTTCTCCCCGTTTAAAGTGATCATGTCGCGTATTGAACTGAAATCAGTTCGGCGATTTCGAAAATAGAGCTTGAGCCGCGATTTTAGAGGATCCACCATATCTATAGCGAGCATCTCGAACTCTAGTGCGTCAGTGCCGAGACTGTTGGCGAAGCTGGCAAGCTGATTGAAAGCCTGGAGCTTGTCTGGTGTACAGTACGGCGCACAAGCTAGAGATTGAGCAATTGTACACAAGTTGGATGCTCCCATAGTTCGTGCCAGAGGGCCGGGAAAGAAGTAAGTCTTGGTCGTAACCCCAGTTTCACCTAAATCGAAGCCCCAGAAGATGCGGGATGGGTGGTCTTCCTCTGCGCCGGCTTCTGTTGTGCCTCGGTTGAAAAAGGAGTTGAAGTGGTCAAACCAAAACATGTCTATCTTCGGGAAGACTTCAAATATCATATTCTTAAATGACTCGGGCCCGGTTGCGTTCATCGGGTCCGCGAAAGTGCCCGCAGATAAGCTCATCGGATCTATTGAAAATCGAATAATAGGTTCGTCGGCAGGTCCACACCAGTCCCAGCTGATCTCGATAGGGGTATTGTCGTCAGTCATGAAGCTTTTCCATCTCTTAAAGTTAGGCTTGTCGGTAGGCCCAAGGAACGGGGCTATGTTCTCTGCGAAGAAAGACATGATATCGCCATGAGCCTGATGGGAGTAGTTGGCTGCCTGCATCAGAACATCCAACACATGTCCGGTTGTTCTACACCAAAAAGTTTGATGGAGGTTGCTGATGTATTGATATGTCTCAGGCACAACATGATAGGGAGTCCCCAGTAGGAGGGTAGATAAAAATCCCCTAGAATAGTGCCATATTGATAACAAGTGTTGAGTTCCAAGCCGCCAAAAGGCATTCATCTTACTAAGGAAAGTCGATGCAAAAAAAAGCATTATATGGATAGT
Organism: Zopfia rhizophila CBS 207.26; assembly: GCA_010093925.1. Classification (NCBI taxonomy): domain Eukaryota; kingdom Fungi; phylum Ascomycota; class Dothideomycetes; family Zopfiaceae; genus Zopfia; species Zopfia rhizophila. Next base: position 351,376 of record ML994679.1, on the reverse strand, counting down.
GACTTGAACAAATGTGCCTTTGTTGTGTGATGCGATGTAAATTTGGACTAGTTAGTACCTAGTCAAGTATGTCGAGATGCCAGAGCTCTTTTCAATACCACTGCAATCCAGCCATACTCGGTGCACAGGGCCCTCCCGTGAACGGGCGAGCCCGAAAGTTTGCCCAGTTTTCGAGGAATACTTTGACATTCTGTAAAATTCCGTCTGTGCAAAAGGACCTCGGACTCGGTTCGTCATGATAGTCCCCTGTATAAAATGGGCGGAATGACACGGAAACGTATACTACTAATAAGAACGTTCCCCATATGTCCGACTTTTGGAGGATTTCTCCGGACTCCTTGTAGGCAGCCCGCAAACCCACCATGGTTGGCATGCAGGGAAGAGGCGCACGCCTTGGCCATCATATGCATGCACGGAAGAGGCGTACGCCTTAGCTATATTATATGCATGCACGGAAGAGGCGTTCGCCTCGGCCATAGCATAGGCATGCAGTCATCCTCCTTTCTTGCGCAGCTGCGCATCTTCTGCCCTGTTGGTAGGTTTACATAGGAGATTCATGTCGCAACATGGGGGTTACACAACGCCCGTAGGATGACGAATTGGATCCTTCAGAGTGCGTTGATTTGCTGAGACAAATGAGCTCAGTAAGCTTCAGATGAAACGCATTCGATGGGAATGATCTCGCAGTCAGCAGCACTGCAGATAGAGTGACATCTAATCCTTCTATGTCCGTTGATAGGGAAATCATGAGTACACATGGCCTCCACCTTCCTTGCGAGGCAGTCTTCGCCACAGACGGGCCGGAAAGTGCGAGTGTACCCGCACTCACGCAAATTGCTCCAGGTTTCTAGTTAAGATGCAAGTATTGAATAGGATATGCAGCTTGGCTTGCTAGTTCTGACAGGTCTCATTCTAGTGAGGTGCATTCGAGTTGTCCACGGGGCAGTGTAACATCTTGTTCCACTAACCAAATGGCTCTCTACTGTATGACAGAATTATATTAGCACAACATGGTAGTTTGGATTAGCCCTAAGAGAGAAAGTAGTTCTAGGTTTGCAATATCTACTGGGGTGCGCATCTCTGCCCTGTTTAATATACTTTAGAGGGCCAATTTTGCTTAAACAGTATCGGGACTATGACAAGTTGGCGTTTCAGTGTTAGCTAGTAACAGCAACATTGTAAATCAAGGCCAATCCCCTTTTACTCGGGACGCTCGCACTCAATCACGCTCTCAATTCCGTTGACCACAGTATAGATATTGACGATCTTGAGCCCGCACCTCTTCTCCAGCAGGTCAGACCACTGTGCCGCGCTACGCTCCTTGCCCCCGAAGCCTGTCATCATGATAAGGTCTAGGGCAGTCTGTTCAGAGTCTTGCTTCACTGGCGGGATGACGTGCTCGTGAACGAGGAACTTGCTGTAACTAGGCTGCATGGCTTCCCTGACGCGGCCGGCAATTTTGACACAATCCTCATCCGGCCAGTCGTGGAGGATGAAATGCGTGTAATAAGTGCGTGCACCTGGGTACAAGTCGTTGGTCAGCCACCCAGGCGGATAGATAGGAATGAAGGGCAGATAGCAGGGGAAATTAATGCGGCGTTGAGAAACTTACCCTTCACCGGCTGTTCCGTGAAGAAGTCATATTCCATCCTCTCGATGCGCGCGTGAAGCCCCTGAACCTGTCCAAGGACAACGGGTAAGTCTTGCAGAATCAGTCGTCCAGGTGCATCCGGAAACTTGGATCGGAACTGCTCCGTATAATGACCTATACCGCCACCAATGTCAACAAGCAAGACAGCGTCATTGTTCCCTAGATCGAAACCCTCGACAAGTCGTTTCTTGACCGGGTAGAATCCCTCGTCACTCCACGACGGGCGCCCTAGGAGGTAGCCCGCCATGTGGTCGTTGAAATTCTGCCCGTGCGGCGGCGTTGACTGGATATGCTCAAACCAATGAAGCTTGGTATTATGAGCTATTTGATATGCTGTGTCATTTTTGTCTCTCGGGATTTTGTAGCCCCTGTCCTTAAGCCAGTCGTGAGCGTGCAGAAAAGTAGGATTGAGGATCGGCGGGCTATTTAAAAACCTATCAGTGCTGGTCTGATGCAAATCTTTGCGTAAATCTCACCCGGTGTAGTAGCCACTGGACATGACTGGCATAGATAAGGACTTGCTGAAATTATTGGGTGTGAACTCGTCAGGAGCTGTCATATCTAGATAACCAGAAGCGGCTACATGTCGCATCATGCGCTGCAAGAGCTCCTCTTGCATGCCGAGCTGCTTGGCTAGGTCGGACACTTTCTGAGGGCCGTCACCATTCTTTGCCATGGCAGACCATAAGCCTGTGTATACCCCAAACGAGATGGCCATAGTATTAGAAGGCTGGTGTTCAATTAGCCATGCAGCTCATTGTCGGGACATTTTCGACTAGCCTGCGTCCAGACATGCTGAATCATGACCTCACGAGGAGTCTCGAGCGCGTGCACGAGCTCTCGCGCCTTCGCAAGCAGTTCCAGCCGGGATACCAGAGAAGCATCGCCGGCCTTGGAAAGGGCATTGCCGGCAGAAGCTACCTCTGATAAAAGTTTGGGGACCGCATCGATGTTGGATGGGTTGACAGCCGTTTCAAAACCAATAGGAAGGGCCATGGCGACTGGAGGATGTTTGAATATATGAAGAGACGAAACTCAGGCACTTTCGATGAAAAGGAAGTTATCAGCAAGCGATTAAGCTCCAAGGCCGGGAGATTGAGCAAGCTTTACATGAATGAGAGCGGGGCCGGTTAAAATCGATCCAATGGCATGCCGGTGATCTCGCAAATGGAAGAAATGCTTGTTGGAATGGAAGGTTGGCTCGTTCAGTCTTGCTGCAGACTCCTCATCGGGCTGTCAGCCTAGCAGTATGTGCGTGCAGTAACGGTGAGCGCGATCATATTACTTCTTACAATGTTGGTCTACGGCGTACATAATGTAACGATGCGACGGAGCCCTTGCTTCCACATTCATGCACGGTTATGCCAATCGCCATATTTGAGTAAGATCCTCCGTAATGATGTGACTGGTGGAGATGCTGTGCAAGGATTCAACGGGAGGCTGGAGGCTACTGCAGCTCTCTGGTGTTAATGACGAGCTTAGGGGCTACTCCTCCAAAGGTTTGTCCGACTGATTGTCCTGCGAGAAATGTACTACTAGCCTTCTTTATTCTGTGTATATCTGCTTCTTTTGCTACACCTATTGCAATTTCCTTACCAGCCCTACTAGTTCTACTTAAGATCAACAAGAGCGCGCCTTCCACAAGGAAGCGTTTGGGGGCTACGTTTCCGACTTCACTTCTAATCTAAACTAAACTCCTTAGCTTCCTTGCCTTCGGAATCATGTTTGTGGCATTTAGCATCTCAATGACGTACCTCTTCATCTTTGATGTGCTTGGAGATCCTATGCTCGCTTCCGATTCCAACTGCACTGCCGAATGCTCCTCTAGCTATTGCCCCAAGAGCTGGATTGCCGACAAAGCTACCAGCTATACCTCCACAAACAGCAAGGTTCGAGTTCGTGCACTTTGCAGCAGCCCGCTTGGCGTGTTCTTCGTGGTCGTTGGCGGCATGGGCAATCGATGACTTTTGTTGCACCGCCATCTTTGGAGAATTCTTGACCCATGAAGGCGGTGAGTAGACGTTGGAATGTTTTTGTTGTAGTCAATGAGTGAAAAGAAAGGTGAAGGAAGGGGGTAGAGAGAGAAAGTCCGGAATCGGGCAGTGAAAGTGATTCGTTCATGTTTTGTGACTCATGTTGAAGAAAACCAATCGGATGTCAACATGTACTCCTGCCTTGCCCAGCCCCAAAACATGAAGTGAATCGAAGCAGGCTGAGGTGCGGGAGATTCACTGCGGTCACCGGTCAATCAGCTCCACCACGTAAGTTTGCAAGAGCCGAGGTGTGTAGGCCATCATCTAATTATATGTAGGCTTAACAAGTCACGATCTGTCGACAGAACGAGCCCTACATGATACCGCGTGGAGGTGGCGCAAGGCTGAAACGGACACCCATGTTGTTATGCTGATGAAGAGTGCCATGGGAGCTTCTTCCGAGTAAGCTTCATTGGCCCCGGCAGCCACCAGATCCGATCTCGACAGAAATTACGCTGCATACGAATTGTTTTATTTAGGAGATGACCTCAAAATGTGTAGTGGCCCACCCGTTGTCCTGCAACGACCTAGGGCGAAGCAAGCCCCGCGGGAGGTACGATCTGTTGGTAACGCCACGCTGAGCTGTACAAGGCCACGCAAACCGGTACATTCAGGTAGAACGCCACAATGCTAACTGGCAAGGATGACGCACATAGACAACAGTAAGGATTAGCCTAGGTGTAATGGCAGTATGTAAACTCCAAAGCTACCACCGATCGAGGGAATAGAATGTGGCATTCACCTCGTGTCATTTGGATCCACACCTGTTGCTTCCTAAGGGATTATCGTTCCAAAAGTTGTCGAACAACGGCCACGTTAATGAACCAAAAAGGATGGCGCGTCAATGACGCGCCATCAAGTGCATGAAACGCTACCCGCCTGCAGATGACCACCCCTTAGCGCGCTCTAGCCTACTTAGAAACAGTCGCTCAGGAACTTTTGTACTCGGTTGACAGAACCATGAACTCTCGTGACATGTGCAATTTGGGTATCAAAATTTAACAATAACGGTCTATCACACTCCACCAACAGCCCTACCACTCCAACCGATCATCGCACGTCAGCCTAACATCCCATCTCTCGTCACCTTTCCACACCTCAGCACCGCTGTTCACGCTTGCAACAATGCTTCTTAGGTCGCTAATCATCCCTCCTGGACCCGAGGCGAAGATATCCGTCCTCCCTTTCACGGTACCCGCTACGAATTCTTCCACAATGGTCTTCAAGTCCGGTCGCGCTTACATGTGATCCAATTTGAGGTCTGACTTCGATACGCCATGCACAGACAGCGCCGAAGATACAGAAACAGAGGAAAAACCCAAAAATGTTATAGCGGGCTGTATATCTTTGCTTGGGAAGTATGGAATCTGCACAGCTTTTTTGGCACCAGTAGGAAGAGTTGGTGAATAATGCTAGTATTCTGCCACGCGCGTGACATAGATGTGTATTCTAGCGCGCAAATTACAACACTTTTATTTAAGAATGTTGAGTTCGGGAGCGACCCAGTCGATGTCACCACGGTGTCGGATAACCCATACAAGGGAGATTTTGCGGTCGCGGGGTTGGGGTCTAGATGCGATATCCAGGAGTACAGGAAGGACATAGGTGATTTCTGTGCCGCCGGCAATGCATAGGATATTGGAGTCCAAGATGAGATCCCGCATTGTCTGTTCACCGTATGGGCCTGTGAGCACGACTAACAGCCTGGCGTTGCCTATAAGGCCGTCGTGCGATTCTTCGGTATCAGACGCGTGAGCTGCACGTTTGGCTAAGAGTGCAGCCATCTTACGGGTCTCGCCTCCTTTGGCGCGGAAGATGTATAAATGGCGTTGGGTGTCGGCGCCGAAGACGGGAAGGCTGAGCGGAGTGAAGGGGTGCAATTGCCAGATGCTTCCTTCGGGGAACATGATGTAAACAGGAAGGGGAACTGCTTGTGTGCAGATTGGGACGTAATACTACCTGCTTCTACTGCTAAGCATTATTCTACATGCTAGCTTCCCTTTGTAGCCGCTGCGAAAGAGGTTGCGCGCATAGAGTGTTGGGGGAGTCTCGGCACGCAGGGTCCCGTGTCGTAGTTATAGATGTTACTCACAGATGCCTGGGAACGCAAACAGAAATAGCGCTTGCGCTGAAATGTTCTGGTGGGGACTTTGCCCAAAAAAGATGCTCACAATTTACTTATTTCTAAAATAAACGTTAAGCTTGGAGCCTTAAAAGCTATTTTGGAAATCTGAGTGTGGTCGCTGGACGAGCGAGTTTCAGGCGAAGGCACTCCTCGGAAAGCGAATGCAGGTAGCCAAGCCGGTAATGATCTTATACAAGGCGCGGTTGAACTAATTAATGTCCACTATCTTTCTCTGAGAACGTAGATGACCTGTCTTTCGTATGTTGTAGCCCTTCTAATTTTCTCCTTATCTCGTCTTCCTCATCCAGTCGCTGTAGCCGCAAAAGTCTGTTCTTCCAATTTCTTATCCTATCATGCTCTTCTTTGAGGCGGCTGATTTCGTCATCAAGCCCACCCTGCGGAACATAAGCTTGGTCACGAATGTTATGGGGCGTCAATATACCCGCATCCGTCACATTCGTGCCAGTGCCGGGTGCCACAGCGTCCGCGCCATCTTCAATTGATGGCTGACTTATCTCAAAGTTTAGCATCAACGTCTTTATTGATGGAAGATATAAAGTTCTTGGACTAGCTCGACGCTCAATTGGCATGACAAGTAGTAGCTCCCGTTAGTCATATACAATTTCCGTTGTGGGAGACAGGATTTGTCTTGTGGAGATCTTAACTATAGGACTACTATCCATAGATAGCACCGCTTGCATGGTGAATGGATCTTTATCATTTTCAGAATTTCCATGCAATGGGTTGCTAATATGTTAATACAGATAGGCATCGTCTTAAGTATTTTCTTCTTCATTTAATATTTTGTCGCCTCTTAAATCCTCCCTATAAGAAGGTTTATTCAGCAAATTTTCAACGCTTTTAAAGTCTAGGTGTTCTATTACTATCTTGAATCGTTCCTATAACCCATAAGTAGACGAATCATAGTTATTATAATGGACTTACAATATCCTTAAACCAAGAGTTGTATACTTTATTATTTATTAATTTATACGTGGTTATCTATTCAGTTTCTAGATAAAAGAGGAAAAGTACCACTTTGAATTTGTAGTCCTTTTTTAAGTCATAAACCTTTTTAATTGTGTTAAACTTTTACTTCCTTTATTGCCGCGTCTTACGTCGTTTTTTATTAACTTTTTAAAGAGAAACTTATTACTTACAGCTAGAAGACATTATTACTTAAGTATTTATATACTTTATTAAAAGAAAAAAAGTAATCATTATTTAAACATATGTTGGTAGCTAAAAATATACTATTAATTAGAAATTATAAAATAAAATAAGGCTAAGCTATTAGCTAGATATTAGTAACTTCTTTAGTATTATTTATATATAGAATTACTTTATTTTTCTTTAAGTGTTATAAGGTTTCTGTTACAGACTGCAGAATACGATCACGGGACGACGGCACCGACGAGGTTGACTAGGAGGCGGAATACCTTGAGATGGTCAAAAAGGATAAGAACAGAGTCAGAAAAATTAACTCGCTCACAATAAGCCTCGGCCATGCTAAGAAGGAGCTGACTAAGGAAAGAAGCGCTAGACTAAAAGAGGAAGCCGTAAAGGCCAAGAGACATGAGGTCTAGGCACACGTGACATAATAGTGCCAAGCGAGGGTGCTAGAGCACTATCACGTATGAGCAGCAACCATCACCCAACAAGTCTAGGCAAGGGTTGATTGGTTCGTGGCTATGAGGAGTCAAGTATTTAAGAGAGCTCTCCCTCCTTTACTGTTTGGTTTTGATTCTTTGTAGTTACTCTAAAATTGAGATTCACACCTCAAGTAAAATAGTTCAATACTATCCTGTTGAACCTTAACTTACCGTATCGCTTCTCTCTACCTCTACTGAGTCAACTAACTTCCACTAAGTCTAACGAGCTATCCGATCCGGAAGCGAGGGAACTAATTGCCGTTACACAATCAGTTGGACGGCTTGTTACCAGTATAACTTTATGCTAGTAGGTTAGTAACTTATAACATTGTAACTACCATCTCGTAAGAGTAGGAGAAGCTGTTGGATAGATCCCAACACTATATTGTCTGAATAAGGTCTATGACGACCCACTATAAGGATGAATAAGAACTCTATTTGTCGGAAGAAAGCAGCAGCGAAGAAGAAGTCATGGTAGGACTTTTATCTATAACTGGAAGTACATCTGGAGGAACTAAGAGCGCGTAACAAATTATCTAGGAATAAGGAACAGCCATTATAGAACTACGCGACGCCCTAGTAAACTTGTAACAACAAGTTAGAGTAGGTTGAAAAGGGGGGATAGCAAAGATACAACCTCCTGCAAAGTTCAACGGCAACTGAGATAAGCTCAAAACGTTTATGGCAGCCATAGACCTCTATTATTGATTCAATCAAGTATTATTCATGACTAACCAAGATCGGATCCTGGCAGCCGGCATGAATATGATAGGAAGGGCCATGCGATGGTTTGAACCCTTAGCAAGGAATTACCTAGCTTATGAGGACCCTAACTTGGGAGCAGTAGGACTTACGAGTTATAACAGCAATACACAACAGGCTTTCAAAACCTATGAACGCTTCAAATAAGAAATGATCGTAGTCTTTAGGGAAATCAATAAAGAAACGGAGGCGATCTAGAAGCTTTAACGACTTAAGCAACGAACGTCAGCAGCCAATTACACAGCGGAGTTTAAATAAATCCAATTACGGCTTAATTAGGCAGACCAACCGTTGGTCATGATGTACTATAAAGGACTGAAAGACAGAATCAAGGATGAAATCTCTAGAGGAAAATGACTAAGTACCTTGCTCAGAATCATTAAACAAGCGGTGACTATTAACAATTACTAATATTAATAGGAGTAAGAGAAAAAGGCACGCGAGAGAGTAGTAATCTATGCACCTAGAAGGAATAGGAAAGACACCTGAACCTATGACGAAATGGACATCGACATTAAACAGGCGTTTATTAGCAAGGGATAAGGAAAGTGAATTAAAGAACAAATGGAACGCTACACACGCAAGGCTTGTCTAGGATGCGGTAAACAAGAACATTTTATTAAAGACTACAAATAACGATAAGCAGATGTTAAGAAAGCTTATGTTTAGACTAAAGCATCTAAGGAAATTAAGGTCGCTATAGTCTGAGTGAAACAAGCATGAGACATAGTAATAGAGAAAATAATCGTAAAAAGAATCTAGAAGGAATAATACTAGATATGTGGAAGTCACACACACCTTGGATAAGAATACGAAGTCCTGTATTGGCAAGTTAAGGATTACTTAGTAGGATAACCTAGTAATATGATCACCACAATATAAGGAGCAGCAGTTCAATAACATAATACCGAGACCAAGAAGGAAATGTAAAGGTTCTATGAGATTATAGAATAGAAAGAAGAATCTTTCTATAAGGAAGACCAGAAATTCAGATAAAAGAAGAATTAAGAGATAGAGGAAGGTAAAGAACTAATATCTATAATAATTATATAGTAAGTACGCCGGGGACACTATTAGATATGCGAATTAGAGTACTATCTAAGGGAATATTATATTACTAAACACTAGAAAATTACTCTAGAAAACAGAATATATAAAGATTAATAAGTATTATAATTAGTAGGAAATAAATAGCATAGAGGACTAAGTAGACCAGAACTAGCTATATAGCTAAATAAAATTTATAGATAAATATTTATGCTAGTTATGAACTACGTAACGTACTATCATCCTATTAAATATTTAGAACTAGAATAGGATTAAAACAGGAAAGAAGAAATAACCCTTTTATTAATACTATAGGTATAAGATAAAAACGCTGTAAACAGAATAATAAAAAAGAAATACTAGATATATGTAGTATTAAACTATATAAGAGTAAATTATAAATAGAATAAACACGCAGTACATATTAAGGGATTAAGGATAAAGAAAGTATTATAGAGACTTATAAATAAAAAAGAACTTAACCTACAATAAGAATTAGTTTATATGGACTTAGAAAACAAATTATAAGATTTAAACTCAGATAAATATAAACAGCTATTATGGAGTGAATGCTAGCTAGAATGTTAATTATATTAAGCTAAATACTATTAAGAAAGATAGTTAGCTACAAAATCACATAAGAAACTCACATATTAAGAATATTTCTTAGAATAGAAATGTAAGGATTATGGAGAATAAACTGAAAATATATATAAAATACTAGATAAGAAAGTATGCTAACTCCAGAAATACTTAATCTATAGACCTAAAAAAAAAATACTAAAGAAATAACTACTACTTAGAAATTAGCTATATATAAAAAACTAGAGGGCCAGTAGACTATAACTAAGCTACTAAAAAACTAAGAAAAGGTTAGAAATAATATATTAATTATATACACACAACTAAACTAGAGGAAACACGAAAATAAGTTATATATAAATATATATATTAATAGTAATTAGATACTAGCGCTTATAGATAGTAGAGCTAGTAAAATACTTATATTAAATAAATAAATATAGAGATACTAAATACTAACTAAAGTTTTAAATAAACCTATATAAGTAAGACGCGTAGACGATAGTCCGGTAGTATTTAAAAAAAATCTAATTAATCTTAAAATATAGAATATAATTATTTAGGCAGCAGGTTACAAGAATAACTATTATATTAAAATTATAAATCTAGGTAGTAAGAATTTTATCTTAGGATAAAACTAGCTAGCATAATAGAACCTAATTATTAATTAGAAAAGAAAAACTATAGGCAACAGGAATAAATGCTATAGATAATAATAATATATAATAATATAAATAAAAAACACAATACTTTATAAGACTAAATTTATTATACTAAATAAATACTAGAAGGAATTTAAAGAATAGTTCTTTAAAAAAGCTAAAGACTAATTACTAGAATACTAGGGCTAGAACCACAAAATCACGCTTAAAAAGAAAACGGATTTGAAACTAAGACTATTATACTAAGTACCTATTCATTAGTAAAAGGAGCTACAGAAATTCTTATAGAAGAACTAATAAAAGAGATATATATAAACTAGTTAAAATAAAATAACATCACTAATACTCTTTATACTAGAAAAGAATAGAAAATTAAGGTTATATCTTAATTACAGATATCTTAATAAAGCTATAGTTAAAAATCGTTACTTTATATAACTAATATTAGAACTTATAAATAAACTCAGAAGAGCTAAGTGGTTTAGTCTTTTTAATATTAAGAATAGATATTATTAAATATAAATAGCTAAAGGACATGAATGGATAATAGTTTTTAAAATAAGATATAAATTATTTAAATACTTAGTTATACTAATAGGACTTACTAATGCACTAGTAATATTCTAAATAATTATTAACTATATACTAAGGGAACACCTAGATGTATTTATAATAGCATATCTTAATAATATACTTGTATACGTAAATAGAACGCTAAAAGAACATGTTAAGCATACTAGAAAGGTATTACAAAAGCTTAAAGAATATAGGCTATATATTCAGACAGAAAAATGCGTGTTCCATAAAATAGAAGTCAAATTCTTAAGATACCTAATATTCTAAAACGGAATAGTAGTTAATTCTGATAAGATAAAAAATATACTATCTTAGCTAACACTAATAAACATAAAAGAAGTTTATTTTTTCCTTAGATTTATAGGGTTTTGCTAATAATTTATTAAGAATTACTTAAAAATTATATCACTTTTAACGGAATTACTTAAAAAGGATTAATAATTTAAGTAAAAACAACGCGAGGAAAACGCTTTCATAATACTAAAAAAAATATTCTAATAACTACTAATATTAAAGATATTTAATTTATGACTTTAAATAGAGATATATATGGATGTATTAGATAGAGCTATAGAAGCTATTTTATTATAAGTATAAAATAATAAGTGTAAGCATCTAGTAGATTTTTTATCTCATAAACTTATAACTACTAAATTAAACTATAATATTTATGATAAAGAACTACTAGTAATAGTTTAAGCATTTAAAAAATAAAAATATTACCTAAAAGGAGCCAAACACTAGATTGTTATATACTTAAATTATAAAAATCTAATAGCATTTATAACAACTAAAAAGTTAAATTAATAATAAGTTAGATAGTAAGAACTAGTTTCTATATTTAATTTTTAAATATTTTATAAATTAGGAAAAGAAAATATAGTGGTTGATATACTTAGTTAATAAGCAGACCATATAAAGAATATACTAGAAATTCATAATATAATACTTAAATAAAGATAAGATGGATTCTTAAGAAGCTTATAAATAAATATTAAAACAATAGTTATTATCGAAAATGCATGGTAAAAATAAATTAGAGAATTCAACAACGGACGACTATAATAGCACGAAACTGGAACTATTTTTATACTAGAAACATTACAGACTAAACTTATTAAGAACTAATATTCAGCTAAAATGCACGGATATTAAGGAATTAAGAAAACTATAGAACAGATTAACAGATATTTTTAAATTCTAAAAGTATAGAAAAAGGTTAGAGCTATTCTTTTAGAATATATTAAGTACAAGAAAAATAAAGCATTAAAATATAAAAAGTATAGACTTATATAACTAATTCCTTTACTAGACCTATTATAAGAATTAGTTATAATAGAATTTATTATAGAAATACCGATAATAACTACCTCTTAAGGTTAATAGTATAATATGATACTAGTTATTATAGACTAATTTATAAAGTACACATACTTTAAACTAACGTATATAGAAATAAAAACGGATAAATTATTAACTATACTTATTAGATTATTAATAGCATGATATAAATTGCTATAAGAATTTATTATAGATAGAAATAAATTATTTATATTAATATTCTAAAAAATATTTATTAGAAAACTAGGGACTGAGTACTGCCTCTTAATAGTATTTTATCTATAAATAAATAAATAAATAGAATAGATAAATCAAACATTAGAATAATACCTATAAATATATGTTAATAAATAATAAGATAATTAGATTAACTTACTACTAATAGCTGAGTTTATATATAATTCTATAAAGTCATTAACTATAAGGAAATTACTATTTTACGTGAATTATAGTTATAAGCCTATGGCTTATTAAGAACTATAGAAACTAAATAAGATATTAGAATCTATAAGATTAAAAATTAAAGAACTATAATAATTTTATTAAGGAATTATATAGAAAATCACTTATAAAAGTAATCTTAGTAAATAAATTAAGGACAGGACTAAAGTTAAGGGACTAATTTTTAAGGAGGGGAATAGAGTTTTCTTACTATAAAAAAATTTAGAAATAAAATAACTATTAAAAAAACTAAACCACATCAAATTGGGACTATTTAAGATTAAATGATAAATAGAATCTATAAATTACAAACTATAACTACCTAAGAACATAAGAATTTACTTAGTTTTTTATATTTTAAAACTAGAACTAGTATTACCAAACGCTGAACTACAGATAATACTTAAACTTAAGGAAAATATAACTAAGTACGAAGTCTAATAAATTTTAGACTACTAGTAATTTAGGTGTTAGTAGAAGTACTTAGTTAAATAAAAGAAATACAGACCTAAAGATAATATATAAGAATTAGTTAGAAACTTAAAGAATAGTTTAGAGCTAACTAACTAGTATTACTAGAATAAATAACTATAAGTTATTTCTAAAAAGAAGGCGACTAAAGCACGTTCTAGTTAAAACTAAATAATAAAAAAATAATAATATTAAAAGAAGCTAAGGATTATAGTAGTATAGTTTTCTACTAAGACTTTTCCTCTTTCTCTAGTTTTTCTAACTCTTTAATAGACTTTATTTTATGATCTATTATCTTATGATATTTAGAATTAACCTAAGTAAGCTTATGATATAGGCACTGAATATAAGTATAAATTACAAATAAAAACTTTTTAACTTTATAAATTTAAAAAAGAATCTAATAATAGGTGGTTAAATTCTAATCTAATTCCGGCTAAGTTATTATAAGATTATACTTTAAACTATAATTAACGTACTCTAAATAGTAGCTTAAGAAAAAATCTATTAAATAATAACGCTACTATTTTTAACAGTTTTCATATAGTGTTAGTATTAAATAATTATGATTATAAATTAACTTAGTAAAATAATAAGAATAGACAGTTAAAAACTTAGCTTTAGTTATTATTAGAATTAGATAAACAAGCTTACTAAAGTAGATTAGAAAAAAAAAGAGAATATAAGACTATATTAAAAATAGGCTACTTTTATACTTAAGACTTATACTAAAAATATTTTACTAAGAACGCATAGGACACCTACTAAAAGCTGAAAATAAAAAATAATTATTAAAATAATAATATTCTAAAAGGGAAGGCGAATATTACAGACTATAAAACATAATTATAAAATAATAGTACTAATAAGATTAACTAAGAGGTAGAATATCTTAAGATAGTTAAAAAAAAAATAAGAATAGAGTTAGAAAAATTAACTTACTTATAATAAGCCTTAGCTATGCTAAGAAGGAGCTAACTAAGAAAAAAAGTACTAAACTAAAAAAAGAAGCTATAAAAACTAAAAGACATAAAATCTAAGCATACGTGATATAATAGTATTAAGTAAGAGTACTAGAGTATTATTACGTATAAGTAATAACCATTACTTAATAAGTTTAGATAAGAGTTAATTAGTTTATAGTTATAAGAAATTAAGTATTTAAGAGAGCTCTCCCTTCTTTATTATTTAGTTTTAATTCTTTATAGTTACTCTAAAATTAAGATTCACACCTTAAGTAAAATAGTTTAATACTATTTTATTAAATCTTAACTTATTATATTGTTTCTTTCTATTTTTACTGAGTTAACTAACTTCTATTAAGTCTAATAAGCTATCTAATCCAGAAGCAAGGAAACTAATTACCGTTATATAATTAGTTAAATAGTTTATTACTAGTACAACTTTACGCCAATAGGTTAGCAACTTATAATAGTTTCATTTTTTATTTATATTACTATTATAGTTCTAAGAAGAATAAAGAAGCTAGAATAGAGTCTTTATATAAATTATAAAATTAACTCTTAAGATAAGCTAACTAATTTTAGTTTAATAACTAGAAAATTTTATATTTACTATACTAGCTTTTACTTACTAACATTTTAAGTCCTAAGTATGTATATTTTTATTTTTATTAAATATTTATTATAAACTATAGTCTCTACTTAATTTTAACCTATTTACTAGTATTATATAAAAACTTATATATTTTAATTTTTTTATTTAGTTTTTTACTTAGGTAGTAGACAAAAGTTAAGAATATTTAATATTATAATCTAGAAACCTGTACTCTAATATTTAATACTTAATAATAAAAATATTACTAATAGTATACAACTTATTATTATAGTATATATAAATTATAATAACTTTAGTTACTAGCTAAAGAGTTTTTAAATATAGAATCTAATTAATTATAAATTCTTATAATTGATAACTTAATTTAGTTATTCTTACTTTTATTAAAATAAAGTAGTAGATAAAAGAAAGTATTATAATTAGAAAATACTTTTTTATTTCTAGTTTTATTTTCTACTATAAATAAGCTAACACCTAATTAGAAAAATAAGTAATAATTTAATTAAAGTTCTTTATTTTATGGTTACTTAAATTATTTAAAACACGTTTCTATTTCTATAATAAACTATTTTTTAATGTATATATTTTCTAGAAAAATAATAGTATTTAGGTAGTAGTAGATTTAATCTAAATTATTACTAAACTCTAGTACTCAGTATAACTAAAGTTAAAACCTATTAGTATAAAATTAACTTATTTAACCTTATATTATATATATTACTAGAGTGTTAATTACGTGAAAAATAAATACTTAAATCTTAGAATTTAGTAAGTAGAACTTTATATAAATTTAGATAATTTTTAGTAAGTAATACTTTTATACTATATAAAAAAGTAATCTAAAATAAGTACTATTAATACTAATCTAGTAATAATTACTAAAAGCTAAAAATATTTATAAAATAATTAAGTTCTATATAGTATTAGTAATACTAACTTTTATAGTTTTCTATTAATATTTTTTATATACTTATTTATTTTATTAATAACTACTTATCTACTTTTATTTAGTTTACTAATTTAGTGTTATAAACTGTAATAAGAATACAGAAACAGCTAAGAAGGCGTTATTATAAAAAATATAGTATAAAGAAATATACAAGAAATACTAAAGAGTAAAAGTAAACTAGAGAAAATAAAATCTACAAATAGAATTACTCTAAAGTAAGTTTAAGTTCTATAAAGAATAATATTTAAGATAAGTAAGTAAGTTAGGTAATTAGCTATAGTAAAATATAAGAAAAATAAGTACTAATAAAAAAGATAAGTCTAAAGTGAAACTTATCTTCCTTTATCTTCTCTAATAGTATCTAATATACTTTTAATTAGTATATAATATATATATAGAGAATTTATTATAAGTATAAAGTATTAAATAGCTTATAGTTACTTTTAATTTTTTATAGTTACTCTAAAATTAAGATTTACACCTTAAGTAAAATAGTTTAATATTATTCTATTAAACCTTAACTTACTATATTGCTTTTTTTTTATCTTAACTAAAGATAACTACTTTCTACTAAGTCTAACAAGCTATTTAATCTAAAAGCAAAGAAACTAATTAACGTTATATAATTAATTAAATAATTAGTTACTAGTTTAATATTACGCTAGTAAGTTAGTAACTTATAATATTATAACTACCATCTCAAAAAAGTAAAAAAAGCTATTAGATAAATTCTAATAATTAATTATTAAAAGTCTATAACTACTTATTATAAAAATGAATAGAAACTTTATTTGTTAGAAGAAAGTAATAGTAAAAAGAAAATTATAGTAGAATTTTTATTTATAACTAAAAGTACACCTAGAGAACAGAAGAGTGTATAATAAATTATTTAAAAATAAAAAATAGCTATTATAGAATTACGTAAGGCCTTAATTAACATATAATAATAAGTTAAAGTAAATAAACTAAGAAGAAAGATATAGCAAGAATATATTTCTCTATAAAGTTTAATAATAATAAGAATAATCTTAAAATCTTTATAGCTATAATAAACTTATACTATTAGTTTAATTAAGTATTATTTATAACTAACTAAGATTAGATTCTAGTAGCTAGTATAAATATAATAGAAAGAGCTATATAATAATTTAAACTACTTACTAAAAACTACTTAGCAAATAGAGATTCTAACTTAGGAAAAGTAAGACTTAAAAACTATAATAGTAATATATAACAAGCCTTTAAGAATCATAAAAACTTTATAAAAAAAATTATAGTCTTTAAAAAAATTAATAAGGAAATAAAGGTAATTTAGAAGCATTAATAGCTTAAGTAATAAACATTAACAGCTAACTATATAATAGAATTTAAATAAATCTAATTATAACTAAATTAAAAAAGCTAACTATTAGTTATAATGTACTATAAAAAACTAAAGAATAGAATTAAAGATAAAATCTTTAGAAGTAAATAACTAAGTATTTTGCTTAAAATCATTAAATAAATAGTAACCATTAACAATTATTAGTACTAATAAGAGTAAGAGAAAAAGGTATAAACTAGACTAGTAATTTATATACTTAAGAAAAATAAAAAGAATACCCAAACATATAACGAAATAAATATTAATAAGATAATTATTAATAAAAGGTAAGAAAAGTGTACTAAGAAATAGATAAAACACTATATATATAAAGTTTATTTAGGATACAAAAAATAGAAACATTTTATTAAAAACTATAAATAATAATAATTAGATATTAAGAAAACTTGTGTTTAGACTAAAGTACTAAGAGAAATTAAGATAGCCATAATCTAAATAGAATAAGCATAAAACGAAATAATAAAAGAAACTATTATATAAAGAATCTAGCAGGAGTAATATTAGGTATATAGAAACTATATATACCTTAAATAAAAATACAAAATTCTATATTAGTAAGTAAAGAATTATTTAGTAGAATAATCTAATAAAATAATTTCTATAATATAAAAAGCAGTAATCCAGTAACACAATACAAAAACTAATAAAAAAATATAAAGGTTTTATAAAATTATAAAACAGAAAGAAGGACTTTTCTAGAAAGAAAACTAAAAATTTAGATAAAAAAAGAATTACGAAATAGAAGAAGGTAAAGAACTTATATTTATAATAATTATACAGCAAGTACGCTAGAAACACTATTAAATATATATATTAAAGTATTATTTAAAAAAAATACTATATTACTAAACACTAGGAAGTTACTTTAAGAAACGAAATATATAAATACTAATAAGCATTATAATTAGCAGGAAATAAGTAATATAAGAAATTAAATAAATAAAAGCTAACTATATAAATAAATAAAATTTATTAATAAAAACTTATACTAGTAATAATTTATACAACGTACTATCATTTTATTAGATATTTAGAACTAGAATAGAATTAGAATAAAAAGAAAGAAGAAATCTTTTTATTAACTTTATAAGTACAAGATAACAACACTGTAAATAAAATAATAAAAAATATTAAATATATATAAAAATAAACTATAAATAGAATAAACATGCTATATATATTAAAAGACTAAAGACAAAAAAGATACTACAGTAATTAATAAATAAAAAGAAATATAATCTATAATAAGAATTAGTTTATATAAACTTAAAAAATAAGCTACAAAACCTAAACTTAAACTAATATAAGTAATTATTATAAAATAAATATTAGCTAAAATATTAATTACACTGGGCTAAATACTATTAAGAAGAATAGTTAGCTATAAAATTATATAAAAAACTCATATATCAAAAATGCTTTTTAGGATGGAAATATTAGAATTATAAAGAATAAACTAAAAATATATATATAATACTTAATAAGGAAGTATACTAACTCTAGAAATGTTTAATTTATAAACCTAAAAAAAAAACTAAAGAAATAACTACTACTTAGGAGTTAACTATAGATAAAAAACTAGAAAACTAATAGATTATAACTAAGCTAACTAAAGAGCTAACTAAAGATTAAAAGAAATACATTAATTATATATACATAACTAAACTAAAGGAAATACAAAAACAAGTTATATATAAATATATATATTAATAGTAATTAGATACTAGTGCTTATAAATAGTAGGGCTAGCAAGACACTAATATTAAATAAATAAATATAAAAATACTAGATATTAACTAAAGTTTTTAATAAACCTATGTAAGTAAAACGTGTAGATAATAATTTAATAATATTTAGAAAAAGTCTAATTAATCTTAAAATATAAAATATAACTATCTAGACAGCAGGTTATAAAAATAACTGTTGTATTAAAATTATAAATT
The DNA here is from genome assembly GCA_010093925.1 of Zopfia rhizophila CBS 207.26. Classification (NCBI taxonomy): domain Eukaryota; kingdom Fungi; phylum Ascomycota; class Dothideomycetes; family Zopfiaceae; genus Zopfia; species Zopfia rhizophila. Next base: position 332,179 of record ML994679.1, on the reverse strand, counting down.
TAGATAGTAAGGATTTTATCTTAGAATAGAACTAGCTAGTATAATAGAATTTAACTATTAATTAAAAAAAAAACTATAGAAATTAAAAAAAAAACTATAGAAATTAAAAAAAAACTATAGAAATTAGAAACGACTACTATAGATAATAGTAAATAATAATATAGATAAAGAAAATAATGCTTTACGAAACCAAATTTGTTGTACTAAAAGAATATTAAAAGAAATTTAAAGAATAGTTCTTTAAAGAAGCTAAAGACTAATTACTAAAATACTAGAACTAGAATTATAAAATTACACTTAAGAAGAAAACAGATTTAAAACTAGAATTATTATATTAGTTATTTATTAATTAGTAAGAGGAGTTATAATAATATCTAAATAATAATCTAAAAAAAGAATATATTTAAATAAGTAAAAACAAAATAGTGTTACTAACACTCTTTATATTAAAAAAAACCGCAAATTATAACTATATGTTGACTATTAATATCTTCATAATATAATAATAAAAAATTACTATTTTATATTATTAATATTAGAACTTATAGATAAGCTTAGAGGAGCTAAATAATTTTTTTTTTTAATATTAAAAACAAATACTATTAAATTAGAATAGCTAAAAAACACAAATAGATAATAATATTTAAAATAAAATATAGACTATTTAAATATCTAGTTATATTATTTAAACTTACTAATACACTAGCAACATTTTAGATAATTATTAACCATATATTAAGGGAATACCTAAACGTATTTATAATAGTATATCTTAATAACGTGCTTGTATATATGAATAGAATGCTAGAAGAATATGTTAAGTATACTAAAAGAGTATTATAAAAGCTTAAGAAACAGAAGCTATATATTCAAACAAAGAAATATATATTCTATAAAACGGAAGTTAAATTCTTAAGATACTTAGTATTTTAAGATAGAATAGCAGTTAACCTAAATAAAGCTAAGAATATTTTATTATAGCTAATACTAATAAATATAAAAGAAGTTTATTCTTTTCCTAGATTTATAAAGTTCTGCTAATAATTTATTAAGAATTACTTAAAAATTACTTTATCTTTAATGGAATTATTAAAAAAGGATTAATAGTTTAAGTAGGAATAACGCAAGGAAGTTGTTTTTAAAATACTAAAAGAAATATTCTAATAACTACTAATATTAAAGATATTTAATTTATGACTTTAAATAGAGATATATATAGATATATCAGATAGAGCTACTAAAGCTATCTTATTATAAATATAAAATAATAAATAAAAACACCTAGTAGACTTTTTATTCTATAAACTTATAACTACTAAGTTAAATTATAATATTTATAATAAAAAACTATTAGTAATAGTTTAAGCATTTAAGAAATAAAAATATTACTTAAAAGGAGCTAAGTCCTAGATTGTTATATATTTAAATTATAAAAATCTAATAGTATTTATAATAACTAAAAGGCTAGATTAATAATAAGTTAGATAATAGAAACTAGTTTCTACTTTTAACTTCTAAATATTTTATAAATTAGGGAAAGAAAATACAGCGGCTGACGTACTTAATTAATAAGTAAACTATATAAAAAATATACTAGAAATCTATAATATAATACTTAAATAAAAATAAAACGGATCTCTAGGAAACTTATAATTAGATATTAAAACAATAGTTATTATTAAAAATACCTAGAAAAAACGAATAAGGAATTTTAATAATAGGTAATTATAATAGAATTTAAACTAAGAAATAATTTACGTACTAAATATATTATAGACTAAACTTATTAAAAACTAACATTTAGCTAAAATATATAAATACTAAGAAATTAAGAAAACTATAAAATAGATTAACAGATACTTTTAGATTATAGAAATACAAAAAAAGATTAGAGCTATTCTTTTAGAGTGTATTAAGTATAAAAAAATAAAGGATTAAAATATAAAAAATATAAATTTATATAACTAATTCCTTTACTAGACTTACTATAGGAATTAGTTATAATAGACTTTATTACAAGAATACTAATAATAACTACCTTTTAAGGCTAATAGTATAATATAATATTAGTTATAATAAACTAATTTATTAAATATATATATTTTAAACCAACACATATGAAAATTAAAGTAGATAAATTAGTAACTATACTTATTAAACTATTAATTACATGATATAAATTGCCACGAGAATTTATTATAAATAGAGATAAATTATTTATATTAATATTCTAGAGAATGTTTATAAAGAAGCTAGAGACTAAGTACCACCTTTTAATAGTATTTTATCCATAAATATATAAATAAACAAAATAAATAAACAAAATATTAGAATAATATCTATAAATATACGTTAATAAATAATAAGATAATTAAATTAACTTATTATTAATAGCTAAGTTTATATATAACTCTGTAAAATTATTAACTACTAGAAAGTTATTATTCTTTATAAACTATAGCTATAAGCCTATAGCTTACTAAAAACCACAAAAACTAAATAAAATATTAGAATTAATAAGAATAAAAGTTAAGAGATTATAATAACTTTACTAAGAAATAATAAAAAAGATTACCTAGAAAGGAGACTTTAGTAAATAGAAAAAAGATAAGTTTAAAATTAAAGGACTAATTTTTAAGAGAGGGGACAAGATTTTCATATTATAAAAAAACTTAAAAATTAAATAACTATTAAAGAAACTAAATTACATTAAATTGAGACTATTTAAAGCTAAATAATAAACAGAATCTATAAATTATAAACTATAATTACTTAAAAACATATAAATTTACTTAGTTTTTTATATTTTGTTATTAGAACTAGTACTATAAAATACCGAACTATAGATAAGACTTAAGCTTAAAGAAGATACTACTAAGTATAAAGTTTAATAAATTCTAGACTACTAATAGTTTAGGTGTTAGTAAAAATATTTAATTAAATAAAAAAACTATAGACCTAAAAATAACACATAGGAGCTAGTTAGAAACTTAAAAAATAGTTTAAAACTAATTAACGAATATTATTAGATAAACTAGTAAATGCTTACTCTAAGACTATATCTAGTAAATAAAAAAAATATATAACGTTCTATTTAAAACTTAAAAAGAAAAGTAAAGTAATACTAAATATAATAAGTAGTAATATATTAAATTAACTCTAATAGTTTTATTTTTTTTATTATATGAACTTTGTTAATTGAGGTAAGCTTATGTTAAAATATTTTCTTCTTTTAAGAATTTATTTAAGCTAACTAATAATAAATTTATTTTTTATAGGCTTAAAGTTTTTTTTTTCTGCTAATAATAAGCCAATAAATTATCCTAGGCCTTTTTAAGCTATTAACAAAGTTTCGACTTATTATAATTTAAATAATTCTATTTAGACTATAAAACTATAAGATTGTACTTTATATTTTAATTAATACACTTAAAGTATTACCTAGAAGCTAAGTTTACTAAACAATAATAGTTATTATTATAATAATAAAAATATAAAGATAGTATATAATAGTTATTTTTTAAAACTCTTTAAACTAGATAGTAAGCTTATTTTAAGAATAATTCTACTTAAGTCATCCTTAGAAAATTAAAAGAATAGAAAAAGTGTAAAAGGTTCTTATAATCTTAGTTTTTACACAAAAAACTAACTACCTTTATACTATTTATAAAAGAAAAAACAAAATAACTTTTAGGCTAAAGGCTTAGAGGAAGAGGATAATAATATAAACTATAATAAAAATATAAAAGTAGCTAAGAAGGCGTTATTATAGAGAGTATAGTATAAAAATATATATAAAAAATACTAAAAAATAAAAGTAAACTAGAGAAAACAGAATCTACAGATAGAATTACTCTAAAGTAAGTTTAAGTTCTATAGAGAATAATACTTAAGATAGGTAAGTAAATTAGGTAATTAGCTATAACAGAACATATAAAAAATAAGTACTAATAAGAAAAATAAGTTTAAAGCTAAACTTCTCTTCTTTTATTTTTTTAATAGTATTTAATATACTTCTAATTAGTATATAATATACGTATAAAGAATCTACTATAAGTATGAGACATTAAACAGCTTATAGTTACTTTTAATTTTTTATAGTTACTCTAAAATTAAGATTCATATCTTAAGTAAAATAGTTTAATACTATTCTATTAAATTTTAACTTACTGTATTGCTTTTTCTATTTTAACTAAAGATAACTATTTTCTACTAAGTCTAATAAGCTATCTAATCTAGAAATAAGGGAACTAATTAACATTATATAATTAATTAGATAACTAGTTATTAGTTTAATATTATGCCAGTAAGTTAGCAATCTATAATATTTAATTACTATAAAATTCATAGTTAGATAGTATAGTATAAGTAAGATATTTAAACTAAAATTTTCTTTTTAATAGTTTATAAATAATAAATAATAAAAAGGTAGTCTAATAAAAAAAGTAAAATAAGAAATAGTTAAATTTATACATAAAACATATAATATTATAACATATAGTAATAATAAAATTGTATTAAATTAAAATATAACTTATTACTATTATAGATTTTTAATAAAAACGTATTTATACTAATTAGAACTACATACTAACTATAATATTTTATATAAAAAAGTAGATATTAGTTTAATTAATAAAGTATATAGTACATAAATTTTTTTTAAATTTAAATATAAATAAGTTTTAAATTTTTACTACATAGTAGTTACTTTTACGTAAGTATATAATAATTTAATAGAATATTAATAAGTATATAAAAGTAGTATTTTATTAAAGACTTTATATTATATATTTATAGCTTACTACACATGTACTTAAATTTATATTTAAAATAATTATCTAATAATATTTTTTTTATTTATATACTATATTTAATTTTATTATATATTTCTTTATTATAGAGACCTAAAGTACTTTTATATAGTAATAAATAATTATTTATATTTAGTACCTTTTAAGCTAAATTTTAAATTACTAGTTATAAAAGCTTAAGTATTAATAAAGTTTAATATAATAGTTATTTTAAATAGATTTTTTTTTTGTTTTAAAAATTAAAGAAATTTTAATATAAATAATATAGTAAAGAAGTGTAGCTTTAGTATTTTTTTATATAATAAAATAATTAACTAAGCTAAAATTAATCTATTCTTTAATTTACATTAAAATACTATTTTTATTACGTAAGTAAGTAAATATATTTTTATAAAATATTTTTATTTTAAGTTTTTTTTTTTTTTTACTTTTATCTCTTTATCTTTTGTTTATTTAAAATAATTATTTTCTTAAAAATCTTAAACTATTTGTTTTAATACTAATATAAAGTATTATAGTAGTTTTAGTAATTTTTTTTAATTTTAGTAAATTCTATTAAATACTCTACTTTAATTCTATTATAATAATTTAAAAGTATTATTTTATAGTACTTAAAAAAACATTTTAAAACCTTTAAACTAAAAAAGTAATAAGTTTATAGTATACTTAATTAACTATTTAAGTAAATCTTTTCTACTTTTATTATTAATAGTTAGATTTTATTATCTTTATTTTTATATTTTATAAATATATAGTTCCTAATATATACTTTTCTATTATTATTTAAACTTATGAGCATGAAAGTAAAATTAAGTTAAAATAATAATATTTATAAATAATAAATATAACTAGTTTTTAACTTGTTTTATGATTTTTAAAAAAACATATTTATAAGTTTAGTTTAAAATTTAGTAAAAAAATACTACTAAAGCATGTTAGTAGTAAAATAAAAAATCTAAAGTATTTCTAAGTTTAAGAAATTTACTAAAGTAAAGTTCTAGTATTATATAGTAAAATCTTATTTTTAAGAAATGTATATTAAGCTTACTAGTCTTTTAATAAGTAGCTTATAAAATCTATTTTATTACTAAATTTAATAGTTAAAGTACTAGTAAAAGTATTATTTAAAAAACATATTAAAAGTATTTTAAAAATAGTTTTAAAGAATTTTAAACTTATTTTAACTAAATATTTAAAAAAATTTCTTATTTTAATGGGGGTTTTTTTTTAAAAAACCTACTAAAAAGGCTAATAAGTATACAAAAATAATTTATATTTAAAGTTTTTTTAAGAATAAGTAGTTTTTATTATAACTTATTATTTTAGTACTTTTTAAATTTATTATTAGCTTTTTTATTACTTACTACTTTAATAAAGCTTTTTATATAAATATTATTAAACATATTTTTTTTAAAGTCTTATTAGTAACTTATTTTTTAGTACAGCTATAAAGTAGATTATTATAAAATAAAGTTAATTTTTAATTTTTTTATTTACCTTATTCTTATTAATAAGTTTAGTAAGTTTACTAGAAATGTTATAAGTATGTTTATAAAATAACTAGATATATTTATATATATTTTTATTATTACTTTATATCTTATTTATTATTTTGTTATATAATAAAAAGTAAGTATACACTTAATTTTTAAAAAACTATATAGGCTTATTATAAACTATTTTATTTCTATTTATAGTTTAAATATTTTTATTTTTATATTTATTTCTAGTATTACTTTATTTAGCCTAATTATAAATATTATTAGTAGGCCTAAAGTTAAAGTTCTTTATACTATTAATAATACTATTTAAATAATTATAAGTATTAGGTTCGTTGTTTATTTAAATAGTAGTATAAACTTTACTATTTATAATATATTTATTAATATTATAGTTATTTTAAATTACCTATTTATCTAAAGTATTGTAAATAAACTAGTTATATAGAAACTAAAAATAACTAAGATTACTTATCTTAATTCTTACTTAGTTTACTACCTATATTAATAGAGTTATTATTAAGGCTTTTATTATATACTTACTTAGTTATTATAAGTAGAAAATTTAGCTTTATAGTTTTTTAGACTAATTTACTATTTATTCTAGTAAACATTTTTATAATAAATATAAACTTTATATAGCTTTTTTTTATTTAGCTATAACTATTATTAGAACAACCATATCTTATTATAATAAAGTTTTTTATATACTATTAAATGTAATTATTAAGGTAGTAGTATTATAATAATTTAATGCATATATACTATTAGTTCTAATTAGACTGTTTCTAGCTCTTTATGTAGTTAAATCTAAAGTTTAATAAAATTAGCCTTTTTAAAAGTAGCTTAGATAATTGTTTTTATTATTTAATAATTTAAGACTTAAGTAGTTTGTTAGACTATTATTATAAATAAGCTTATTAGTTTTTAGCTTAGAACCTAGAGCCCTCTTCTACTTCTCTTTACGTAAAATTTATTTAAGAGATAGAAAATCTTTAGTATTATTATAATTCCTATCTTTAGTATATTAGGCGTAGCTAGTATAGAGTTTATTACTTTTATTATTACTTATAAGATTTATAACTTATATTAAGTTATGGGATTTTAAAGTTATATTCTAATTACTATAGTATAAGCCTATCTAGCTGTTTTTACTTAAAACTTTAATAGAGTAATAATTATAGGCTAGTAGAAGATAAGATATTATATTTATATAAATATAAACAGTCGCCTGCTAAAGCTTAGAGAAGAAAGTAGTATATATTTTAATAATTATATAATTAAGGTAGGCAGGTACGAGCAATTAATAACTATATAATAAAAAAGAAAATAAAAAAGAAGTAAAACAGAACCTATAATAAAAAAAATAAGCTACTTTATATACTTATGTTCTTTACTCTATTTACTTTTCTAACTTAGTTTTTTTTACATAGCCTGACTTTTTTAGCTGTAGGATTTATATCTATATTTACTAAATATTAAGTATTCTCTATTACTAGCTCTAATTATTTCTAGTAGCTGTATAAAGTATATGAATTTAGTTAAGAAATTATAATATATAAGTATTATTTTATTCTCTTCTAGTAAGGTTCTTACTGCTTTTAGTTTAGATATAATAATAAAATTAACAAGATCCTATCTTAAAGCACTAGCTTATAATAGAACTTTTAAGATACCTATTTTTGTTTTGCTTACTGCTTTAGAAAAATATCTAAATAGAATAATTCTTTTTAAGTATAAAGAAGCTTATATAATAAAGATCTCTCTTACTACTATATTTTACTATCTTATAATAGTACTATAAGGAATTGGGACTTGGCCTTAAGTATAAAATTATATATAAATAATAGATTATAGCTTATCTATTTTGCTTATCATACCTCCCTTAAGAGATAAGTTATGTAATAAGGTGGTTAATAGTTAATTTTAGTACTTAATAAGCTATACATACTTAGGGCATTTGTTAATTCTAATTCTAGCTACTAATAGTATTTAAACTAATAGACTATATAGGGTTAAGAGATGGTTAGAGGAAGTAAATTTAATAATTTTACTAAAGTAGACTAAAAGAATCCGTCACGGCCCTGCTAAAGGAGCATAAGAATAAAATCTATAAACCTATTACTTTTATACTATAGATTTATACCCTAGTATGGAACATACCTGTCTGGAGTAACTAGTATTAAGGATACTTACTTATCTTATAAAGGAAGTTAGTAGAGTAATTACTAGTATAGTATCTACTAGAGCACAGCAAGGCAGAGGCGGTAGAGATAATAATAAGGTACTTTCTTAATTAGATACATCACACGTCGGAGGGCGTAGCCTTTCTTATATTATATGAATTTTACTTTATCCTACTACGGAGTTAACACTACGCACTCTTACTACAGCCACAAAGTAAAAGTCTGTTCCCGCAACCGTGCACTGCCCCTTAACACAAAATTAACACCAAACTTCAACACCACACTACACCACCAAAATGAGGTCCTTTGGGACAGAAATTTCTGGCAATTGTGGCTATAACGATAAGTTATCTCCTGAGGCTCGCGCAGCAATTATTTCAAAACGTGAGGCTAGTATTTTAAGAAAGGACTTAGCGGCAGAGTTTCACGTCTTAGAGAAAACCATCACCAACACACTTAAGAGGTGGAAGTCTCACAACACAGTCGAATCCTTACCTTGAAATGGACGTCCTCAGCTTACTACGCGTCGTGAGAAACGTTTCCTTTAGTGTCTTACTCAAAAAACTCCTAAGATTCAATATAGGAAGCTTATAGAGGAAGCAGGCCTCCTCCACCTTCACAAGGCCACTATCTATTGAATCCTTAAGGAAAAAGGCCTCACAAACCACCGTTGTAAGAAGAGACCAAAGCTTAATGCGGCTGCAAGAGCTTTAAGGTTGAAGTTCTGTCAAGAGTATCGCCATTTCAATTGGAAGAGAAGAGGGGTCAAGTTCTCTGATGAGTGCTCTGTTCAGAGGGGGTCTGGCAAAGAAGCAGAGTGGTGTTTTCGTTACCCGTGGGAAAAATGGAATAAAGAGATGATACAGGAAAAGGACAAAGCTAAACAGATCTCTCAAATGGTGTGGGGGGCTATCTGGCTTACCCCAAACGGAAGGGTTGGAAGAAGTGAATTAATTATCATGGAGAGAGATCCAGAAGCAGAAAGGGGGGGCTACTCAACCCAATCTTACATTAAAGCTCTGGAAGAAGGCCTTCTTCCTCATTATAGGCCTGGGCAGGTGTTTCAACAAGATAACGCTCCAATTCACAATGCTTTAGACACTCAATTTTGGTTGGAAAGTCACGGGATCTGGACGCTTGAATGGCCACCGTATTCCCCAGATCTCAATCCCATAGAGCACCTCTGGTGGGCTCTTAAGAAGCTTGTTCATAAGCTTCATCCAGAGCTTGAAAAGATGGGGGCTTCTCAAGAGGCCTGGGATGCTTTACGAGCTGCTTTGAAGGAGGCGTGGAAGAAGCTCCCAAAAAGGCTTATCCGACAGCTCATTGAGAGTATGGGAAGAAGGCTGGCGGCAGTGAGGAAAGCGAGGGGATGGCAGACGAAATATTGATCTCCTTAAGCTAGTACATCAAAAATAGGCCTTGTATAGGCCTTTCAGTACATTCGAATTGCTTCCAAAGTTGGGGTGATTTTGGTGGGGAAACTGCTTAGTAATGTGGCGGGAACAGACTTTTGCTTTAGTACTGTACAACAGTCCTTGACGCTCAGCTGAAGGGCTGCGCCTCTACTAACTAAGGGGTAATCTAATGCGTTACTCCGGTTTCTATCCTCTTTTTCCATGCACACTAGATTAGGCCGTTGCTCGAACTCAATCTAGTTTAGAGAGAAATGTTAGCCGCAGAATGTGACGTGTTAGACCGAATTATGAGGCGTAGCTAGTAGAACAACAGCTGGATTTCAGACCTGGTGACAGTAGTAAGGATGAATCCATCTTCTCTCGTTTCTCTCTATGGTTCACATGCTGCTCCGCCTGGAGCCATGATTCTCCACTTGCTAGGAGATAAGGCATTTTTATGATTGGCACAGGCATATAGGTCCGGGGGCAGGGTGGGCTCAGCTCTAGTCTAGTCTGGTTGCGGCGGTGGCTGTCGGAGCAGGAAAGAAGAAAAATAGAGAATCAGCGTCATGGCCGGATTGGGTTAACGTCGCCGGAAGATCGTAACAAAGAAACTAGAGAGGTGTAAAGGTAGGATCATAGATAGCGAAAGCAAATGCGAAGGGCCCTAGAAAAGCGCACTAAAAAAGAACCCAAACGAAGTAGAGAGAGGATACCCCAAAAATGAGAGTCAAAAGCCGTCTGAATCAAACCTAACTAAAGCTGGCGGGATCGTCAGGTCCACACGAAAGTCGTACCAACAGTATCACAGCCTGCCGCGGTAAAAAGAACGATAAGGCGGAAACTGAGAAGGCCGCGCAGCATGTTGGCTGGTCGGAGAGCGAGTTTTTGATTGGTGGACGGAGATGAGATAGGGGAGCAGGCAGGCGAGGCGTAGAAAGGGCGTGGGCCGCTTGACAGCAGAGGCGCCAGGGTCGGGTTAGAGAATTAAGGGAAAGAGATGAGGAGAAAGCCTGGCGAGGGGAGGGCGAGCATTTTATAGACGTCAAAAGCGGCGGGTTGATGGGGCGAGGAGCGATGCCCGATATGGATAAGCGTAGGGACTGCGCTAAACCCGAAGGGGGAGTCCCTGGACAGAGATTACCACAGTAACTCTATGTCCGGGGACTTTTGACTCCCTTTTTGGACGTTTTCTGTCGCCGCTTTTGGAGTCACTGGCACGCCAAAATGCCAAGCCCAAACCCTGCAACCCCGTTAGCTTTTATTGCCTAGCTCCCACACTGCCCTATGCTGTCCCGTTTCATGCTTCCTGGATTCTAAATCACAATAACTGAGCGAGCCTAAAATGGACCTATATCCATCCTGTCGATATATTGTAGACGCTTCCTCTGCTATACCCGCCTCGCTAGAATATCGCTTGACGCTCTCACCTGTTCTTGGCGTGGCGCGTAGAACCGCCCCATTTTACCCTTATTGTTTTTAATCGTAAATACCTAAGATATTTCAGCCAATGCAAAGAGAGGAACGGCTAGAACGCGTCCAGGTTTTAATATTATGTGGTCCTGAACATGAGATTATAGATCTATAAAAAGCTTGATAATAGAATTCCTAAGAGGTTGAATATAAGGTTTGACAGCAGCGTAGGTAGAACAAGATTGAAACCTGCCGCATAAGAAGTGCGGGACACCTGAGATATATACGTGAAGGTTACATAATAGCCAAGTAACGGTTAGAGGGTGCTAGTGCAGCGCCATCGCTGCACTGATTATCCTAGGACGATAATTTTTCTAAGACGATTATCTTGCTATGCTAATTTTCTCAGGACGACTTTTCTAGGATGCTAATTTTCCTGCGAGGATTGTCCTAAGACGCTGATTTTCCTAAGACGCCAATTCTCTTAGGACGATTGTCTTGGGATGCTAACGTGCTTAGGAGGGTGTTCCCGGGATCCTAAGGTTTCTAGGACCCAATTTGGGCACCAGTATATGTCTCTCTAACGGTCCAATAATTGGAACTATGTTATAGATAGCACTAGCGTTAAAATAACCCCCTTTTATGGCAATTTCTCTAAAAGTACTTTTTGAAGGTCCCTGAATAGGATCCTCCTAATAATGGGCAGCATAGTAGTGACTTGTGTCCTCTTTGGTCTGAATCACATCCTCCAAACCCGAGCTTGCACGAGGAAACTCTACACTGCAGGCCTTTACGCTAACGCCAAGCCATCGTTGGCCTCGCAGTTCTTCCATGCCCTCGCCTTAAAATCTAACGGTTCCATACGGTAAATATTATTCCCTAATCTCCCTTCGCTAGCCCCGTTCCGGTAACAGCTTCTTCCCGTCTCTCTGTATCCCTAAAATATACCACCATCAAAATCCTCACTCATCTCTCTAAGTCCAGACATTCGAAAGAATCCTCGCTCGCTTTCAACGATAGAGCAAAACTAACGGGCCAATCGTCGCCGCCACCTACCCAGCTCCGAACGCGAGAACATCGAAGACATTCTCCGCAACTCGCCGCAATACTATCAGATCCCCCACCGCCGCAGCCCCGCTCCTCTCCGCTCCTCTTCGCCTTTGCCGAATAACTTGCAACGTCATCATTCAACGCACACCCGAATATAATGGCCATTTAGAACGCTAGTAGCGGTTAATGATGTTCACGATTGTCAAGATTATAGCATCATCTGTCTATGCAATGGCCAACCCTAACCTTCTACATCAACTGCGATCAGCTATAGCGCATGCGAATCGTTACATTGTCCCACAGTGCTTAAAAATAGATTAATGGAGCTAAACCGAATTACTATCAAAGCATTGTTTGCTACAGAATACACCTCGCATATTAGGATACTACATAAGCCTAAATCTAACTATCTAAGAATCTTCTTAATAGTAGTAATAATAGTTATATACTATTATAAAAGGAAAGACGTAAGAATAGAAGATAAAGCTTGGTTAGTTTATATAAAAGTTACTCTTTAGAATACACTCTTTAGAAAGTATTTATTACGAGTGCTATATACTTAGGTTAAGCCTTAATAGAGCTTAGTTAGGCGTTAATACGCTTAGTTAAGTGTTAGTAGTAATATTAAGGTAGCATACTATAACATCTGTATAGAGTAGAAAGTATATATCGCGATTAGAGTTTAGTCTAACGGGCCTAAATAGAAAGCAGACTGAAACAAGTTCTTAGTATTGGAAGACTCTTGGTTGGGTCCGGGAAACTGATCAATCCAGTCCAGCTTGAGCGCGCCTTTTGTGAGTCCTCGTAAGCGTGCGCGCAAGACGTTTGAGCTACTCTTCAGTGCCGACTCCGAACTCGCTGCCTTAGATAAGGTAGAGTTCACTGAAGATATCGCCGAATGGGGCTAGAGAGCATACGAGGGTCTCTTTGGGGAGGAAATCATTGCCCGCAGGAAAGAACGAGGGTTAGAAACTGAATGACTATGGGATATCTGGAAAGACTGATGTGAGGGCGGTGAGTAAGTCAATCTGATCTGCGCACGTCCCAATACTTAATGATTTTTCTAGATCCTCCAAACAAGCAACGCAACGCCTTGATAGTCTAATTAACCACATCAGAGATATTCAGCGCCTATACATGCATAGTAAGAAGCTAGTAGACGTTATTCTAGTTGCTCACGGCTATATTTTGAGAGCTTTCGCTAAACGCTGGCTACTAGGTTAATCATTATACTTAGATATAAATTATTAATTAAGGTGTGACTTACTCTTAAGACTATCGTGCACTGCATATATCCGTGGATGAGTGGCATGATCCGTCCGACTAGCTCAAAAACTAGCTCTAATGATTCTTTGTGTGTGACATCACAGCAAGGTGCTTCAATCCGCGCACCATGTCTGCGGAGCTCCTCTACAAGCGCCGTCGCAGCATTATCTTTTGCTCCCGATCAAGACAAGATGGGTAGGTTTCACGCGCCAGGCCTATCTATCTTCTTTGTACTTAACTATTATAATAATTAGTTTGCATTGCGCAGTGCTTAAACGAGTCTAAAACCTGTCCATGCTTATGGCCAAAGATAGAGACAAGAAATAACATCCAACATTAAAGTTGTTGCCGGTGTGAGGTCATCCACGTACAATGTGCAGGCACTTATAGGCCTATGCACCATATCTATGTCTACTTGTTGGTCGTATAGACCCTTCATCAACACGAAGTGGCCTTCGCATCCCTGGCCTGGACCACGCCCTTCATGCTGAATGGTGGGTACCTGCGTGTTATGAAGTGACTTTCGTATGCCTCATGTATAACTGTTAGCATACCATGGCTACCATACGTATGCACGCTTGATTTTGACCGATCAACCTCCTCGACTCTATATGTTGTCAAGCCCAATCATCCTTACTTTCCGAATGCTCTGTTGACGGGAGAACTAGCAGGCTGAAAGGAGTGCAAATTGTTCACTTGGAGGAAGAGCGATGAGTACGTATGTACGGCCTCTCTCTAATGATGCGAAAAGTCACAGTGTGGGGCGCAGATCTGGATATATTAGACCTACTCAATTGGGTTGATGTCTGATAATCTGCCTGAATGAGGGATAGAGAACCAACAGAGCCTATTCAATGTGCGGTCCGCAGACACATTATATCGTACAAATTCATTCCCCCGTCCGCCGCCGTCAGCCCTCTGAACACTTCGACTCAGCGCGGACCCACCCAGTTAACCGATTCGCAATATCACTCACATAGCAAGCCGTAGCACCGGCTTTCTCAGAAAGATTGCCACTCTCCGGTATATACCCACTGTTATATCCTCGCATAGCTTTATACGGATTCCCATACGTATTCAAATTATCCACCAGTCCCCATCCATGCCCCGTCCCCTGCGTCCCATCCTGAACCATCTGTAAAATGGAAAGGCGCGAGTGTTTGGCATCATACTCATGCCCATCGTGAGATTGCATCAAGCCAGGATTCCTCGTGCCGCCCGAGGACGTGGTGGGTGGATTTAGCGGACAGCCATTTGTCTCCTGAATGATTGTGGCGAGGATGATGCGATGGTCTACGAGGGAAGCGTTGGCTCGGTCTTGGATGGCGTTGTAAATGTCTTGGATGGTTTCGGGGGTGTTGTTGGGGCCGCGGTTGAGCCAGCCGCAGGAGTTTTTGAAGGTGTCTAGGTTTGCGGTCCACATGTCCTTGAACGAGACCCATTTCGACGTGGCGGGAAAATTAGACGCGTTGCCTTGGTAGTAGGTATAGCTGTCCGTGCCAGCGCCAATGCCGTCACCTGTGTCGTTGACGCTCTTGCGAGTCGCGCCGCCGGAGTCGAACGCAGTCGTGCTGTTGACTTGGCTAAAGGAGGGCGTGTACGTGAACCCTTTCCTGTGCGAGAGCGTGGCAGCGAGCGCAATGATGATGATCAGTATGATGATGGAAAGGACGGCAGAGAGGATCACTACGCATTTACGTCGACGGCTCCAGAAGCTGTAACAACATCGCCTGTCGTGGTAGTAATCGTCATCTTCTTCAACCCTGCCATACTTGTAGAATTCTGCCTCGTCGTATGTCGACATATCTCGCACATGGTTGTTGCGCTCAAGTCCCTGATCATCTTTTTCGCGATGCGAACGGTGCTTCCGAGGTGATTGCGCTGTTCTCCGGTCGTGTTCCTTCAAAGTAGATGTGGATACGTTGTGGAGATCTGAGCTTTTCTCACTCCTCTCCAAATTCGATAGTGGTGTGATGAGAGGCGAAGGTTCCTTGGCGGGCTCTCTTCCGCGTGAGTACTCTGAACTTGGTGGTTTTTCGCTATAGTTCTTGACTAGTTTCTCGTCATAGCTCTTGACTTCATGGCTTGCGCGATCTCCGTCGACGGCAATTCCCGAACGACGTCGCTTCGGTCTTCTCCAGTCATCCGTAACAGCGCGCTGTGCTTCCCTAGCTCGCCTGCGCTCGACCTTGAAGCGTTTGTAGCATCGGCTGCATAATTCGAGACCTTCCGGTCCCGGACACAATCTTTCGTCCACGGCGATATGCGGACTATCACACAAGCTGTTGCCACATGTGGCACCATTGTGAGGGATCGAATGTTTGGCAGATCGAGAACCAGTGCGTTGACCGCGGGGTCTTTTATCTCGGGTTTCGTGTAGAGCTTTGAGGGCAGCGGGCGCAGGCCTGGTGAGTGTCGCAGCAGAGCTATATGCTGAAGATACGTGAGTCGATGGCGTAGCAGAGTGATACGTCTTCGGTCTTGGGTAGTCGTATTGTGGGTATTCCGGATACTGCCTATCCATTATAGAATGTGATTCGAGCGTGTGACAAGCTATTGAGCGATTGAGCAAAAGTTGACGATTTTGAAGCGAACAGAGACATGTTTCCCCTCATTGTTTAAGTGTTGGGTGCAATAATCAGATGGCAGGCTTGAAACAAGTTGAGGCAGGGTGGAGGTTGGGGGTGGCGGGAATTGCTGAACGACTAAATTGCTTAGTAATTGCTTAGTAATTGCTTAGTAATTCTTGAATTTTTGCTCGAGTAGCTACGCAAGCACAAGTTTAATATAGAATATAATAAATAGAGTGCGTAGGTGTGAGGGCAATGTAGGCAGGGAGGCGGAAGGCACTGGAGAAGTAGCAACTGGTTGTATTGGAAGAGTGTATAGGCGAGACGAATCCTTAGGGGACTATATAGGGCCCGTCACGTGACCGTGCATGGGCTGATAGGGTCCCGATGGGTTTCCGACAAGATGGGCGTGACACTACCCCTAGTTCTCTAATATAGTAGTTAAGTAGGCGTATTATATTCTATAGCGCTAATAGTAAGACTTCATCAACCTAATAGTCATACTACTAGTGTTGTGGTGTAAGAAGTTGGCAGTGGCAGAAAGTCACGTGATGTGTTAAGGAGGTTTTCTGAATGGCGTTCGGAGGAAAAACAATCAACAACCAACCACCAGAAAAATAGTACAGGAGCAGCCTGAATGGCATTTGGACCATAGCAGTAATAGTAATAGCCATTCTTTATCTTCCCTCATCCTCATCGAACCGGATCCACCAACTAGTTTTCCCTTCCTCTTCCATGAATAGCGCTTGGCCTCTGTCCGACTGCGGGTCGATAACCAACTCCAACCTCGTTCCACCACAGTGTGTTAGTGGTAGGTGTTTTCAGATTAGACCCGCAGTTAATTAATGCCAGATATGTGGAGTTAGAGCGCCGAGGTAACGTTAAAGGGAAGCAACAAGAGGAGAGAGGCGGCTTGCAAAGAGCATGAATGATTATAGTCATGGAGGTCTTGGCAGCATGAAGTTCTCATAAATATTGTCTTCAAAGGAATGATTGCATTGATTCCTACAATACTGAAGGTAATGACTGATTAAATACATAATAGTCAAATAGGCAGTAACGATAGTACGAATCTTTGGTGACTCACGTTGCCGTGGTGGCAAAGTGGTGGCAAAGTGGCAAAGTGGCAAGGTTGCCCATTCTAGTTTTACCAACACTCCCTCTCAAGCTTGCGTACGATGCTTTTGGAGATGTCTTAATCATGCCTCTTCTTTGCCTTGTCAGGGTCTAGCCTGCAATGATTGATAAATCGAAGGTGTAATTCTGGACTGACAGCTTTGGTTAAGCCGTCTGCTACCATTTGATTGGTTGGCAGGTAGGGTGTGGTGATTCGTCCGCTTTGTACCTGCTCTCGTACGTAGTGGTATTGTACGTCAATGTGCTTGCTACGCTTATGGAATTCAGGGTTCTTGCCCAAAGCAATAGCGCTTTTATTGTCTGCGTGAATCTCGATAGATTCTTGATGAAGTCCCAATTCAGTAAGCAGTTGCCTGAGCCAGATGGCTTCTCTTATGGCTTGACACATGGCCATATATTCTGCTTCTGTAGTCGACAAAGCGACTGTCAGCTGACGCTTTGAAGTCCAGCTGATAGGTCCTCCGTTCAGGGTAAAGATGTAGGCTCCCGTTAAGCGTCTGGTTACAGAATCTTCAGCAAAGCTGGCATCTGTATACCCAGCAATTTTGTCGTTACTTTCTCCACCAAACGTGATACAGTATTCGATCGTACTACGCAGGTAGAAGAAAATCCTTTTGAGTGCGTCCCAATGCTCGGGTCCAGGGTTATTTGTGTGCTGTGCAAGAGATGAGACTGCGAATGCTATATCTAGCCGAGTTTGTAATCATGGCGTACATAATCGATCCTAGCTGGGCGGCAAATTCTTGTCTTGAAGCTTCAGTAGCGATACCGTCAAATAGTTCAAGGCGTTAACCTATTACCATTAGCGTTTTTACCCTACGTCCATACTTGCTATACCCATATTTATTGAGGATCTTTTTAATGTATGCTCGCTGATAGAGCGTAATTGTCCTTATACTGCGGTCGCGTTTGATTTCCATTCCAAGGTAGTACTTAATATCTCCTAAATTAGTCGTCTTAAATTCCTTGCTTAGCTAATTAATGACCTGCTTTATAGCTGGCTTATCACTGCTAATAAGCTTAACGTCGTCTACATAGACTATAATCATAAGTCCCATACAGATAGTACCTTTAACAAAGACATTATTATCTGCCGTAAGTGGCCTGAATCTGATTTTAATAAGAAAGCTTATAAGCTGTTTTGCCCACTTGCGTGCTGATTGTTTCAGTCCGTACAGGCCTTCCTTAACTCTATAAACAAGATGTTCCTTACTCTTTTAAATGTAACCAGGTACTTGTTTAACGTAGATTTCTTTATTAAAATCTAAATTAAGGTATACCGTCACAAAGTCGAGCTGTACAATATCGTGGTTAAACAGTACTATAAGTATAAATATCATTTATACTAAAGATGCTCATATAACTTCAGTATATATCTAATTATAATTAATACCAAATTACTGCATAAATCCTTTCCCTATTCATCTAGCCTTATACTTAGTAATTTGATTATTAGTTCTTTTTTTAACTTTAAATACCTACTTTCCATCTAGCGCTGTACGCCCTGTAGGTAATTTAATAAATTCAAACGTCCCATTCTCTTAATACTACTGCATTTCAATGTCTGTTACTTCTTTCCATTTCATGCTATCTAGCTATTCTATTACTTCTATAAATAATTTTAACTCTAGGTTATTTAGACCTAGCTTCTTAATACCTGCATTAGCTATAATTAAAGCATGCTCTAAGGCATCATTAAGATATAAATAGAAGCTTTAATAAGCGTGGTTAATTTCGTTAAGTATTACTATATATAGCGTGTAGAAATGCTTGTTAGAAACTCTAATAAGTATAATCACCTTTTATACACTTACTAAAGCTTCTATTATTACTAGCTTTATTAAAGTTATATATCTATACTTGTTATAGAATTTACGAGATAGCTGCTCTTTATTATTACTATTACAGTAGTACTATAAGCAGAGAGTTAAGTGCTTAATAAGGAGCGTTAATTAATTACTAAATATAATACCAAATAATAAGTCAAAACATTACGTAAAGAAAGGAAGAATATAATAAGTTATAAGCTAAAATATTTAGAGTAAGGGCTTGTGCACTAGCGTGAGACTAAAGCGTAAACATATAATATAAAAAAAGGGCTTATAGAAAGGCTTTCTTAAAAGACCCTTATATTATAAATAGTTACTATAATAATTATGTGTTAACTACTATAGTAGTTTTATTAAAAAAAGTAGCTCCTAAATTAGTAATTCTATCTTAAGGCTTATTACAGCATTAATTTATACTTTTCTTTTATTATTTTTAATTATTAGCAGCGGCCTAATATGAATCACACTTTATATATATTCTTTACTATATTAAGTGTTTTTTTTTTAAATAGTATAGGACTTAGCTCATACAGCCTGTCTAGCTCCCTCTTATAAAATAAACTCTACTTAATAATTTCAACAGTAGGTTCGTATGCCCCTTATTAATTAACTATTTAACTATTAATTACTAGTTTAGAATATAGGCTAGGTAAAGGATTTAATAATTAGCTATAAATTTCTATTAAAGATTATCATACTTTCTCTCTAAAGTTAAGTTCTTTTTTATCTTAATATCTATTATATAGTTTATAGTTATTATTAGATTTAAAATTTCGTTCTTCTATAATCTGCTATATTCTTTTTTTCTAGACTTTAATAATAAATCTATTTAATCTATCTGTAAACTCTATAAATTTCTTTCTAATTTTATATAGTATAACCTTTTTAGATTAAGCTCTTTAGCTATTCTAGTAGTATATAATAGTTCTAAATATTAGAATTTTAGAAAGATTTGGTTTATATCTGTTAATGACTTCATATAGTATTTTACTATTAAGTTTTTTTATTAGACTTCTATTTTTTAGCTTAACAGCGTATTTAATTACTAATAGCTAGAAAAATCTTAAAAGGTTTTAATCTACTAGTATTAACATTACTTTTTTATAGAAATAAAACTAGGTTATTTTAGTAAGTTTATTCTCTTATAGAGTGTTATGCACTATTAGTTAGTAAGTAATCCCTTTTTCTTTTATCTATTCTTTAAAGTTTTAACTCATAAATATAGAATCTTGGTCTGAGAAAATATACGTAATAGGGGGTTTTCTCTATACTTTTTAGTAAGCTTATAGCTTTTTTATATAATTTAAAGCTTTATTCTTAAAGCGAATAAGCCCTACTTCCATGCTAATAGTAAAATCATTAATTATAAAAATATATCAATGCTTTTAATTATATCCTTTTAGTTTAATTAGTAGTATAAAGTCTAAATAAAGAATCTCTTCTTTTTACTTTACACACTATTATTTACTAAACGGTTGTTTTTAAAGCTTTAATTTTAAGTAGTATATATAGGCACTATAATAGTAGCTATCTAGCTTTAATCTAGTAGTATTTTTTATAAGCTTTTTAAAATTACTATATTTTATATATTCTATTATTTAATAGAGCTGCTCTATTAATATTTTCTTAATTAATAATAGCTTTATAGCTAGTACTATATACAAGTCTATTACTATCTTTACTATATATATAAGAATAATTCTATCTTCTTTATATGCTACAGCTACTTTATTGTCTTTTTAATCTTTAATTTCTTTATCTTTTTAATTAAGAGTGTAGCCCCCGCATCTTATTCTTATAGCTAATAAGATATTAATAAAGCTGTTAGGGTAATACTAAATATTTTTAATAATATAAAAAAAAGTTTTACCGTTCTAAAGCTAATATAGAAGCTGTATTATTTCTTTACTTAAAATTTATATAGTTTCTTTAGTTCCGCTTAAGGCTCTGCTAGCAGCATGTATCTTAATAAATCAGGCGTAATTATTATAGATATTAACTTTTAATAAAGTGTCGTACATTATCTTACATTTATCACTATAAGTAAAGAAGCTTAGAAAGATATTAGTTAGAATATTAATTAGGATATTAGTTAGGATAAGCTATATTACTTTACTATTTTTATTTTTTTTTAAAAATTCTTTTACTTCTTACGCCAGCCGTTTATAGCCTTTTCCAGATGCTTAAACTAGTAGTTTTCTTCTTTCTTACCTTCTCTTTTACACTATAAGTAAGTCTTTGACTTGTGTTCTTTACCTATATCAGGTAATTTACTTTAACTTTAACTTTAATTTTACTTCTTACTTTTTATATTTGTTGTAAGAGATATAGCTTTAGATTAAGATTTGTTTATAAGCTCTTCGTCATGGAGTTAACTTATAAAAGTGTTATACGAAAGCAATTTGATGCCTGTGTCGCGTTTTCGTTCTTAAAAGGACGTAAAGTATGTTCTAAGATTGTGGATCATTACATGCTTAAGTATAAAGTCAATTGTGATCTTTTACCATGCAATATCTTAGATAAGGATTCTGAATTTATTAGTGTAGTCTTTTATGTCTTTATATGAAGCATACGTTATAGTCCAGATCCGCTCAGCAACTAAATACTTCTGTAGTTTAGTATTAATCTTATAGTGCTTGATAAGGGTGTTGATGATCTATTGGGCTGCTAGGATTCTATTAACCTTTCGTGCTGGCACATCCTTGCAATGGATAACGATGTCGTTGATCGCTTTATTGTTGTCGGGATGTAGTACCTAGTCATCTTGGTCCTTTGTAAATTCTAGAGCAAAGTCGAAGTCTTGGTAGTCGCTTGTGTTACCGAATTTTGGCTTCTTTTCCAGATTAGTTTCTGTCTGTCTGGGGGAGGGTGTCTTTGTCTTAATTGTCTCTTTAACTAGTGAATTATTAGGAGTAATAGACGTTCTATTATCGCTTTAACGTAGGATTGCTAGAGGAGTCGTTTACTGAGTACTTTGTTTGTATGGAACAAATTTGACTGCGTCTCATGTGCCTTTTACTGTTATGTGCTTTTTAAGCCTGAACAGCTATATGGCAAGATTTGCAGCTCCTTTGAGCTTTGGTACTCTGGTCTCTTTTGTCATTTTTAACAGCCGTGAGGATTTAATTAATAGACAATTTAGATCAGGTTATAAAAATGAGTGATATATGAGATTCGCCAGCCGGGCTCATAACCTCATGGAGGTCTTAGCAGCATGAAGTTCTTATAAATATTGTCTTTAAAGGAATGATTGCATTGATTCCTATAATACTGAAGGTAATGACTAATTAAATACATAATAGTCAAATAGGTAGTAATGATAGTACGAATCTTTGGTGACTCACGTTGCCGTGGTGGTAAAGTGGTGGTAAAGTGGCAAAGTGGCAAGGTTGCCCATTCTAGTTTTACCAACATATAGTAACTTAATTTCTTATTTCTATGAGTAGTGATTAGGTTGATGGATAATTCTAGTAGTGATGCCTTGCTAAGGTATCACTAGCTGACTGAAATTAGCCCTGCTTAGGCCATCCTAATGACTAACAAAAGGAAAACTAGAGTGCCTTTTTACTGTGCCGTGCTGCCTTGCTTGTGGCGGTTTTGCTTAACTAATGGAGGCGTAAGCGAGCTCTCAAAGCTCGCTTCCTTGCCTCCTAAGACATAGACACCAGACAGACACTTTTCAATTGAGTAACCAGCATACAAACTGTTCCTTTTATCGTTGAGCCTTCTGTACTTGATGCCCTGAGCAACATGCCACTACGTTACGTATCTGACATCAGTCGACTGCGGGTCTGAAACACTCTACACCTCCCACCGACGCATTAGTTTTCGTTCTTTTTATGTAAAAGCTGCGGGTTGATGGAGTTGGGGCCAGGAGCGACTCCCGATATGGATAAGCGAGGGACTGCACTAAACCCAAAGAGGGAGTCCCCGGACAGAGGGGGACTTTTGACTCCTTTTTTGGAGGTTTTCTGTCGCCGCTTTTGGAGTCACTTGCACCCAAAATGTAAAGTCCAACCCCTGCAATCTCGTCGGCTTTTATTGGCCAGGCTCGCTTCGCAGTGGTTCAATGTCTCGTTTCTAATTATAACAATGCCTCGTGGATTATAAGGGATCCAGGGCTCCGTTTTGTTCCCCTATGATGACGTCATTGGCCACCTCCGGCGGTAGAGTTTGACCAAAAGCCATCATGTTTCTATTTCGGTCGGGGCCACTTTCGCTCCCTACCGGAAAATACTAAGCCTAGAAATTAAACACAAATTCTTCGCATAAATAGCCTTATCCGTCGCTTAAGAGAAGACACTAGACTTGGTGATGATAAATGCTATATTATAGATAACTGACTATTGCTTTAGAGAACATTAGATAGAGAAACAAAACGGCATGTCGCTTTAAGACAAGGTATTTTATGTTGTTGGCTCGAGTTATAGCACTACTAATTTCGCAAGGTTTCAAAGACCAAAAATAACTTCTATAGGCGTCCCAGTACTCTGGTGCCAGACTTGGTTCCTAGGAGCCTCAGGGTCCCTAGAACAACCTCCCAGGCACATGAGGAAAATCGGCGTCCCAGGAAAATTAGCGTCCTTAGAGAATTCGCCCAGGCGCCCTCATCTCCTAGTCGATTTGTCCTAGGAGAATATTCCCAGGATAATTCGCCCAGGCACCCTTATCTCCCAGGAGAACGCGCCCAGGAACCCTCGTCTCCTAGTATGCTATTCCTAGGAGAATTCTCCTAGGACCAATCGACTCTGAGATAAGGGCGCCTAGGCGAATTCTCCTAGAAATATTCTCCTAGGACTAACCTACTAGGAGAAAGCTTAGCCTAGGAGCATCCTCCTAGTACTAACTTCACCCTAGTAACATTTTCCTAGTATGTTTGGTCTCCTAGAGTGTAGTTTTGCCTAGGAACCTTTTCCCTAGTATAATGTCTTAAGAAACTACTTAATCGCGTCTATATAAATTTATTCTGTTAGAATATCTTAAAGCTAGATATATTTAAGGGCATCTCTAACTAGCTGGTATAATACAGATATATCTGTTCTTCTCTAGGTTACGTTAGCATATGCTTTATATAGCATTATAGACTTGTAGATTACGATAATAACTCTATGTCCGGGGACTTTTGACTCCCTTTTTGGACGTTTTCTGTCGTTGCTTTTGGAGTCACCAGCACCTAAAGCGCCAAGTCCAGCCACTGCAACTCTATCAGCTTTTCTTGCCTAGTTCCCGCACCTCCCCATGCTTTCTCGTTTCATGCTTCCTGGATTCTAAAATTCACAGCAACTGTACGAGCCCAAAATGGACCCACCTCTATCCTGTCCATATATTATCGATGTTTCCTCAGCTATGCCTGCCTCGCTGGAATAAAGTCACGCGTTAAAAGTTTGGTTCGCTGAGTGAGAACGCGAATGCGACGCGATGACCACCCCAACTTTACACCACCTATACAATGCCAGAACGCCGACAATTTGGGACTCCAATTACCGGAAATTAAAAAAAACGCGAATTAACCCTAACGAACGCCAACAGGGGTTCCTGAGACTGGAGACCCTTGCGATCTTTTAATGTTTCTAATTATATCGCTAGGTCATTTCCTGCCTTCCGCTTACCCTGATTTGGCACCTTTTGTCACGGACTATATATTATAGACTACCTTACGTAATCCCATGGCACTTTTGAGAACGTCGCCATATTAAACTGTTTAAATGGTTTGGTTTATTTACCCCGACATTTCTCTCTCTTATAGGATATGCAGACTAAAACTACTCTGCTAATTGTTACTAATATTTGTCGGCCTGCCTGAGTGAATACTCAGAGCTTGAGCTTTGGCCAACCTGGCTGCCGCCGTCAACCATTCACTAAGGCAGCTGGCAGGCATTATATAAGCAGACAGCCTTATATAAATCGTCAGTAGTTAGTTAGCTTAATACAACAATCAACTGATTTCACCAACTTTGCCTACCAACAATATTTAAGCTGGACTAGCTCTATTACAGGATGATAATCTGTTATTAGTGGCCGATTGCTTGTGACCTCTAAGTTTCCTTCTGCTAGTAGTACGGGTGTGCTCTGTGAATTTCAGAGATCGACTCTATACTCATTAAAGATGCGTTTATCTCGATTGAGATACCCGCCCGTCCCCGCCATGGAGCTTAGAAAAGCGCTGTTTTACACTAGTTGTTTTCAATGGCAGATTTCTGAGGATATATTAGGTAGTGCAAAGAGAGGAATAGACGTTATATCGAGCGCATATTTTAGTATCATGCGAGCATGAGATGGCAGATCTGCTAAAGCCTCGATCGTGTAGTGTCCCGTCGTTTAAGTGGCGGTCCCAGTAGCTCTTCTCGAATATGTAGTAATGACAAGAGCTTGATGACGGAATTTCAGCCTCAACAAGGCCGGGCTGAATATCCTTCGTAGTTCGTCGACGAAACATGCCGCTATCCGGAGTAGAAGAAGCGGACGCAGCAACATTGCAGACCGAACCGCCGTAAACGTATCGCATCTTCGGCGCTTCTGACTCCCAATCCTCTTGCGAATCTTGAATGATACAAAGACTATCAATCCAAATATATCGAATATGGAACCGCCGAGCAACCGCGATGAAATCTCTGAAAGTTTGAGGAAGACGCTCATAAGGCACACCACGTCGAAACTCATCGATGTTCGATAAAAGCAAAGGGACACGTGGCTCGGCACTCCATCTGTAACTCAGTGTCATGTACGACAGCGGTGGCGCAGATTCAAAGTCCTCCCCGGCTATTTTCAAGCACCACTCCGTTTTATTTTCATTTCCAATGTGAATAAGTCGGGTAGGTATCCACCTAAACGTTGATAACGGCATCGTTTCACATTTTTCATGAGATTTAACGCAACCCTCGTACCACTAATAAGCCAAATCCAATGTCTCAGGCAAGGATGTGCTTGGTGGTATCTCTCTGAACGAGAAAAGGGGTCCGTACTCTCTGTCTGAGGAGATTGAGCCTGTTGCAATTACCAATAATGCGAGATATGGGGGCAATACCATTTGTGCTGATCATACGGAATCTAATATCACCGGTGACCCCACGGATCGGGTCATCGTAGAGGATATTAAGCCGGACTAGGGAATCCGCAGGCTCTTGTCGGGCCATGAATCGCATTGGCGTCCACGGTACGTGCTGCGGATTCGACCAGGCGGCGCGGTGCTTCTCACTAAGATTCCATAACGCCGAGCAAATGAAGCATTGCTGGCGAGCCGCTTCGCGGAACGTTTCAAGTGGCTGATCTTTTGCCTTTTCAAACATGTTGGTCGTCTCATGGACTTTTTCAGGAAGCCTCTGCAGGAAGTCGAGACAAACAGCGCAGAGATGGCTTGGCTTATCCATGGCATGTGAGCTCGCGCCCATCGTCACGAGGGATGGAAGAGGTGGTTGAATACTGACGTAGCGAGGTTCCGTGCCACACTATTCTAGACAGAGAGTCTGTTGCGACCAATCAACGATCGTGCCATTTGTGTTACCCCCAGGATGGGACCAACATAGCAGGGAATCCACATGGACATCATTTTGGACATTCAGATATAATCCAGTTGTATTGCTAAAGGTGCGCACTGCGCGGCACCTCATTTTCACAGAATCGCATTCTCTTGGCTAATTGTTCGTCCTTCTCATTTCCTCAGCAATTTTGGACACGAACGAGCAGACATTGCAAGATTAAACTCAGCGCTAGTCATACATGCATCTATGCGATAGGGAAACTACATGGTTTTGCGCTTAAGACTTCCTAATATGCGTCATTGTCTACCTGGGTTTGGTACCAGGCCGGTCGCCCTCCCTCATTGCGGCTTCGCGACTAACTGTGGGCTTATCAGAGCGTGCCACCATCTTTTGTCCCAGTAATAGGAGGGCGAGTATTTTATAGACGTTAAAAGTAGGGGTTTAATAGGGCGAGGAGCGATACCTGATTTAGATAAGCGAGAGACTGCACTAAACCTAAATAGGGAGCCCTTAGACAGAGATTACCACAGTAACTCTATGTCCGGGGACTTTTGACTCCTTTTTTGGAGGTTTTCTGTCGCTGCTTTTGGAGTCACTTGGACACAAAATGCCAAGCAGAGCTCAGGATAGTTAGTTCATGTCAGTTCGAACCAACTGACCTAGTGCCCAGAGTTGGTTAGTTTAAGCTTCTGAACAGGCACAGTCCGTCCAGTTTAATAGCGGCAAACTAACCCACCCAACTGCCATTTTAGCGGAGGCTAACAACCCGCTCATAGAGGGAGGTTGTATCTACATGACTTTGCCACTTACTATAATTAGACATTCTAGTTTTAGCAGGTTGAAACTACAGGTGCTAAAACTAGTCCCTAAGTATCAGTGTTAACGCTAAGAGCCCTAAAACAGGCCCTAATAAGGCTAGCATTTTCATTTTACTATGAGTATTAAAGTACTCCGCTATTATTCTTCTCCTTCTTCTTATTAAGCTCTAACAGCAAACGTAGCATCTATTAACGAGGTAGTTACTTAGAGAGCCCAGAATCATCCCTAAGCGAAATAAAACTTCTTAAATCTAGTCTAGATAGCTCATTAACGTTTAAGTCATCTGGGTTTTAAAGGAATGCATAAGTTCCTTAAGATAAGTAAGAATTTCAATTTTACTAATCAACAAATTAAAGCTAAAATTAGACAACTTTGTCTAGTTTATAAATCTACTAGGGCTCTTAAGATTCTATATAATCTAGTATCTAGAAGGTTTAAAACTTTTAGACAGCTTATACATATAAGCATATAGAGTCCGTTTCATGTTACTAAATAGAATAAACAATAAATTTCTTAATTTAGGTTAATAATGCTACTCTATTTGCTACTAGAAATTACCTAAAAATAAAATCTAAAATATCTAATACTTTCTGCAATCAACCTAAGACGAATAAAGGAGAATATAACTATAAAATCATTTATTATTATATAGATAGAGAATTTGATACTATTGTTCTTAAAAACTAGCTTAAGAAATATAGTCTTACTTTAAAGCTATCTGTGTCTTATACACATTATATAAATAGCATAACAGAATAAGTTTATTACATTTATAGATATAAGTCTTTACTTATTTGTGAATTAAAGGCCCTTTTTATATATATTACTTACTCCTTATTATATATTATAATAAGAGAGTAAGATTTTATTATAATTTTTAAATAATTAAAATAAATCACCTGCCCCACACAAGCGTATTGTTAGTATATTTATATAAAGTAATAATTATTATAAACAGTCTTTATCTCTTCTTTTTTTATTAATTATATTTCTTATTTTAGCTAATTTAAATATAAGAATAGCGCAATAAATAATTGTTAAGGTAAATAATCTTTTAATTAATTTAAGACTATTAAGCCAGCCTAAATAAATTAGCATATTCTTAATATTATCTATATAAAAGAGAGTGCTTATTTTACTAATAAAATATAAACTATTAAATATAATAGTTTTATAAAAAATATGCACTATTATATTTATAAATATTAATTATAATATACCTATAAATAAATAGGATTACAGCTTTTAGGCTAGAATTAGTTTTTTATATATAATATATAGTATAGCTTTATAGTAAAACTACTAAGAAAATTTGCTTTTTTATTTTTATTTACTTTTTATTACATTTCTAATAGTCTTTTTTTATTATGGTGATGCTATAAGTAGAGGGTTAAGTGCTTAATAAAAAGCGTTAATTAATTACTAAGTATAGTACCAAATAATAAGTTAAGACATTACATAAAAAAAGAAAAAACATAATAAATTATAAACTAAAATATTTAGGGTAAAGGCTTATACACTAGTGCAAGACTAAAGTATAAATATATAATATAAAAAAAAGACTTATAAAAAGGCTTTCTTAGAAGACTTTTATGTTATAAATAGTTATTATAATAATACCTCCCTTTTAAGTCTAAGCTCTTATAAGGGGTATTTATATTAAATATTAGGTCTAAATTAGTTTAGGTTTTTAAAGTGGAATTTTTTTATAATAGCTATATCTTAAAGGTCGCTTACAGGTTCCTATATTAGGTTATTATATTTAGTTTATTTAACTAGATATTTATAGCGTTTCCGCCTGTAATTTAGGCGTAGTTTTTTAATTTATTTAACATAGTATTTAGTTTCCCTATTAACTTTAATAGATTTAGGTGGTAGGTTTTGTTGACTTAAAAAGTATTTAGATTTAAACACAGTAGGCTAAAGTAATAATATATAAAAAACTAAATATATATTTAAGAATTTAGAGAGTTTAAGTTAGTACGCGTATAAAGAAACTATCTAAAAGATATAGTATTTTCTTAAGGCCTTTAAGTCTAGCTTCTTAGAAAATTACTTTATTTAAATATTTTATATATTAAGCCAGACTATATCTTCTATCTGATAGTTAGATATAGATAATTATTTTTAGTTTATATATTTTTTTTAGAGAGCTTAAGCCCAAATTATTTTTTCTTAAATTAGTTATTAAATATTAGCTATTTTCTCTACTATATAGTTAACTTCTAAAGCTTGTAATACTTAGTAAAAACGTCTTTAAATTCTTATAAAAGATTTAAAACCTATTTAGAAATATTAACCTATATTAGCCAGGAATAGTAAAACTTTCGTAAATTTAGATATAGTATTATTAGCTTTAAATTATACTAAAGAAAGCTAGTTTACCTAGTTATCTTATTAATAGTTTATGTATATATATAGGATTTATTCTATTATATTATTAGCTCTTTCTATTTAGCTATTAGTTTCTAGGTAATATGCAGAAGACAGTTAGGATTTAATTTATAGTTATTTATAAAGTTTATTATAAAAAGTAGAGATAAATTATGTTCTTTAGTTTAATATAATTATTTTTAAAAGGCTGTAGTTTATTTATACGTGCTAATAAAAGAAATAGGTAATATCTATAGCAGTTATCTCACTATAAGAAATCAGGTGTCTATATTTTATAAAGTAATTAATTATAACTATAATATTAGTATAGTCTTTAGATTTTAAGAGGTTGGTAATAAAGTTTATAGAAATATCCTTCTATCTCCTTTTAAAAACAGGAAGAGATTTTAAGAGGCTATAGTATTTTTCATAAAAAGCTTTAAATCTTTAGTAGGTATAGTAATAAGATATATATTAACATATTATTTTAAACATTTAGGGCTAGTAGTATTCGTGTTATAGGATTTTAAAAGTTTTTCTATAACTAAAGTAGCTACCAGCAGGAGAATTATGCATAATTTAAAAAAATTTAATCTTAAGTTTATTATTATTTAGTATTACTAGCTAGTTATGATAGTATAATTAGTTTTTTTAGTTTTTATACTTACTTAAAGAAAGCTTCTTAGAGCGTTGGGTTTTATCTCATATTAGTAACAGAATTTCCTAAATAAACTTATTATTTAGGTATTTGTTATTAATAATTTATTAAATTAATCTATCTATTTTAGTTAAGTTTAATTCTAGAATATTATTAAATAGTTTAAGGCAGAAAAGTAATTATTATTAAGCTCTTTAGACTTTTTCTTAGGCTAGAGTATTTTATATATAGTAAGTAAGAGTATCTAGTTTTCCATTCTACTTACCTAGTTAGTATATAATAGTAAAATTAAATTAGGATAAGTATTTAGTCTAGTAAGCTTATTAGTAGCTAAGTTACTTTATTATAGTAAAGTACTAAAGGTTTTTATAATTATTTAGTACTTAAATTAGGAACACAGCACCTTCTAATTCAGGTCTCTATTATTTAAAGTAATATATAATAGCTAGTAGTTTCTTATTATATATCTTATAGTTATATTTAGCAGGATTTAGTCTCTTAGAAAAGTAAACTATAGGTCTTAGTTTATTTTATTTATCTTTCTAAGAGATAACTCTAGTAGTTACATAGTCTAAGAAATTAACTTCTATAATAATCAGTAACTCAAAATTAAAGTGTTGGAGAATTAAGATAGTTATAAATATATATTTTAAATATTCAAATACCTCTTAATAAGCGTTATTAAATTTAAATCGGATGTTTTTCTTTATTAAGGCTATAAACAGGGACGTAATACAGAAGAAGTTATTAATAAATTATTAATAGAAGTTAGTAAATCCTAGAAATGCTCTTATATCCTTTACGTTCTTAAAAAATTCCTAGTTAAAAATATTCTTTATTTTATTTAAGTTTATACTAATTCCTCTTATTAAGATTACATACCTAAAATAAGTAACTTATTTTTAGTGGAACTTATATTTATTAATATTAAGTTACAGGCCAGCTTTATCTAGGGTTTTTAAAACTTATTTTATATATTATTAATATTTATATAAAGAATTACTATAGATTAGAATATCATTAAAATAGACTATATAAAATATATTAAGAAATAGTTAAAGGATATTATTTATATAGTATTAGAACATACTTAGTACGTTAGCTAGTTTAAATAGTATAATAAAATATTTAAATAAGCTATATTAAGTCTAAAAAATAGTTAGCTATTCATCTCTCTTTATTATATAAAGATAGTTAAAAGCTAAGATAATATTTAGCTTTATAAAGTACTTCATCTTACTAAAGCAGGACAGAGTTTTTTAAATTAATAGAATTAAATAATAGTTTTTAATAGTAATAGCGTTTAGAGCTTAATAGTCTATATAAAATTAGAAACTTTTATTAGGTTTCTTTATAAAAATAACTAGTACAGCTATAAGAAATAAACTTACTCTAATAAATTCTTTAGCAAAATAGTTATTAAGATACTTCCTAAAAACTTTTAGTTTATTTTAGGATATTCTATAAAGAGATCTAAATCTGGGTTATTTCCTTTTCTTAAGGATAATCTTATAGTTATATAGATAATATTCAGGTAGTCTGTTAGCTTTCTTATATAAGAATATTTAAAAAATATTATAATACTCCTTTAGAACCTTAGTAGCTAAATTAGTATAGATTTTTAAAACTAAAGCTTTATTAATATCAGCTATTAAAATAGTAAAGATTTTATATTTATGTTTCTAGGCTATTTATATAAAGGGGGCTGCCCTAATTAGGTAAATATCTATACTTAGTTTAGAATTCTTATAAAGGCCTTTTAGTAAAGCCTTTACTAAAAAGTTTTTAGAGCCTTAAAAGAAAGACTTTCTTATAAGGTCCCTATTTAGTTTAGTATTAGATTTAGGTATAAATTTAGATTTTAAGTAAAAGCTTTTTAGAAAACAGTTTACCAAAACATCCTCTAAGTAGATATTAGGTTTTTATAATTAATAGTTTATTTTAGTTAACTAGTTATCGTGTTGAGTTTAAGTAGTTAGTAATAACTTTAGAAAGCAAGTCTATAAACACTATATATAGATAATATTAAGATAAAAGTCTTTTAGTAAAAGGTTTACTAGAAGGTCTCTTAGGCAGATAGTATTTTCTCTTAAATAAATAAGGAATTAAGATAAGCGTAGGTACTAGACCTAATAACAGAGAATATTAAAAAATAGCTTTTATAAATTATAGTTAAAGTTAACCTTATATTTTCTTATCTAAAATTAGCTAAAAATTAATTCATGGTTTTCTATAGCTATTATAAAGAGATAGATTTTCTTAACGTGATTTATATAGTAGAGAGTTATATTAGTAGTATATAAAATATAACCTCTTTTAAGATATTTACTATTAAAACTAGTAGGATATAAGACGTTTAGGAGTAGTAAAAGATAGAGTTTTTAAACACTAACTAAAGATCTATTAATATAATCTATATTAGTTACTTTAGTATTAATTAAAGTAATAATAGAGTAGAATAAGCTATCTTATTAAATAATATACAGAATATTTACTTAATAATTCTAAGAGTTAGTTACTAGGTAAGAGGTCTAAAAGTTAATAGAAATCTAATATTAAAAACGTCTTAAAAAGTAACTTAATACTAGAATAGAGCTTTTAGTAGACTAGCTTAAGAAATTTAAAAACATTTTTATTTATAAAAAAATTTAAATTTAAAAAAAGAACAGAAGCGGGTTACTTATTAGAGTTAGAATAAATTTATAAATTAAAGTTCTAATAAAGAGATAAAGTAGTTTTAGAAAATATAATTATATTTATTATACTTAAAATATTAGCTATTACGCTTTTAGGTTTCTCGTTTAACTAATCTAATAAAGGCGTAGTTAAAGATATTAATTTCTATAATATTAAAATCTCTTTATAATACAAGTTACAGCCTAGTAAGACGTGGTAAAAAAAGATACTAAAAATTATTATTATATAAGAATATCTAGTTAACGTAGTTATTTAATATATTAAAGATTTTAATATCTACTATTATCTAGCAGAGATTATCGTTTAATAACCCTTTTAACTAAATAATTAGATTAATTTCATTTAGTCTGGTGTCAGCAGCTAGTCTACAGAATTTAATAAAGTAAATAATAAAATTCTTTTATCTTTAGTAAAATAAATTAAGCTTATTTAAGATAATAAGTTTTTTATTTAGGTCTCTATATATAGCTTATAGAAAGGCAATTAATTATTCTATTAAGTGTATATTCTTATTTATAAAAGGATCTATAAATATTACCAAGTCCTTCTCTAGCCTTAAATATATATATAAAAGTTAAAAGCGTTTATTAGGGTATTAGTTAGTATTATCTTTAAGCTTATAATTAAGTTTCTTAATAAAGATATATAAATTCTTTTATTTTCTAGTAAACATTAAGAGATTAGGTAGGTAGTTAGATTTTATTATTATTATTAATAATATAGTAAGTTCTAGTATAATAGTTAATCTTACATTCCTAACTATAGCTTAAGAAACTTAGAGATAGGTACTAGTTATAGTTATAAATAGAATTAAGATTATAGGACTTAAGCTACTTCTAAATAAACT
Organism: Zopfia rhizophila CBS 207.26; assembly: GCA_010093925.1. Classification (NCBI taxonomy): domain Eukaryota; kingdom Fungi; phylum Ascomycota; class Dothideomycetes; family Zopfiaceae; genus Zopfia; species Zopfia rhizophila. The sequence continues at coordinate 298,146 of ML994679.1, read as the reverse complement.
AGTAATAATAGCTAGACTTTCTTTAATAGGGGAGATAATAATAGCGGGGGTTAAGCTAATAAATACTTACTTTATCTTATTAAGCTTAATATAAAAAGCTTTTATACTCTCTTTATATTAAGTTTCTTATCTTATTAAAGTATCTATAAGTAATTCGTTACTTACCTTTAGAGTTATAAGTTAAGAGATAAAGTCTCTAAAGATTTTAATAAAATCTAGGTTATCTATTATAAGAAATTAGTAAAGATATAATATAATATTATGATAGTGCTATAAGTAGAGAGTTAAGTACTTAATAAGAAGTATTAATTAATTACTAAGTACAGTACCAAATAATAAGTCAAAACGTTACGTGAAAAAAAAGAATATAATAAGTTATAAGCTAAAATATTTAGGGTAAGGGCTTATACGCTAGCATAAAACTAAAGCATAAATATATAATATAAAAAAAAAGCTTATAAAAAGGCTTTCTTAGAAGACCCGTATGTCACAAATAGTTACCATAATATTATTCTTAGAAATAAGGCTAATATACTGTAAAAATAAATCCAAAGAGTAATTACAGCCTATACTAATAAATAATACATAAAATTATAACTTATTATATTAATAGTTTAGAAACTTATATAATAATATACTATATAGATATTTGTAACTGTAGCTAAAATAAATATATATTCTAAAAAAATAATAAGGGCCGCTTAGAAAGAGTTGAAATAAGTAAATATTAAATATCTTTTAATAATCCTTAACTTAGTTACCAAATCTATATAAATAAATATTTAAAGAGGATTAATAAATAGTAAGCTATATACTACTAGAAATACTAGTAGTAGTTAATATTTAGTAAATAGTATAGTTTTAGCAGCTCTAGACCTAAGAAATATAAGTATTATAAATATTAAATTTAATATAATAATACTACTAGCTATATTTCTTTTAGTTATTTCTATAATATTTTTTAGAATATATTCTGTTAATATATTATATTTTATTTGGTTTGATTTCCTTAATGTATATAATACTACGTAAAGGCTGTTACAGATTTATATAAACTTATATTAGTAATAAAAAAAATTATTAAACTATATATTATTTATAAAAACTAATAGATAGTAGAATATTAATAAAAAGCTAACATATAATAGTTTAGAGTATATAGTAGAAATAAGATAAAAATAGTAGAAATTATACTATTTAAATATCTATAAAATTACTTAATATTTAAGATAATCTAATAAGGCTGAAGAAAATAAGAATCTAAAGTATATATTTTAACAGGGTTAGATTTATATTTTTAATTACTATATAATATAATAAGTATAGATTTTATATTATAATTATAATTTACACGCGTTAATATATTAGATAATAAGGAAAAAAAAGTATTCTAAAAAATAAAATAAAAATTTATTTTAAGAAGAGTACTAAATTTCTTATAAATATATAAATAATTAATTTATAAATACTATAGTAGATAAAAAGCGTAGTTTATTATTATAATTTTTTTAACTTTTTATATAATTTATTTACTTCTTACTATTGTACTTTTATTTTGTGAGTAAATAGTATAAAAATATTTATAATTAGCTTTTAACATAACTATTAATTATTTTTATGTAGTATATTAATTACGTGTAAGCTATAAGTATTAATTAATTATTAATTATTAAAGCTCTAAAAGTAGTTAGTAGCGTAGTATTATACTAAAGTTAAGAAACCAAAAGATTTCCATAATTAAGCGTAAGTTATTAAGAGATAGTGATAAATACATAAACTAATATAGAAAATTCTAATAAGATTTTATAGTTTTAGAACTAGGCTTAGCTTATTTTAGTTTAGAACCTATATTTAAAACTTTCTTCTATAATAAAGTATATAAGTGTTTTTAAAGCCTTAGAATTAATACCTAACACATAATAAGTACTAAAACTTCTATATATAGTAAAATATAAAATATCCTTTTATAAAACTTTATTAACTACTATTAATTTATTATTTCTTATAAGCATATTTTATTAAACTCTAAAATCTTCTATAATAAATGCTTTTTACAAGTAGTAAGAGAAAAGAAAGCTAAAATAATAAATAAAAATATTACTATAACTAGCTCTAAATTCTTTTTTTAATAGTATCTCAAAACAGGAGAATGCTAATATAAGTTAATATATTATAGAATTAAATTAGTTATTAGTTTTTCTATTTAGTAATAGCTTTTTAGCTTTGTTAATATTAAGACTACAGGTACAGAATAATTTAGATAAAATAAATAAAAATACTAATTATTTAGAACTGTCTATAGTAGTATGTTATTAAAGTAGTTACTAAAAAGACTATAAATAAATTCTTTTAATAAAGAAGATAATGTTTAAAGAATTTTTACTAAAGTATTAAAAGCATCTTCTTTATTTTCTAGTGCTTATAAAATAAATTAGTTAACTATTATTATATATTATGTTATTAGAAATAATCTTATAAATACTCTTATAAGCTATAATAATTTTATTTAGTCTAGATTCTAGAATAAGGATAGAAATAAAGTTTAGTTAAACTATTAAGATAATTTCTAACTTAAACTCCAACATAAGGGCCTTTATTTCTTATTAAAACTTTTTAATAAATAGTTTATTTTTATTACAGTGTTTTTGTAGAAGAGCATATTCAAGTATTAAAAATAGACTTAATAATTTATAAAGATTAGAAGTCTTTTTAAGAAAATCTTTTTTTAAAATGTTTATTAGTAAGTATTTTAATACAAACGTTTATTCTTATTAAAAAAACATTATATAGAGAAAGAAATACCTAATCTTAGACTATTAACTCTTTTAAAATATTACTTATACCTTTTAGAATGAGATATACTTGTAAGGCTAGTACTTAAATTAGTTCTAAATATAGCTATAATAGTAAGAGCTACTAAATTATAAATAGTATTTATTTTTTTTATTTAATTATATTACTCTACTTTATTGTCTTATATAATACCTAGAAATGTTAGTAGAGTTTTACATTTATTTAATTCTCTCTTACTATTTAGAATAGTAATACTAAGTATATTATTATAGTATTTTATAGCCTGCTCTTAGTAATGATATCTTCTTTAGAAAAAACTCTATTCATAATAAAAACTACCTACATAAAGCGTTAACCTATATATATCTTAGGTTAAGAATATAAATAACTTTTATTATATTAATAATAGTTTAGGGTAGCTTATTAGATAGTCTAATATACTTTACTCTATTTAAATTATGCTTAATGTCTTGCTAGTGTGCTTAATATAATAGTACGGACTTCTAAATATAGCTTAAAGCTACATATAAGTAGTTAAGTAGAGCCCTTATAACTAGTATATTTTATACATTAATAACACGAAACTAATAAAGTTATAAGACTATAAGTCTGGACTTTTTACAGAATCTACTATAACTTACAAAGTAAATTAATACCTATTATTATATTAAGATAGTATTTGCCTTTAAGGCAGATACTCTCCTGCTAAAGAATATCTGTTTTTTAATAGATTCTTAATTAGCGAGATAGCGGATGGACAGGCATTGTTTAAAACTTTTATAAAATATGAGAAAAAGAAACGTTCGTTTCGACTTTTTCTATTCTAACTTAATCTCCTATTTATTAAAGAACTCTTAAGGCTCTTTATGTAATGAATATATCACGTATAACCTCCAGCTCTTTTTATTACCAAGCTTAACAATTAACTAGTTATCAGGAAGTTTAAGGTGATACTAAGAGACAGAGTTTAGAATCATTTCAGTAATAAAGTAACAGAATAGACATGTCTTTAACCTTCTAATAGATTCGAATGTGCTGAGAGGTTTTATAGGATTAATTTTTCTAATAAAGTATTTATTAAAGTTAATAGTCGCATAAACCCTGCAGAGGTTACTCTCTTCTAATATTTGCGGAAGTAAAAGGAATAATTGTGGCATATAGATCGCGTAGAACTTTCTGTGAAGCTAAGACTTCAGCCGCTGACGAAGCAATACCACCATAAAAAGTAATACCTTGAGTAGGCTAAAAAAGGTTGTTATATAGCCACCAGCATATACCTATCCTACGTGGCAGATTTTATAATACTCAAAATATTTACAAGTCAAGCCCAAGAGGACCCGTGAATGATATTCTAATTTTGTAGGCAATAATAAGGAAGGCAACGAAGGTATGATTTAGCTAGTGAACATAGATGGACGATCATTCAATACAAGATGGGGCGATACCTTAACCAGTTTCTGACATCACATAGACCAGTAGTGCATAGCAATATGCACAGCTTATAAGCGAAACTAAATTAACTAATGAGAGCTTCGATCTTTGCTCTGAATGCATGATAGCCGATTATTTTACTAGCTTCTTCTCCAATACAAGAATGATCCAGCCTCTTAATTGGAATGAAATCCTCTAAACCCTTATAATAAGATAATCATGCATCTATGGAGCTAGTCATGTAACTAAGGAGCTCGTAACAGCTGACAGAGAAGAATAGAGGTTAAAACGAACCCGAATTTTGTAAGCGTGAGATAGCAGATCTAATAAAGCCTTAGTCATAGGTATCCTGGGATGGTGGTTTTTCTAGGACGGTTTTCCTAGGAAGCGAATTTTCCTGGGACGGATGTTCTAAAACTTTTTCTCCTGGGACCTTATTCCTGACAGGATTTTCCTAGGAGAACTCTCTTAGGACAATAATCTTTCTGGGACGCCGCCCTTCCTAGGATAATCATCCTAGGACGTTCATCTTCCTGAAAGGTTGTTCCTAGGACCCAAATCTGGTACCAGAGTACAGAGAACGCCTATGGAGATCATTTTTAGTCTTTGAAACCTTGTAAAATCAATGGTGCTACAACCTAAGCTAATATTATTAAATATCTGGGCTGGGAGTAATATGCTGTTTTGAAGAGGAAGTTTAGCAATGTGAGAGTGAGTATTTCATAGACGCCAAAAGCGGCGGGTTGATGGGCAAAGGAGCAATGCCCGAATTGGATAAGCGAGGGACTGCACCAAACCCGAAACAGGAGTCCCTGACAGACATTACTGCCGTACAATTCTTTATCCGTCCTTCAGGAATTCAGACCTAAAACTCCTCCGATTATGAGTCTAAATGTCACAAAGTGCAGAGGAGCGAGGTAGAAGCCACCATGTGGTCGAATTGAGACCTATCTAGGTGGTATATGTAACATAGAGCAGGTACCTGCGGAAGATAGGATAGTACATAATCAGCGGACGTAGGAAGGGCCGATAGTAGAGAGATGACGAGGCGCTTCTTGGTGATACTAACTAATGAAATCAGAGTACATATTGATATTTAAGCAAATGAAGATTGGTTAATTAGCTTGTTATTAAAGTTCTCGAAGATCCTCCTTTTCAGGATCATTCTTCTATTCAGCTTTTAAAAGACATTAGTCTAACTGCCCTTGCTGACAGCTCCGCTCTCCAAATCCTAAATAATGGTCTTGTTAAACGACAGAAGAAAGGAAGGAAGAATCAAACAAAAAACCACTGTCGCGATTGCAGACAGTTGACAGTCGAGGCAGCTCGTAGGGAAATGGGGAGCGAGAGAGCTGTGAGAAGGGGCAATTAACTGCAAAAGAGAGAACCGCAGCTCTTCAAGATAAAGTCGGCTTTGCGAAGCTCGTTCGGAAGGAGCTTACTATGAGTTTTAATGTATTTACAGCTTGAATATAATCAAGATTCATCTCCTGAAGTTCCTTGAGTGCCTCCTGCATGCCACCAATATACTAACCTACAATAGGACTACGGCTAGGCTCGAGCGGTAGATCGTATTCTAATGGGTGGCTAAGCCTTTAAAGCCGCTAGCAAGTAGCTGTTAATAAGTGCGAAATTTTAAAAGGAACCGCCCTTAAAAGCTGACGATAAGCTTTCCCTCGACTCTGTATAGTACTAGCTTGTCTACGTAACGTAGTTTCCTATTACAGTTTGCCCTTAATATTTTTACTGAACTAGTAGCATGTACGGATTGTAAGAGAAACTTTAGTAAGCAAAAAAAAATTTGCCTAGTAAGGAGTTTTTAAATAAAAGTAGATCTCATCTCCACTATACATTGTTTAGGGTTTTCGAAGATGATTGGCCTTGAAAAAGTGATTAGAAGGATTGGTAGGTGTAATTCACTAGTAGCCACTAAACTACTAACGCTTTTGACCTCCGGAAAACTATTAACACTGCCACCGAGTAGCGCCTCGTCATCTCTCTGTAATCAGCCCTTCATACGTCAGCTGTTTGCGAGTCCTCCTACGTACTATCTTACATAATTTCCACCTCTATTGTGTATTTAAATCGACTCTTCATTCATTCAATTGATCATGGGGTTGCTGTTGCATTGATTTCCTGGGATCGGTGACAAACACCATGTTAAGACCTCATGATAGAGGCAATTAATCAGCTTATTAAGGAGCTCAGCGATGTTAAATAGCCTCATTAGCCTGGCTTACTCAGCAGGAAATTGATCAAATCAAACCCAATCGAGAGTCTCCTAACATGCGGATTTGACTTGATTTGATTGGTAGCAAGTCTGCTCCAGATACCAAGTTTACGCTATTCCATAATACTCAGGTAGCATTCTCATTGCCAGCGGAGAAGTTAAAAGAATCGCTATATCCCGACTACCCAGCCATGACTTGGGATAGAGGAATATTTCCCATCGAAGTTAGCAGTGTAGTAATCTGATGGAGGTCATGTCTTGGCAGCTGGAAGAACTCATAAATATTGTCTTTTGAACATGATTTTTTTATTAAATGCTTGAGGTAATGACTGCTTAAGTGCATGATTATCACATGGGTGGTAAAGACAGTATGATCGCATCAATGATGCCGTTAGCATCCGTACCCCGGGTTCCGCCCACCTTAGCGCAAGATAGCAAGGTTGCCTACCGCGGTTCTGCCAACATAATCAGCAGCAACTCCAGAGGAAGCTACAACCGTCTCATTCCCTTCTTGCACAACGGGTGGGTGGGGGAATCCCATCCTTGATTGTCTTTACTATTGATTCTGGTGAGACTCTCACCGCGGACGCTGCATCAGGGTTGATATTTAGATCTTCTACACTGAGAATTGGCAATCACCCTATGACTCTTTCGTGGATCATTCCAGGAGGTATGATGACGAAGACCATCAGTATCAGCCCAGTAGGGATGGCAATATGGGATGCTTCGACTACTTTAACAGTTCCTTGGAGAACCGCGGTGAGAACTTCAGTGGTCCTCACGAATCATCCATCCTCAAAATCAGAATTCCTGATTAAATTCGATCCAACACCTGTGGATAAATTTAGCTCTGCATCTTCGCCACTGGCTACATGTTGGAATGCACTGACAACAAGAAATATATTCACGACAGTCGCCAAGATGCCATCAGGCTCGGAGCGAACTCAGGACCAGAGCAGCAGCAAATCAAGGGGAGAATCCCTTTTGGACTATGATACGAGCGATTTTTCTTGAAACCTTGGGTATAATTGTTACCTGGTTTTGTTTTGAGCCGCACATCCCGGATGGAGCGCTTTACGGGCTTGGATTATGTATTTACAAATCGAAAGATCGCATGATGTACGTAATGATGGAATAACAACTATTTGTACTGGAATAGGCTTCTGGTACACTAGTCTTATCTATTGCCGACATCAGGCCGATGTTTAGTTAGTACACAGGTGCTAGGTGTTTTTCAAACTCCCTTGGCTTAAAGGAGCTCAGATTTCAGGGGATACTTCGATCATGAGAACGCCTAGCAGGCCGTTTTAAGAGTGCATCGGAGTAATAAAAGACATGTCACTTATACCTGCGACAGGAATATGTTTCTTTCCATTTTAGATACCTCTACGTTAAACCGCTTTCGCTAGAAAAGGACTCTAGCTGACGTGGAGAGAAGGTTCCATAGAGAGTCCACCTATTCCAGAAGAAAAGGACCAACGATCTTCATATACCTCTCTCTCTCCTCAAAATGGCACATATGGCTCGAATTTTCCAACTGTATCCACTTTACCTTTGGTATCTTTCGGAACCAAGGTAAAACCGTAATTTCCTGCACTTCATCATAACGTGCACTAATTAAAAGTGTTTCAACTCCAATGGCATGAGCTTCGTTCCAACCCTCCCAGTGCTTCAGAGTGCCATTTGCCGTCAACTCCGATGGTCCGTACCTATTAACCTGTATTAGCATTACCAATCCTGGGAGCTCTTGCTCTACCTCGACTTACATGGTCGTGTATACGGTTGGATCCTCTCCCAAGTGCTCAAGAGCTGCTACCACTCCTGCCGGGAAAGGGACAATGCGGCAGAGATGGCGCTTGTAAAACTCCATGCAGGCATCCTGGAATTCCTTACTCTCATGGTCACCCCTCCGCTCACAGTCCCTCAGGATATTGCGTATCTTCTCGGGAAGTCTCTCAACCAGTGCATCTAGTCCCTTCAAATGGAGGGGAATGCTACTCGGCGCATCGGCCAAAATCAACTTTCTCAGGCCTACCGGATGTCGAGCCGCGTACACACCACCAAACATTCCCCCCAGCTATGGCCAAGCAGGTTAAATCCTTTCTTGCGCACATCAAGGTAATCAATCAGATTGTCCAGTTCTCGAATGAACAGCTCAACCGTCCAAAAGGCTTGGTATCCGGCTTTTTCGCGAAGCCGTGTTGACCGACCGCAGCCAATTAGATCATAGAAGATGATGGGAATTCGGTATTCTTCGTGCAGGTCTGTGAGCGGGAGGAGGTATTCATGTGCGGCACCCGGGCCGCCGTGAGCTACAATGAGAGGCGTGAAGGATGAGTCGAGATCTCCCACAATCCGATACCAGGTTGAGCATGGCTTTCCCGCATCGGGGACGTCGAATGGAATGTTGCCTTCTGAGCTAGGTCCCATAACCATGATGGCAGCTTTGTTGGCATGGGCTGAGGAAGGAAAAGAAGAAATTCAACAATAGTGGGTATTTGTTTTACATTTTATGATTCAGTCTTACGGATGACAAAGGATATATATACATAGAAACATTGGCAGCGTTGCACGGTGACTCTGCGAACGGTGCCAGAGGACGAACCGAGTGTAAATTAGATTGCGTTCCACTGACAGTCTCATTGCCTACCCCGCGCTCTCCCAACCTGCTCCGGATACGCTGTATCCCTGCCCCCTTGAGCGGTAGTAAACGACTCCGATACTAGCAGAGGCGGCATGAGTCCCAGGGTGGATATTTTCAATTTCCTTCCATGCAATTCCAATAAAGTTCTGGCAAATCGTATGAGACTAAGCTGCAAACTGGCCAACGGTATACGTAACTCTGTGGCGAGGTCCGGTTCAACATGAAATTTTCATGCTGTGCCTCCTATAGGCGGCTACGTGGACTGTCGGTGCAAGAGGCCAGGATCCTATAACGCAGCGCACGCTTCAACTAAAGCGTTTCGGCTGAAAGCTGTCCCTTGTTGGGAGCCGAGTAGTTGGCTTCACCGGTGGTCCAACGGTTTAATATAATGCGCATAGCTATCACATGAGGATTTTCCCAGGGTGGGCGCGTAACGCCCGTTAGCGTTCCAGTCTATGTTCGGCGATGTCCTACGGTCCCACATCTGTCTGAGTAATGAACTCTGGTTTGATTTTGCACGTTGAGACGAAAGCGAAGCAGAGTTGCTAACAATCAACTTCATCAACCGAAGTTGGTTGGTTGATTGAGTTCTACCAACTCAACCAACCAACTTGGTGAGCTGATTCTTCTCAATCAACTCAACTTAAAGGCCTCAAGTTGATTGAGTTGATTGAGTTCAAGTTGGAGAGGTTTTAGATAGGCCAGGATCTATCCTTGTGATAGATTTGTAGTGTTTCGATCGTAAACTGGCTGTGGGATAGGTGTTGCCAGGTAACGCTTAAAGTTGCCTCTTGCGTACTTAGTGAGATGTGGAGTAAAGATTAAGCGAGGATTACCTACACAATGGCTCAACTCCTGCACCAACGCGTTAATCTCAGCTATCTTATACCCACCACCACACTTTACCCATCCTTGAATAGTCCTCTAAAATGAACGAGAACCTTAAACAGGTCTTTGAGGAGGCCGTCACACGTGAAAACTGTGGAAATCCACTCCAGACACCCCTATCTCTGCGCCCGGAGGCAGACGATGTGTTAGACACCGATACAGATACGCTGGTTGAGGTAGCAACTGATGAGAAAGATAATGCAGCACTGTTTAAGGGCCTTACGTAGAAGAAAGTGTCTTATCTATAAAGAAGAGCTTACAAGCACAGTCGAGGCAGCAAGCCAAGCTGGATTTATCAGTACGGATGGCCAGTTTGGCACCGGAAGAAGCAGCAGAAGTACTGGCTATGCAGGTACTGTCATAAACACAATATCCCTAGAGGAGAGTATTACGTCTACTAATCAACAACCTCAGCAGGCGCCTACCTAGAGAAGAATAGTCGTAGCCACAGATTTAATAAAGAGGGCAAAATCAACTTTTCTTTGCCTTAAAAACAGTCATTAGTGCTTACAGCGTTGCAGGCTCAAGGAGTTACAGTTCTCTAGGATATAGCTAATAAAATAGCTGGTAGCTTTTCTCATAATCACTTCCTTAACACCGTACAGGATTAGGTTATTTCTAATAACTAAGCGTTGCAGGTTATTGAAATTCCTACTTTTTAAGCTATAATAGTAGCTGCTAATCTACTTGTAGAGAAAGCCTTTTAGAAGAATTACTAGAGTCTCTAAAACTACGTTCTTACTAAGTACTATACTTATATACCTGCTGTTATTAATTTCCTGAAAAAATCACGTTCTCTCATACATATAAGCTTTGACAACTGAACTATAATTAGAGATAAGTAAGTACTTACTAGAATATATATATACTACCTAGATAAGAGTAGAAAAATACTAGATTATTTATTTAAGCTTTTATAACTCTATAGTAAGTACTTAGGCGAGAACATCGTGTTACTTATAAGTTCTATACTTAAGATATTTAAAATTAATAAAACACAGCTAGGTTACTTTATACTTAGTAATACTATAAATAATAATATAGTAATTAATTAGCTGGCTAATTAGTTTAACTTCTTTATACTCTATCGTTAGCTATATTGTATATACTATATTCTTAATCTAGTAGCTTAAATAGTTATCTTTAGTAAAAATAAGAATACCTTTAGTAATAAGAATAAGAATTTAGCTGTAAGAACGTTTTTATAATATTTCTATAGTTAGCCACGTTACTTATAGCTCTACAGAAAGAAGAACTACTAATAAATAAGTAATATAATCTTAAGCTAATTAGAGTACTATTTAACGTTATCTCGTTAATCTATACGCCTTAGGCTTAAGGGCTATTAAAGAGATTTCAACTTAAAAATACTAAGCGCTATAATATACTAAAGTTTACTTTAAAAGAGCTTATTAAATTAGTAAAAACCTACTAGAACTCTTACTATAACTATTTTAAGTACGCGACTAAAATATAAGCACTACTTAATAACTATATCTACTTTAAACTAGATAAGTATAAGATAGAAATAGTTTTATAATATTAAAAGCCCTTATCTTAGAGACCTAAGCTGAGGTGCTTTATTCAAGAGAGAAGACTTACAGCTAAAGATTAGATAACTATTAATAAATATATTAATTTACTCGTATCTTTTAAAGAAGCCACCAGGTGCCTTAAAGGCAGGATTAAAGTTAGTAACTATAGAGCTATTTAGGAGGTTCTTATTACTTTTAAATACCTCTTTAAGTAGCTTAAATAGCTGAAGGAGAGGCTTATAGAGATAGATTATACTAATAATAAGGCGCCTGAAGATTACTTGCTTATTAACGTCAACACTACTTATAAGAAGCTCTCTGAGTACTACAAGAAGTTTAAAGACGCACTAGTGTACTATATCGCCACAATTCTCTACCCTGCTTATAAGTACTATCTCGAAGCTTTATGGAGAGTTCCTGATAACTATGACGAGGACACTAACGGCCCTTATCTATAGAAAGACTGGCTGCTAAGGAACCACTGCGGCTTCCTATTGCTCTATAAATCCTACAAGAATAGAGCTACTGCTCAGGCTACTAGCAAGAAATCTCCTATTTCTCAAAAACCCACCAAACGGCAGCGTGTGGGCTTCTTAGCCAATAGGGCAGCGTTTCTCGAGAGCTCTATGAGAGCTGCTATGAAAGAGGTGGAGGAAACGCTTGACGATGAGTACAAGCTGTGGAAGAGAGAGCCTCCTCTTAAAGAAGAAGACCCGCTAGCTATCAACCCAATTAATTACTGGCTGCTCATGGAGAAGCGATTTCCTACTTTGGCCAAGCTTACCCTTGACATCTACTCGATCCCGGCATCCTCAGCCGATTGTGAGAGGACCTTTAGCGAACTAGGAGATCTCTTGGGCGTTCAAAGACTCCGGATGAAGCCTGAGCTTCTCTCAGCGCTGCAGTCACTTAAATCTTGGAAGAGGATAGGTATTAAACGCCCTAAGGATACCTTAGCACCTTATCCAAGGCTCTTGATAGATGAGCTGAGCTATCTCATTGAGAACCTTAGCGACGGCTAGATAGTTCTACCAATCAACTCACAATCAACTCAACCGGAGACCTCTAAAATGCCAAGCAATCAACTCAACTTGAACCTCTCTAAACGCCTTATCAATCAACTCAACTTGGTAGCCTCAAGTTGGTTGAGTTGATTGTTAGCAAGTTTGAAGCGAAAGATCGATTAATCTTGGTATATTTTGCGGGGGTTAGTAGTAGGAGAGCTGTTCGAACCCGAGTGGTAATGGTCTATGCTTGAACATGATAACACTAGACGAAGTTGGGACCAATCACTGGGTTGCTGCATGCGCGGGATAGTCATTAGTTCAGCAACAGGGAAGGCCACGTGAAGATAAGTCGCGTGAAATCTTTAAAAGCAGCCCTAAAAAGGACATACTGCATATCCTATACAAGCGCTATAGAGCGAGACAGCTTATGCGTGCTTCTTCTCGAACAGCCCGGGCAGCAGTTTGAACTGATATGGAAGGAGAGCTCTTGAACGGACCCAATTGTGTAACGACTCCCAATTCACGCACATTCTTTCAGCATTGGATTTTAGCTCTTTGCTTACGGGTTCACGTGAATCACCAATCCATTCCGCAACGTATACTGCCGTATCTGCATGGCACATAACGGAGCGGCGAATGATTTCAATGCAATGATCTGAACGGGGTCAGCCTTTTGGCTAATCCGAGCCAAATGAATGTCTTCGAAAGCAGCGTAAGGGAGGAATATTCACCATAGTGCACCAGGTCCGTTTCTCGCTGGTCCGGGTCATCACTTGGCGAATAGTACTCAAAATGTACTGCTCGTCTCAGAGCATCGAGGCAATGGAGTTGGTGCCAAACTCCTAGCGCGCCCATGTAGTCACCATTCTCGATTTGGACGCGGTTGGTGAGGTTCTCGTTTTGCAATTCTGCCTCTTCGGGGTGATTCGAACGTTCAGACCTAGATACGTCAATCTGTCGAAAATGTGAGCGAGGATGTCTAGATCTCACCAACTAGCAGCTTATTCCACGCTGCATCGGTGTCATCCGAAGGGGGTTGATGCCAGGGTGAAAACGCGTCGTCCCAAATCTTCTGCCGTTCAAGCCGAATGATGTCATTTGCTGGTGCTGGACATAGTGAGATAGCAAAAGCTTTTCCAAGCTCTCCATTCGTTACTTACAGTAGGGGGCGCTGGCACCGATATATTGAGATTTTCTGTCTCTTGTATTAAATTGCAGAAGCTGAAGTGTGAGAACAAGAGCATTGGAGATGATAATGAGGACAGCAAATATCCATGGCCATGATGAGGTGGCGCTGGGGTGCTTCGATCCCCGGTGATGCCAGTGAGCAACCACCCCCTCATCTTGGAAGCATTTGAGGAGAGATTCCGAAGAGTCGCTGAATGATTCGGGTTTGCCCATTCTGTCCAAATACCGAAGTCTGTAAGGAGAAAGGGAAGAGAGGATTGGAAAATAGCCTTGATATAAGTTGGAATCACGTAAAGGGGAGGTAATATGATATCAGTCGGACTTTCACACACCGATTTCAATAAAGGACGGTCTAGATTTCTCTTACCGCTCAGAAGGATGAGTTATGACCCCACGATTCAAATGGGTAAATGGTGAGCAGTCCCCAGGATCCAGTCCAGGAGAGCAAATGGGTAAGGACGATTGAGCCAAGTTCGACACGGCGTAGCAACATATGCGGCGGTGACCAGTCAAACTGTATAGTTATGCACGTACGCCGCTCCCGCTTACCACTGTATTTGGCATAATTTTTGGCGTATTATTAATCCTGTCAAGACATCCAATGAAAGGTTGGGAGGTGTGGGCCCAGATGGTCCTGTCACTCCAATCTGATGTACATCCAACAGCGTAAGATTGGTTGCCAACTGAACCGAATTATCCATGGATCTTGGGATGTTGGAGATCCGGGATACACCTGGCAGGGATGACGACCCGTGTGTCAGGGAACATCTAGTATAAAGGCTATTGCTCTTCCGTCGCCAGAAGACTAAACTTCATCCCTCTACTTACAAATTGAGAAAGTAATCCGATCGCGTGCACGAAATAACTATGCTCTCTAAGAAGCTGATATTTGCCCTCTTCGCAACGGTGGTTGTTGCCGGCCCCGTAGTTAACAGTAAGCATATTCCATTTTGGGAGAGGTATCTGTTCACACAGCCTTTCAGAGAACGATGGAGCAATGGGAATCGAATTCGAGAAGCACTATAATTATCGATCGTCACCTGAACCCCCAATTGTTGCGGACGGCGGCATTGTGGAGCCAGAGAAGGAGAAACGCTAATTTCCTGTCCCACTAATTGTTGCCGACGGAGGGATTGTGGAGACAAGGGAGGAGAAGCGCCAGCCTCCTGTTCCGCCGATCGTTGTAGATGGCGGCATTGTGGGAAATGAAGAGAAGTAACAATATTGGGAAGAACTCTATCTGGCATGCCCATCCGCACCTTTTGTAAAAATAGAATCATTTCCTATGTTCTTGGGCATGTCTTTCCTTTTTTCTCTGCCATGAGAGGTGCCTATATTCTTTGAAATGGGGCGAGATTCTTTCCTTGACGCTTTGCCATGACTATTAAGTTTCTCAACTCTAGGAGATATTAATATTCTTTTAATCGATCGCGATAATGTATGCTCACAATAATGTGCTCAACTTGGATTTCCTTAAGAATCATTTAAATTCTGTCCCCAGCTCCCATGTGTGTGTTTGCCGATTGCTATGTAGTATTGGAATTCTGCATTAAAAAAAACCCCCCACTTTAAAGCATGAGACATGGCCCCTTAGTCTGATGAACTGATCGAAAATGCTGAATTATGTCGACGGGCTAAGGACTGAGAAGATTTAGAATTGTATTTAGTTTGAGGAACGTTATATTGATAAAATTGCACCTGATTGCATTCATAAACATTACATTTTAAGCCTATATATTTCCATGAACTCCCGAGCCCTTTGTACCTCCTACCGAAACCTCACCATTCATTCCTATATTCATGACGTGGCCAGGCATCTTGTTCCGGTAAAGTAATATCACTATTAGCAATTCTATCACTCGAAACAGTTTGCTCCCTCGTAGTTTCAATATACTGTGCCTGATTTCCGTCCCCAGCCAGGGTTCCGAGTGAAGATATGTTGTCGTTGTGACTTCCACAGCCAGAAAAATAAGTATTGACTAGGGTATTGTCAAACCACAAAAACCCACTTCGTAGGGAATTTAAGAATGGCACTAAATATACGGCAGAGGCGGTCAAGGTACTCGCAAAGAGCATAATCTGAGCGCAGAGAAGAAGAGGGAACGATGTGTATATGTCGAATTTCTGCCAATGATATAGGTAGACAAGCTGAAATGCCGCTGCGAGAACAACACTGAGGTGGTTAGAGTTCAAAACTCGGTTTTTGGGGTGCGATGGTCGTAGTTCTTACAGTATACGAGTAGCAAAAGCTCCTATCGCAATACAGCGATGTTTTATTGGCATTTGTAATGGATAAAACATGAGGGCGGGTAAACAAACAAGGCCGATATCAGTAACTATGTTCATTATACAGATATATCTGTACAACAATACCTATACTGTAATCAGCCCGAAGATAGTATAACATGCGAAATATAACCTACCAGGTCTGCACAAGCATTTTTGTAGTAATTCCATGGATCAGGCATGCGACACAGAAATGCCAGCGACAGACAAGAGCTTATGGTCCACACAATGATAGCACCGGCTACTCCATAAAGAGCGAAACGATGAGACTGGACAGGCGAAAGGGTGTGTAGACTTCTGCAGACAGACAGCTTCGCGAAGCAAAGTGCAAGTACCGACAGAAGATCGCGAGCATATTGTGCCTGTGCGAAGATGTTAATGCAGCGAAAACAAATATGAAGTTCTTGGAATCTTGCCTTAAGAGCCGTTGACAGAGCACTTGGAGGTATATTGCTGGGTTGGATGTGTGCGCGAGGTGTAAGAACCGTAATTGCTTCTCCAACTGTCAAAACCTTTTCAAATGTTAGCGTCGATGTCCCATCTTCTCTTCTGCATACAGACCGATGCAATGATCAGCAACATGTCGTCTTTCCCAAAGGAGCCTTTTTCTTTCAGACAAAATTTAGTCAGAAGTCGGAAAGCAAGCGCTAGAGAAGTAATGGCTAGTAGCAGCCAAGTAACGAGTTGAATGACTGGAGCCAGTTTCGCATAGTTCTGGACAGTTCTTCCGGTAAAAGCATGTGTGGTTGTACCATCAGCCATTTTGATGTCCACAGATGGTGGCTGAATCGAGCCGTGTATTGAATCGGCGAGAAGTTTAAGGCATACGACGGCTGGGCGCTGCTAAACTTCCTGAAAGCGCTGCTGTGCCTCATGCTGTGCCTCAACACCACAACCACACTCCCGGGAATTACACGAAGTTAAACATGCAGAGACGCTCATTTGTGGCCACAGGATTTCCGGGCCTGGAATCAAATTCACCCGAGCTAGCACCACTCGAATGCTGGTAATATTGGGGTCCAATTTCATCAACGAAGATCGACATAGTATTTCGTTAGATTCGCAGGGAGCATCAGGATAGCCCTGCATGTGCGCTTATTCACACTAACCGCACCTTCCAGACTTAATTCCAGACCTGCGTTTATGCAACCGCGGGCAACTCCAGAGCTCTGCCGCCTCTGCCCCTTTGCGTTAGATCTAGGTCCAGTTAAGTTGTCAGCAAGTCATAAGCATGGGTATTTCAGGTTTACTTACGCCCCCAGTTGTATGCGATGAAGATTTCATATCCCCCACTTAGGCTCGATTAATCATTTGTCAATTTTTATCGTTTTCATCTGGCCAGTGATGGCGGCGCGCTTGTTCTATGGAGATTATATAGCGTCAAAGTACTAGTTTTCAAGATCTCGTGGTCTTGAGCCATATATAGCGGGCGGGGGTGGGGGAAGGGGATACAAAATCTGTGATGAAACTAGTATAAAAGTATTGTGACGATATCCCAACGGATCCGCGTATATATGGAAGGACCTTCCACAAATGCAGTACCGGGACTGCGACATTAAAAGTAGGCAAACTTTATGAAAATTTTGACTGCGGGAGCTTCTGAAATCCAAGGAAAAGGCGTAGATATGAAAATCAAACATTTATCTCATTGCTGACACCTAACCGCCGGGTGTTGCAGTTGGTGGAGACAGGTGCAAATACCAGGCCCACTCCTTGCATGACCCTACCGCTACTCTACCTAGTCGAACCAGTCCTTTGGGCCTTGTAACTCCTACCCCGGCAACAGTCGACAGCGGAACCCGAACCGTGTTCGCATTTTAAAAGAGAGGTTTCGGTTTAGACATCTAACCGCTGATATCCAACCACACGTATTTGTCCCAGTGCCCGGCCCAATTCATCGGCTCTTCTGCGTTCCACTCAGTGAACCTTACAATACTTTCAAGTTCCTTTAACGTTATTTCAAGCCTTTATAAGCTTTCTTCTAACTTGGATTCACCTTCTTGGACGATTGGCATTTCGAATATCACCCAACAACACCATGTCCAAAAGACAGCCTCATTACTCTAATCGGGAGCTGGATCAGAGGAACGTTTCGACTCAACATTCAACCATGACGGGGTCGGGAGCTGGTTCTATCACTGACGATCAGCATCTGGCACGGCTTGGAAAGAGACCTGTGCTCAAACGTAGCTTTGGATTCATGTCGATGCTGGGCTTTTCCTGCACTGTTCTTATCACCTGGGAGGGAATTTTAATGACTTCAGTCCAAGGACTCATGAATGGAGGGCCCGCTGGAGTTATATGGGGCTACTTGGTTGTCTGGCTGGGGACGCTGTCGACATTCGCCACAATTGCGGAACTTGCTTCTATGGCACCAACTGCTGCCGGCCAATGTGAGCAATCAAAGATTCCCAAAGAGCTTCACACAGCTAACAATATCATTTAGACCATTGGGTTGCTATGTTGGCACCCTCATCCTGTCGCAACTTTCTCTCGTATATCACGGGTACTTGACAATCTATCCCTCTCTATCATAAAGTCAATGCTAACGGGAATTTAGCCTGGGTTACCTTTTCAGGCTGGCAGGCAGTCGCAGCATCTGCTGCCTATCTCATCGCAACTATCATCCAAGGAATCGCCGCTCTAACACATCCGGAGTATGCCTTAAAAGCGTGGCATGGTCTACTCATATGTTGGACTTTGGTAGCGTTTTCCGTCCTCATTAACTCAACAGGAGGTCGTATCCTAGCCAGGTTCGAGGGCCTTGTGCTTATTCTACACCTGGTCGGATTCTTCGCCGTCTTGATACCATTGGTCTACTTTGGACACCACTCGAGCCCATCGTTTGTCTTTACCACATTTCTTAACGGGGGCGACTGGTCGACGCAGACTCTTTCATTCTTTGTAGGATTACCTGCATCTGTCTTTGCCCTGATAGGTGCTGACAGTGCTGTGCATGTGGGTTATCATCCTGTCCTAGATCAGAATGCGACGCATTGACTAACCACATATTAGATGTCTGAAGAGATTCAATCCGCCGCAACTATTGTTCCTCAGGCCCTCATATACAGTCTCTTGATCAATGGAATCTTAGGATGGGCAATGGTCATAGCGATGATCTTTTGCATGGGAGATCCCAACGAAGCGCTAAATGCCCAAGCAACTGTCATCCACCCCTTCCTCCACATATTTCACCAGGCTGTAAAATCCACAACAGGAGCGGCGCTCATGGCTTCAATCGTAGTTGTACTCGGTGCTGCCAGTACAGTTGGCTGCTATGCTTCAGCTTCTCGCATGCTATGGTCCTTCTCCCGAGATAAAGGGCCACCACTCTCCGGTATCGTTGTGAAGGTAAGCATCCCCTATAGTTCCACAGAAACAACGACGTCGTCCGAACATCAAATTATTCATATATGGAGAATTATGCTGAAAACTTTTCCAAGCTTGCCCCCAGTACTTCAATTCCAATTTATGCGGTGTTCGTCACGTTAATCATTTCGATGCTCCTATCCCTCATCACTCTCGGGTCATCTGTGGCCTTTACACAAATTGGCTCACTCTCCACTGCAGGACTATACGCCTCGTATCTGCTCGTCTGTTCATTGCTTCTTTGGCGACGCGTGACAGGCTCCATAAAGCCCGCCTCTAACGAAACGAGTGTTGTTGGGCCGGACAATCTGTATTGGGGCCCTTGGCGGCTTTCCGAGCCTTTGGGAACACTAAGTAATGGGTTCGCATGCGTGTATCTCTTACTGCTTTGGTTTTGGTGTTTCTGGCCTCCGGCAAGCTCTGTGCGACCAGAAACGATGAATTTTAGTTCTCTTGTATTCGGGTCAGTAGTTCTTTTCAGTATCTTGTGGTATGTGGTCAGGGCACGGCACACTTTCCGTGGACCACTGCGGGAGGTTAATCCTAGTGATATACCATATTGATATATCGCCAAAGGGAGAAACTTATTAGGAATGTCATTGGATGGATCAAGTTGTCAACTAAAATCGATTTAACTTAATCAGATCGGTGCGTCGGCCCACACTACAATTATCCCTCTGCTGTCATGATTAACACACCGGCATCGAAGTACTATTACAAAGTCGTACCGCGACTGCCCCCTTTCTATTCGTCCCAAGTAGGATCCTCCCATTAGTAGGTTATGGAGAGCCACCATCCTCTCTTCCAACTACTGAGCAGTTATGAATTCCTTTCTTGGCTATCTTTAGAACCTTACGCGCACCCGCGAAAGGGGTCTCCCCACCACATTGCTTTAGAGACTACTGGTGACATCGGAAACCAGCTATGATATGTCCGGGGCGAATATCCCGGGATGCCAGAGTACAGCCAAGAATTTGAACGTAAAGAGGAGTGAAATAATGTGCTAGCGACGTTCTCGATGGTCTTGGGCTGGGCGATTACAGGCGACATACCCAGTACAGCAAGAATGCGATTGAGATTGTGGATGTGTGGGCGAAAACATTGAAAGGACGTACGAGTACGAGTGCTCCGGAACAAGTGGGATTGCAATCCGGCTGGGTAGCTAGTTCATGGGTACGTGCGGCGGAGATAGGGCGGTATACGAACTCTGGATGAAGCGAAGCCAGCATAAAAGTTTTCTCGACAATGCCGATGTCCACCCCCACAAGTCAAAAACGGGAGTGCGGCAAATCCAAACAACATTGACTCCAGTACATCCCCTAATCCCCTCCTCAAAGCCCACACTGACTCGATTTTCATTTGAAGCCATGCTCGAAGTCGCGCAATCCATATCCATATTCCTCGGCGACGTCCCAACCTACCAATCTACTTTATTCCGCTTCAAAGCCCACATCCCCTCCTACATCTATCTCAAATCCGACGGTTCTCACCCCTAAATACCATCCCGGTCGAACTACAAAACTGAAGCGCGGGTTAAGACAGCCTGGCAAAACGATCTTTCATTTTTCGAAGGAAGGACCATGGAGTCCTGTCGCCATCTCGAACATGCGAGTTACGGGATTGCGAGTATTAGTCATATGATGGAGACTGCGCGGATCCAGGGTGAGGATCTGTATGGTACGGAATTGGAGATGAGGTTGGAGAAGGCGCTCGAGGTGCATGTGCCGTATGGGATAAGAGAGTACGCCGAACTTGGGTTTTTAAGGTGACTTTTGAGTATAAGTTGATATCTGGTGAGTAAGATGAAGTGAGGCTTGGGGTGAGCGGAATTGCTGCTACGAATTAGTGACGAAACCTGGGTACAATGCGCTTGCGACGAGAAGGGCAAAGAGATTACCGAATACGAAAAAGTAT
Source organism: Zopfia rhizophila CBS 207.26 (assembly GCA_010093925.1). NCBI lineage: Eukaryota > Fungi > Ascomycota > Dothideomycetes > Zopfiaceae > Zopfia > Zopfia rhizophila. Next base: position 276,861 of record ML994679.1, on the reverse strand, counting down.
ATGGAGAGTCATAGACTTACGAAGAGTAACTCGTTGTTTACGTTTTGGGATACGTTGAAGCATGCGCCGAATCCGAAGTCAGATATGAGAGGGGACTGATAGGGAGGAGTCGGACCACTTGGCAGGAATATTTGAATTTCTTGTGTATATTTATTTCATTTCCTGCGCACTTGTGCAGAAAAACTTGCCTTAGGTTCCTATATAGGCGGTTTCATTGGAACCTCGGCCCAATTCCATCCACAATCCTGCTCTTCCTTCGTCAGCTTTGGGCCCAGCCAGGTACTCTCGCAATACGTACCTCAATAATCCCATGACCTTCAAACTTGAATCTCAAATGCCATATCGATACCACACCTCGCCTTAATCCTGCCCTCCACTCCCGCCACCAAAGAGACCCAAATCTCATCTATCCCATCCATGAAAGCCTACTCGTCAAACACCTCACATGGGAGGAAGCGATAATTCGGCATGTTCAGGAACTCAAGGCCCCGCTCCTTGCGTAGCTCGCTGGCACGCTCGCGTATCGCATCACCTATGAAAGGAGGAGGCATGAGAACGTCTGGCTCAACCGGCGAAGCGCCAAACGATCCGTCAACGCCGTAAGCACGAACCTGTCAGTCCAGCCCAAGAGATTCAGGCCTGGGAAACGATGTCTGGCTAGCACATTTGGATGTGCCGGGCAGATATCCAACAGTCAGAAGGAGGGGCACGTGGAATTAGAGGTAGAAGGAGGATGAGGTTGGTGAGCCGACGGATTCGCTCTTACGCGTTCAGCGTTTCGAAGGATGATGGTTTGGAAGGAGGTGATGTAAGAAGTGGACACATTGGTAGAGAAACTATCAGGCTTTGCTGGAGCGGAGGAAGATATTGTCGTTGAACTGTAGGCCTATTACCTTTGTCTCCGCGAAAAGCTGCTTGCATACGTATTTCAGCTAATTCGCCTCGACTTGCCTGCTGTCTTTATTACGTAGATAGAGCTTCGGTGGATTGGTGCTCGGGTGTTCGATGTACTGTCTCGTGCACTCCTCTGAAGTTAGCCATTTCGTAACTGTGGTGTCGTCACCGTTGGTGCGAACGAATTCACTACCCGAAAGTTGAAGTCCTCTTGACAAACAAGTCCGCCTGGTTCTGTACGAGCAAATTCGTAGATCCCATTGCGCAGCTCCCCGAAAGTGCAAGGAGACAACACAGCCCATCTGCGCTGGGAATGTTTGGTCGGCGCGGATGAGTGCATCTGAGTCGATGTGGGGACGTTTCTTGCCATACTCGATATCCAGCCCATCCTGCTCACCGGATAGCTCCTCATCCGGTTTACGCTTGCATGTCAGATCGCTCACGTGCACTTCGTTGGGGTTGTAGGCCATGGTTGCCGTTGATGGCGGCAGTATTGGGTGCATGGCCACGACGCCGGAAGCGGTGGAAACGGCGATATGGTGGGGCGTATGGCCGTCCTTTTGCTCTGTGGATTAACTTATATAAATCTTAGCCTAGTGAGGACATTCTAGCACAGATGGGACTCCTTCTTTCACCTGTGATGGCGGCAGCAGCAGTGAGTTGAATGGGTATAGATGATTGTGAGCCGGGAATAAGAGAAGACTAGATGTAAAAAAAAAAGGGTGATACAAAGGTGGTAAATGACTGAAGAGCCGTGAGGAAAGAGCGAAAAGTGACGATGATAACCACAAAATGGGCTAAGCCTAGAAATTGCTCACCTTTCAGGCCTACATTGGCTAGCCTACTATAAAATTTTGAAGCCAAGATAGCCACTTCACTAGCATCCTGTCCAAATGTCAATTTTCCAGCTGGACGTACACCGGAAAAGAGATTGGATATCTAGGCTGAAACTAGACTTACAACAGCGACCGTACTTACTACAATATATTTCCTTTCCTTATATCCCAATCTTCTTGTATACCATTAACACAGCGGACCGCTCATCCCCAACCCTCCACGTCCAACCGCACAGCTCGCGCAACGTCGCCACGCCGTCCGAAGGCCATTCGGTTCGTCATTCCCGCTCCCCAAACATCGCCCAAACACTCTTCGGTGGCTCGTATGGTCCAGTACTAACAGGTCGATATTCCATATTGAGTCTATCACATTATTAGCAATGCCGGCACCTCAGCTAGGTCAATTACAAGAGAAGAAGGAAGGGGATCGGAATTAAAGACATGGGCATCGAGAGAAATGACTGGTTGCGGTGAAAGGCTGGGCGTGAGGAGCATTGGAGAGAGGAATCGCCTCAAAAGGTAAAATGGGAGACAGTTTGGGGCACATGAGACAGATATAGAGAGTCAAACGAGGGGGAAATGGAATGAAAAGTCATACCCAAATGCCTTCGGCCCACCCATCTCTAACCCCTCCTTTGTCGTCCACACCGGCGGCGCCCTTAACGCAATTACGCTAACTCTCAACCCATACTTATAATCAGACACACCCAAGGGCGCCCCATTCGCACGATCCAAAAACGTAATCAAGTCCGGACAAATCGCCAGCAGTATCTCCTCCTTCCCCCTTCTCAGAATCGCGCACAGATTCTCGTTCTCAAATTCGACGAAGAGGGATTCCGAAGAGTGGGTTTCAGATTCGACGGAGGAAGAAGAGAGAGTGACGCTACCCCGTGTGAATCCTTCCGAGACGTTACGGGTGACGGAAATTATTTTTCCGGAGAAGAGAAGCACGCCGTTGTGCTCGTCGACAAGGTTTTGGACTGGATCTTGTTTCCTAGCGCGTGAGAGGGCAATAGAGCGTCCGATGGTCCAGGCGTGGGAGAAGCTGTTCTTCGGCAGGGTCCTCGCTTCCGTCCCATAGATAGGATTGACGCATACGCCTGAGAGGGAGCCTAGATCCGTGCATGCTTCGCGCAGTACGTTTTCCGCGTGATGGTAGTCCTTTTGAGTCGGCAAAACTTTCGTCTCGCCTTGGCCGTCTGCGACCGCGGCGGGAGCGACTGAAACACCGTTTAGACAGCGGACGGTTTGCCAGATGAATGGGTAGGCTCTGGCAACACAGTCAGTGTCGAGTGTGGTCTTACCCAGTCGAGATGCAGCGAGAAGAGCTTCGAACGCATTGAGGCCTCCAATTTCGTTGGGGATGATCGCATCGAATGTGGACAGTTTTGCAGCGGAGAGTACGGCGTTGATTCCGTTAATAACTCTGATTTAATTAGTAAGTTAAGGGAAGAGGCAAATACGAAAAGGGTGGGCGGCGCACTCATGCTCACCTGGAATGCGTTCCAGATAGACAGTGGGAGATCCCTAACAGTTAAATTAGCGGACCAGTGCTTAGATGGGTTAAGGAACTATCAACATACCATAAAACCAGCTATGAGCACGACCGAATTGTCGGGAATGGAATTTTGCCTCTTGATGGTTATCCCTTTCCCGCTTTCAAGTACTTGCATGCAAGCGATGTAGCTCGGGTATGGTTCACCGCAACTTCCGACTCCAAGGATACCAGCACCATCCTGGAGAAACTGGAGGTCGATCTCGGACAGGTACCATAGATCTCCTTTGATATTTGGTCGGTATGATTCTACGTCGATATGAGCGACAATGTCATATGTTGATGCTTTCCGAGATGCAGTGTTCAGCGGGTGAGAAAGGATCATCGACTTTTCAACTCCGTCAATGTCGAGAGACACTTCTACTTGATCCATAGGCTCTTGACTGGCCGTTCCTTCGTCTACAAGATCGGCGACGACGCGAACCATGAGCCTGGTAGCTCCGTTCGTGACGTAGGATATAGGCACGACATCAATTTCCACAATTTCAGTGGTCTCACTGCTTCCACCTGCTACAACACAACGCTTAATCGCCAAAGCTTTTGCTTCTTCAAGCTGTTCGTCGATTCTCTTCTCGGATGTAGGAATGGCGACGATGTCAACCATGCCGCTGATTTTCCCGATGGCAGCACCTACAGCATTCGCAACTTCGTAATGGGCTGGGCGAAGGAGCCTTCGAACACCGGCGAGTGTGTTGTCGATGATGATACTGCCACCCCCAACGAGGACTACAGTCGCGTCCCCTTGCTTTGTCTTGACCATGTCGATGGCTTCTTCAATCACCCTCTTAATCTCCTGCAACCCCGACGTTTTGATGGTTGGTGCGATGCGTTCAGTTAGGCCATTAGGCAAGACAAGATCCGTTGTCTATAATAATACATCAGAATGTCTTCATCCGCAGCCTAGGAAGACTTACGGTAAGGGTTTCTCCCCCAAAGTATATTGCCTCATGTTCCAATCGAGAGCCAACCGAATCAGGACCAACGGTCGTTCTTCCGGCCTTGTCTCTCACGACGGATCCACCCCCAAGAGCAATACTATGAACATCGGGGATCGTGAAGTTTGTCCTCACGCCCGCTATCTTGACAAAAGCTGCCGACTGTCGTGGGAAGCCGCTCTCCAGCAAAGCACAAATATCCGTCGTAGTGCTAAACAACAATTAGTCCCACATTTGCTCTCAGGAGGAATTGACTTACCCTCCGACATCCACAACAAGGATCTCGCTATCATCCTTCTCGTCAAGCCTCAACTGTCCTTGTGACAAAAATGCCGCTCCCCTTGCGCTATTCGTCGGTCCACCCTTGAAACATCTAACCGGATGCTCGCTTGCCTCCTTCGCTTTGCTCAAGGTTCCGTCATTGAGTGTGATATATAACTTGCATCCTCCTAATCTCCTGACTGCTAACTCAAACCCTTGGATGACATGGCGGGCAAAGCGACGCAGAGACGCATTGAGGATGCTGGCGTTCTCACGCTCGAGGAAGCCAAGACGTCCGATGCGGTGCGAACAAGATACGTCATAGCTGGGGCCAAGGATATAGGACAGGATTTCAGCGGCTTCATTCTCTTGGGCTGGATTGGAAGGAGAATAGATACCTATGACGACGACAGAGGTGATGGACTTTTGCTTGATTCTTATTGCTTGTTCTTCCAGCTGGGCACGTTTGAGTTTGGAGATACAGTGGCCGTCAACTGCTGCAGGCTTAGTGCGTGTTTGGGAGAGGTGAGAGGGCAATGCTTAGAAAGACCTTGGTAACCTCCATCGACATAGCCGCAATGGCCTTCCATCAAGTTGCGGAGGCCAACTGGGAAGTCTGCGAAAGGCGGAGAGCCTTGTGAGTATGGGCCGCATAGTCGGATGACTGCGACCTTATCAAGCTTGCTTGCGTCTTGTTCGATGACGGCATTCACGAATTGCTAGAAAAGGGTTAGGGGACTTCGTCACGTGGAGGGCTGGCATGCCTACCGTCGTCCCAATTTTCACCGATTTGATTCCTCCTGGATGAACGTCTCCTTTCTTGATGACTTCTTGAATGGCCAACTCGACGCCGGCCTGGATGTCAGAGGTTGTGGGAGTCTTGTGCCATGCCAACACCTGGTCCTCCTGAAGGATAACAGCCTTCGGGCCGGTCAGCAGCAGCACCAACAACGGAGAGCCCGAAGATGATCGATATATACTTACATCGGTGTTGGTCCCGCCAACATCAATCCCAATCGAACAGGAAGTACTCTTCGGTGGCATTTTTGGAATGAGAGAGGAGTATGATGGAAGATGACAGCAGATAGTTACACGGAGACATCATTGACGTCGCCTGAAACATGGAATAGGTTTCCCGAGGTGGTGAGGAGAATTTTACTACGTACTGCACGTTCACAGACTATAGTGGGTAGCCATAGGTCGGTCTCTGCTGTATGAAACGCGATCGCTCGGAGAATAGCGTGTTGTTGTACGGTGCACCGGGCCTAGGGTCCCTCTTAACATTCACCATGTGGCATGGATTGGGTAAGAGATTGATCGGCTAGATAAGATCAAGATCAGACCGGAAAGGCGGGGTCGGCAAAATGCCGCCGCTAGCTGGGGCTAGCTGCGTGTCGGTAGGGAGAACCCTGTGCAAGCTAGCTTTAAGACCATCGTTTCTAGCTCCTGACACAGAAAACCATCACCATACCATCGCAATCCTAGCTGGACCGCCTGGTACTGCTGCGTCGCAGTAATACTTTGATTGCGACGAGAGCTGTTGCGGTACGGGCATCTTCGACGCCTATTTGATATTTGGACCACATAAAATCCTCCATCAGCACTGTTCAGGAGCCGCTCTGCCTTCTCAGCTGCGAACTGCTGTACCGCATTGCCGCACTCCTCTCATGGACGACCACATAACTGCCGAGCAGGAGCAGAAGCATCCTACGAAGCTCGCATTCACCTCAATTGCTGCTCCCGACCCTCAGGAACCGAAGGAATCACAGGAATCACGTCAACCGTCGTTGGTGCCTCACGACCTGCACTACCAGAACCCGAACCCGAACGATCCTCCTGCGACGAAAAAGGAGCTGTACTCGTACTACGCCTACTATGCTGGCAACAACGGCATCGGCTCTTTCCAATAGTACGCAGCGCTCTCTCCCTCTTCTCAAGCTATGTGCTCACACATCCTAGTTCAAACCTTCTCTTTCAGAACCTGATTTACCAGGCGGCCTTCAATCCCAATATCCTACCCCTGGGAAGCGTAAGCTGTGATGTTGATCCCGATGCGCCATGCCACGTCTTTTGGAATGGGGGCACGAAGCAGTATTCGTCAGTCGTCTTGATTGCGTCAGGATTGACTTTCCTCTGCCAAGCCCTCGTGTTCATCTGCGTGGGCAGCATGGCCGATTACGGCAACTGGAATCCCTGGGTTGTGCGAGCGTTCTCCGTTCTTTCTTGGGCCTTTGAATTTGGATTTCTCGGGGTTAAACGGGCCGATCAGTGGCGAACGGCCATGGCGCTGTACATCATCAGCGGTACGTTCCGCAGCTCCCCACTTACCACTTCAAGTTGATTGACTCCTGATGATCAGCCATCACCTTCTGGGCTTCATACGTCTTCTTCAATGCCATCTTTCCAAAGCTGTCTCACGACCTCCCTGAGGTTCGCAATGCGCATGAAGAGCTGCTCAATGGCGGAATCAACGAAGAAGAATATCAACGCCGCTGCTCCATGGCCCGCTCTAAAGTCATGAACATATCCTACGGCTGGAACAATGTCGGCTTTACTATCTGTGGAGCTCTCTCTCTCGCCGCTCTTGCCGGCCTTCATGCAAACGACTCGACCGAGCAAAACAACTGGGGCTACTCTGTCTCCGTCGCCGTGTGCACCGGATTCTGGATAGTCCTTGCGATTCCTTGGTTTCTCTGGGAGAAGAAACGGGCCGGCCCGCCCCTGCCAAAGGGCGACAACTACTTCACTTTCGGTTTCAAGCAAACCTGGTTTGCCGCGAAACAGGTCTGGACGCTGAAACAAACGTTCTTTTACCTCGTTGCGTTCTTCCTGCTTGCCGACGGTATCGCTACGACCATCACTCTCGTGGCCATCGCGCAAACTGCCGTCGTCGAGTTCTCCGCCACCCAAAATACATACCTCATCATGGTCCAGGGTGGGTCTGCGGCCACCGGCGTCTTCGGTGCTTATTACCTTCAACGCTTCTTCAAGTTCCGCACAAAAACGATGCTCCAAGCTACCAACATCGGTTGTACGCTCGTCGCTCTGTGGGGCATGATTGGGATCTGGACGACCAAGGTAGGTTACCACAACCTGTGGGAATTCTGGTTCTTCAATGCGCAATTCGGCTTTACTTTGGGCGCGCAGTTTTCGTACGGTTAGGCTTTTATGGCGGAGTTAGTGCCAAGGGGGAGAGAGTACATGTTCTTCAGTCTTTTGGGGATTGTGAGTAAGGGCAGTGCGTGGATCGGGCCCATTATTAGCGCTGAGATTGTGGATTCCAGCGGCAATGGCTGGACTCCGTTCCCCTTCGTCGCTGCGCTTATTCTTGTTCCGACTGTGGGCATCTTCTTCATTAGCGAGGAGAAGAGCAGGGTGGAGTGCGCAGAATATCTCGCGAGAGAAGCGAAGGGGTTGAGGAAGGTGGACGTGGATGCGGAAACGAAGAGTGTTTGATCGCGAGGGAAATGATGCAAGTGAGTTGGCGGTAGGGTACATATGATCAACATATACCCATTTTGCGTTGCAACATTGGATATTGGATCTCGGATTAAAGTTTGGAAAATGCTGGTTGACATTCTTTTAAGCGTGTATTGACAAGGGCGGGTAAATGTTGGGTGACAGGTTGCACACATGTTGGGGTGCAGTGCATACATGTTTTGCATGGGATTCTTGAAAGGAATGTGGACACGAAGGGCAAATAAGGAACCACACCCGTGGGAACCTGTTTTCCTATCTACGTAGCACAAGATCTTCGGATCACCCATCTTTAATATCGCCCTCTTCGGAGGATTTTCGTTCTTGGACCGCAGAAACCAGTCTTGGCAGCATATTAGAAAGAGAGTCTCGATCTTGGCAAGCAGCACTCTCCACCCCATCATTCTCCCCTTGGTGCTGTAAGGCAGTCTTTTCTTTCTCTGCCCAAAAGCAAACATGATGCTCATGCGGCTGCGATTCTCACGTGAGTTATCGGTCCGATTCGTATCGGCCCCGCACCCGCGATCCGCGTGTTCCAACCTCAGGTTCACCTTCTAACCTTCCAACCACAAGGTACGCCATCGAGAACCCCTTGCATCCATCTTGATTTCCAATCGCATGATGCGCAATGGCACCTGGCATGGGCATCAAGCCTCCTGCGCACAGGACAAAGACAGGTAACGCTCCTTCTACGATAACACGAACTCCTTGACCGTGCGGCGTAGCAGGCTGACACGTGTAGGTTGCCTGACGTGTCGAAAGCGCAAAGTGAAATGCGATGAAGAGAAGCCCGATTGCTTTCGCTGTAGGAGGCTATTGATGAAATGTATCTGGAGCGAGGAAGTGCTTGAAGCGCGGGCGCGGCAGCAGCAACAGGCGGCCATGAATGGAGGTGCGGTCAATTCGCTTGTTAGAAGAACAAGCAGTATCCCAACCATCTCGTCCGACACGCAAACCTTCATCACTGAGTTTCCTAATGCGGATCGCTTTTCCGTGCCCTATCTTCATCATTTTACGAGCTTTTGTAGCAGGTTCTTGGCGTATCCGAATGACGCGGAGGGCAATCCTTTTCAGCAAGAGTTGGTGCCACTCGCGGCGCAGAGCCCGGCATTGCTGTATGCGATGTCAGCGCTTGCGGCGGGACATATGGCGAGGGGGCAGCCGAAGCATACCATGGCGGCTATGAAGTATTATACCATGGCTCTTCGCGAATTGAATACGACGCTCGAGGATCCTGCGAAAGTGCGGTTAAGCTCAACCTTGGGCACATGTCTATTACTCTGCGTTTATGAGGTACTTTCATTCGCCCCGTTCGTTAGCATTCATTCATAATTCAAGGGAGGATGCTGATGGAATAGATATCCCACTCAGATGAAAATCTCTGGTTCCGACACCTCCAAGGGGCACGAGATCTCATCCTGCACCGAGGCGGACCAAAAACCAGCGACTTCCTCGTCCGCTTCTTCTCCCTGCTCGACATCTCCGGCTCCCTACTTACCGGCAAAGGACCTCTTATCTCCGGAAACTACTGGCTCGACGAAGAAGAAAACGGTGCTTCGCACACCAAACTCCGGAATTGGCCTTACTACGACGACAACGCGATCATGGTTGACAATTTCCACTCCCTCATGGTTCACATGGCAAGACTGTCGAATTTGTCTGCGGACTCCATGACAGACTTTGGGAAGAGGAATGCGGATTTGATTGAGAAAAGAGCTATGCAAATACGACACGATCTCTTTGAATGGTGGAATACGCGTCCGCCAAATATCAGAGATCAAAGCAATAACTGGCGGAGAGCGAGGCCCGATCTGACGCTCGCTGAAAAGTTAGAAGAAGAGTCGTTTTCGAGTACCAGATCCGTCGTATACGGCTGCATAATCTACCTGCACCACATCATCGACCCGTACGGCCTCAAGCCTCAAGCACAGGAAGTCGCCGATGCTATCAAGGGCATTCTGGATATCTCGAGGGAGACACCGGAAGGACTGGGTTTGGAGATGGGGCTTTTCTTCGGCTTGTTTATGGCGGGTGTGGCGATTTTTGATGATTTGGAGAGCGAGATCTTGATTCGGACGAAGTTGGCTAATGATGCTAATATTACTATCTATGTAAGTGTTCAAGGTGTGTGCGTGGGGGAAGAGAAGGGATGGAGGAATGTTGTGGTCGTGATGCTGATACATTTTAGCATGCGGATTCCGGGCTGGAGTTGCTTGAAGCATTATGGGCGAAACAGCGACAATATAACGTCAAATATGACTGGCGCGAAGTGCAGAAGGAGATGAAACTTCAAGTGTACGTCAAATCCCCTTTTCCATTCCCTGGGTTCTTGCTAATGGTGTGAGGCAGATTTATATTTGCGTGAGCAAAGTGCGATGACATTTGTGTTGACATTTGATAGCGTTCAAACAGGTGTTGGGCGTTCAATGTGAGAACTCCTCGGCGTTTTCCAAGATCTTGGAAGGTATATTTTATCCCTCCCTTGTGCATATCCTCGTTAACTGACTCCCATCCTAGAGGTAAACCTGCAAATAGTGCCCAGGTGGTCGTTGTTTATGATTTAGGACTTACTAACATGTATCTCCTTTTTTATAAATGCAGAAGAATTCCCTTTATGATCTCTCAAGTACCTTCATCAGCTCAATTACATGTCGATCATGCCATTTAGTTACTACCATGCCCCTATTTTCCCACTAGCGCAGCCAAGAACTCATCTCATCTACTAGTATTCGCCAAGCTCACTTCATCCTCTACTGATTAATTATGTCAACCACGCCTGCAAAGTTCTTTTGAGTGGTATACGTGGAGTACAGTATGCTTAGAATAGGCGGGGTGTACTAGATAACTGAGGAGAGAAGAGAAGGAAACAAGGTTGCGGTAGATAGGAAGAGTATGGGAGCGATTAATAATATAATGGGTGGTGTACGGATCGTATTCGTGGCGTGTATGTGAAGTGCTTGGGATGGAAGCACGTTACATGAGGAAGGACATGGGAAGGGAGTGGTGAAATTAAGTGGAGATTGGTGGTGGATGTTTATAGGATGTAGGGAGGACGAGGAAGGTAGTACATATAAAGCATGTTTGATTCATGAAGGATGGATGCATCAACCGCTTGTCATCATTGTTGAGCACGCGATCTGGAAATGTTCGTGCATTTTGGTGGGAATGGTGTCAGCATAGCTGAGGGGTAGGCACCGAAGCCTCACGGTGGACGCTAATTTGTTTTGTCAACCAAGGTAGTAACGTCCCAGACTCTCCCGGTAACCGTTCACTCATTAGGATCCTCACTTCTCGCTGCTTGCCGTATATTCCACGCTGAATTAACCTTTATTTCCCCCTCATTCCGACTGTTTATGAACTTATGAATATCGAACAATTTCTAGTAACCTATGCCTAAGTCGGTAATCTCAATCAGCTTTCAGCTTTGCTCGGTTGTCCTCGCTCTGAAATTGATATTTACAGGCATCATCCGCTGAACTTTGGCCGACAAAAACCGGAAATTTTGCGTCTAGGTCAAAATGAATGGCTCGGTCACTCGACAGCTCTGCCTCTTCTCTTCCAGTGCATATACCGACCCGCTCGTATAGTTGTTGATCGTCATATACGCAGCGTAGAAGAAGATCTACAGTGGAGAAAATTGGATCCCGGTGCCTATTAAAATCTTAGACACCCAGTCGGGCTAGACCCATACCGGGCCATCCCAAAAACTCACTAAAAATCACGAATTTTAAAACCGTGCGTCTCCACTAGAACGCTATAATAAGGTCTAAAAATTTAAATATAAACTTTTTGTAATCTAAAAAAATTGTATTTTATATTATTTTTAAATTTTTATTTCACGTTGCCAACCCATGATACCTTCTAGGGCGTTCTGGAGAGCCTTCACCACGAAGCCCCTATTCACATCACGTGTTAACGCATAGGCCTCGCGCTAGTGCACAAGCCTACCCATTCAATCTACTTACAACCGAGATTGCTGCTCGGCCTACCTGCGGCGATACCTCAGCCTACCTCACTTGGCACCACGTGATGACGTGGCGACCGGCGATAACTCGGCCAACCTGCTCGCTTCCACCTCCACAACACCACACTCAGCAATATTGAGGTAAGTATAAATATTGCGAATACATTCAGAATCTATTCCAACAGGGCATGGATCTGAACGCATTCCGAATGCATTCCAGCTTGTTTATTTATATCAGGCGTTAGGGGTGAAAGGTCTTAGCATGATACCCAAGGCTTTTGTGGTTCGAAATCTCCAACTCTATTAACTTGGTTCAGAACTCACTCAAAGTAACCCGCATACTTAAATAGGAGGTTGTCTAAGTTTAGCGAAGTGAATTTGTACAGAAGCTATTCTGAATATATTCAGAATACATCTATTAGGAATATGTTCGGAATGTATTCGGAATATGGTAGAACTAAATCTCACTAGATCGTGGCGGTGATACACCTATATTTGTTAACATTCATTGTACTATGCATTTAATATAAATATGTGTACTCATTGTTGCTTTTTTTGCTTGTAAACAGTATCGTCAAATTCGTATTTCTGCTGTAAAAGTTGTGGGTGTTCAGCCTACATTTTTAGCCCCGAGGTAGGCCGAGCTAGGTGACATGGTATGCCAAGACAGGTAGCCCGAGTTTCCCCCGCAGGTCCCCCGAGCCGTACGTCCGGTTTAAGATCTAAAACCCGTGGTGACAGATTGGGTTCCTCATCATCTTCCCGACAATCAAGGAGCTGGCAGGTGTTGTGGTTATGTACGCACTCATCAAGCCATGAGCGTTTCTTTGGAGGTAGATTCGGAACCAGCGTAGCCACAAAGCTTAGGAGGTGTCACCGAACAACCTTCGAGGGACACAAGAAGATGGAGAGAACTCGATTGATTGACAACTGAGTAAAGCTATCCCATATATAAATAACAAGTAGAATGTACTAGAAGGAGGATTTGTAAGCTTTATAAAGGTCGACAGGGGGTTGAAACAATCGTGTTACTCGGTTACAGGAGGAATCGGGAACGGCCAGGGAATTGATTCGGACTCGGGCGGTGCGAGAAGTGCGATCGTCTTAGAAAGGCCCTCGAGTTTAGACTTGATCCAGATCTGGGCAGGTCAAGTCGTAGAATTCCTAGCTGACTTCAAGTGAATCCTAACGTTGTAATATTCCTTGATTCCGGAGGGCCAATTCTCTGCCAGTCCAGATTTCGACACTTCTCTGAGTAATTCACATGGCAGAGAGTACTCAGTAGTTGGTACCTGCAATGCTTCTGGTTTAAAAAAAACCATCTGTTGTAAATGCGAGTAAGTGGTGTTTTTCATAATCGCTTGCTATTCATAGCTCCTCTCACACGAGAAGGTTGTGGCAAATAGGGCAAGGCATGAATGACATAAGGAGTGTAAGCGAAAAAACTGTCGTGAAGAAGGTAAATGGAGAGAGAAGTAAATTTCGATATGAGTGAGACGCAGATTGCCGGAACCAGACAGCAAGCCATATCATAGCCTCGTTAATATGGTGTGAACAAGTGCTATATGCTAACCAGCACCCCCAAAGCGAGTCTTTTCCATCGAGACCTATGGGAAAAAAAAAAAAAAGAAAGAAATCTGCGGCCTTATATGTCATTAGAGATTCGCAAAGTTAGCTCCAGTTGCCGACGGGTACGAATCAGGATGTAGTCATTCGGTGTCCAGGCCGGCAGAAGCAAGGAAATATACCGGTATCCGTTTTACTTCCATATAACGTTTGTAACTGAGTTTCTGGTTTGTATTACCTTAGAAGCAGCCATCCACTAATTACACAATCTTGAGTTACTCTAGAGCAACTTAGCCAACGAAATAGCAACTAAATTGGATTACACCCGATTCAAATCATTTATAAGTAGCGATTTATGTGCTTCAATAGGCGCATCAGCTGCGAAACTAATGGCAGCACGCGTAGGAACGGAATGTCATCACGGGTGTACCATCGCACATGGCCATGCACATCCCAACCCATACGTCCACTTACGCATTCTCATGAATAGCCTCATCATACTCAAGGCAATCAAATTCATCGACCTATATTTTTGAATACATCACTCATAAATTTTCAGAATCCAAAACCCTTCATAAACACATCCCTTCATTCCCTCGATTCTACTCTCTTATTCCACCCTCAAACCCAAGGCCGCCCCTCCCTCCTCTCTCCCGCACTCTCAAGCTCCACAATCCCCTCAAACCCTTCCCTATCCTGACCCTCAAACTTCTCCTCATACCACATCAAACAAATCACTAGGGTGATCGTCATGAGTACAAAATCGTAAAGATAGAGCGGCCATTCGTGTCTTAAGAGGTATCCTTCCTATTTCTTTCGTTAGCATAATTCCTATCAACCGAATTTTATTCGAGAATTAGAAGGGAAAGGGGTGAAGAGAGAGAAAAGGGTACAGGGAAGGGACAATTACCGGACCCATGGCGTACTCGACGCATCGACACCCATTCCTAACCGTAATACACGCCGCAACAAGATACAACAACCACATATGCATCCACAACTTCCCATCCAGCGGTTTGCACTCCGGCGTCGGACTCTTGAGTACCCTCCGATGCCAAACGACCGCAACGACGGTGAAGAATCCGAATAGGAACATTTGGACTCCCAGGCCACCAAGTATAACCTACATCCCGTCAACCCAACTGCTCCTCCACTACCTACTAACTATTATAGGTGAAGAAGGAGAACAAGAAATGGGTTGTCATACCTGCTCCCCGGTCTCAGTCTCCACCTTCCGCGCAACCAACACCCCACCCGTACACTGCATCAAGAAAGTAATCACATCTCCAATTCCAAAGATTCTTCCCAGCGACTTTGGCTGGATGGGGGAATGATGCCCGGCATTCACCATCATGATGACTCGACCTAGAATAATATAAATGCTTGCCGCGATCATGATAGGTGCGATGAGTATCATGATGGATTGGACGAGGTAGGGGAAATTGGCATCCGTGTTGTTGTGCGCAATACCACGCGCTGCGTAGCCAATTGCTTCGTCTAAAATATCATCAGCATGACAATCATAGGTAGATTGGGATT
The DNA here is from genome assembly GCA_010093925.1 of Zopfia rhizophila CBS 207.26. Taxonomy (NCBI): domain Eukaryota; kingdom Fungi; phylum Ascomycota; class Dothideomycetes; family Zopfiaceae; genus Zopfia; species Zopfia rhizophila. Next base: position 261,834 of record ML994679.1, on the reverse strand, counting down.
TTAAAGTTGACGGAGTAACGGGATGATGCGACCGAAGGAGGAAGGAAGGTAAGGGAGGTGTACTCAGAGCGCCAAAGATGAAGGGAACGCATATTTTTGATCGCGTTTTTATGAAGCGGAAGATATGGAGGATGGTAAGGATGCCAAATACTATGGTGGCGGTTATGGAGGCAATGAGGGAAGGGTTGTAGTGCCAGAAAATGTGTTCTGCGTCGGAACCAGCCATGATGGTGGGGTCGCGAGAAATGAAGAAAGAAGCGTAAAGGACGTCACACTCAGAAAGACGAAAGAGGAATGAATATTGAGGGAAGGTAGAAAGCCGATTAAGACGTAGGGCAGATGACAACAAGTGACGTTGGAGGCAAGGGGCGAAGGAGTTGGAGTTTGGCGATGAAGTCGGAATGCAGGAAAGGGAAACATATAAGCTTTCGATCGGAGAATAACTATAGAGATAGGCCAGGGATTTTCTTCCAATTAAGCAAAGCTTGCGATTCCATATTACCTATTTAGAAACCTACGTGGATGAAACGTACTCCTATGCCTAATCAAGGTTTTGGGACTTGATTACATGGCTGAAACAGTTGTCATCAGAGAGTGCGAATGCGAGGGATTGTTGATGTATCTGTGAAGCATATCCAAAGAAAATCTTGGCCAAAATGTAGGCAGAACGTACGTATGTTCCTTGGCTGCATCATGCTCTCAATCGGGCCGGACTGGAGCTGCCGTTCGGTCTCGGTCTTCTCGAACCTCAGAATATTCCGTAACAGGATGTCTGCGTGCATCATATCAGGGCCCGACTGTGTTCCTGGACTTATCATCTCTTGTACCTCTTGGTGTTTACCTCGTGCGCTGATGCCCAGTCGTGCTGAGGTCGGTACCGTAGATCAATCATCTATCCGGAATGCGAGTGCGAGCGCGATGCCACTACCCAGACCCCGGTCGCCTCATACAGCCATCCGCGTTTAGTACAATCACAGGTTGATAAAGGCGTCAACCCTTGATTTTGAGATGGGTAAAAATTAGTCCTAGAGACAGCATCCGTTGCATCCCACAATCCCAAGCGTTTCCAACTACAACCCCACCCACTCCGCACCAACAACCCATTGACTCAAATCTTCAAGAATGGCTACCGCAACCGCTACCATGACCGCTGCACCAAACGGCGACGTGAAAGCCCAGCTCAACTTCTGGCCGCGCTCCCAAACGCCTATAGAACCGCTCGACTTCACAAAGCCCGATGCCGAAAGAAAATTCAATGAGTTGAATAGAACGATCGATGCTATCGATCTCACGGTTCAAAATGTTCGTGGTCAAGAGTCTGCCTTCACGCTCGACAAAAATGGGTTTCAATATGTCGATCATGAAGTGCCAGGATTGAATGATGCGAAAACTGATGATCAGATTCGCGAACTGTTAATTCCCGCGACGGAGGTGCTTGTGAAGAAGATGTAAGTGGTGCTCGAGAGTTGAGAAGTGGAGAGACGATTGATGTATGGGTGAATGAGCTAATGACTGACAGGACTGGAGCGTACAAGACGCTAGTCTTCACTCATCGAATCCGGAATCTCGCGCAAGACGAGGACAAGCGGGCCGACAATCGAGCCCCAGCGCACAGTGTGCATACCGACTTCACTCCCTCCGGCGCACTACAGCAACTCGTGACGGTACTTAGAGACCCGGTTGAATTGGAAAGGGTGAAGAATGGGCGGGTTCTGGCGATCAACGTCTGGAGGCCATTGAAAACCATCAAAAAAGACCCATTGGCTGTATCGGACTGGCAGTCCATCACTTCATCTGATGTGGTAGCGAATCGCATGGTTTTCCCAAATTGGTGGAATGAGCTGGGTAAGGTGAATTGGAGGGATGGCCAGAGGTGGTTCTATTTGAAGGAGCAGACTCCGAGTGAGCCGTTAGTGTTCAAGCAGTTTGATAGTAAGGTACAGGATGGAGGCATGACGCTTCCCCATTCTGCGTTTATCGACCCCCAGTGGGAGGATGCAGAAGCGAGGGAGAGTATTGAGATTAAGATGTTTGCTTTTATCGAAGAATAGGATTTGTGGATCGCGACTGGGAGCGGTGCTGGCATCGAGTATTGTATCTGTATTAGAAGAGTTTGAGCGTTAGAATTGAAATACCATCCAAAGCTATCGTACCACCCGAGTCCACCTCTGGAAGGGCATCCCAATTTACAACTCCGCCAACGTCCTTTCGCTTTACGTAGCCTACGGTTATAGCTACAGAAGTCTTTGTAGAGCTAAACTTGGGCGTCTAGAGCAGTAGTATCATGAATTCGACTAGAAATGTAGGCTAGGTTGTAGGTTGAAGTGCCATGCCTGTTCCGCCGGAACTGAAAGTGGGCTGGCTTGGGTCTGCCAAAATGGAATTGAATTACATCAAAATAACTTGCACTTAGCTGTCCAAACTGATGTTCTGCCATCCTGCTAGAAACCACCACTCCGCCCCCGCATACCCGAGAATCTGGAGATACCGAGCCAATAACTCCCCTGTAGCCGCATCTTGACCAACCTTTATCGCCTCGATAAACTCGGCGTCCAGCTTAACAGGCCACAGCATCACCGCCCTCATTGTTGGGTACCCTGAATGATCGATACCAAACTGAAGCGAATCTCTCAGATCCACAGCCGCTCTCGACACAGCAGGCGATGACTCTGAAGTTCCAACTGCGAAAGATTGTAACTCCACAAGAAACGAAGATACGAGGGGCGGGGGTTTGGGATTATCTGTTGCTTGCCGCAAAATGACGGCGAAGGGACCAGTGTGGATGAGAGGTTCCGAAGTATTCAAGATTGTGTTCATCCCACGCAGGAGATAGAATATTTCAACCAATGCATCCAGGGAGTTTGACGACGAGTCTGCAAATGCGTTGAGCGTGATGAGTGATGCGGCGGCCCATAAAGCGTGACAATTTGCAGCATTGATATCCGGCAGTACCCGATTGATGCCCGTGATTGCGGCCGTTTGGTGTGTCGATGCAAGGAGTCGGTATTTGTGCCGGGCGGAAGGATTAATATACGCAAGGTGATAGGCGGAGAACGCGAGTATGCAATGCATGAGGAAGTTATGCCGGAATGCCTCTTGTGGCACGCCGTAGCCCCAGGTTTGCTTCGCTTGATCGACGCCCGGCATCGTGTTCCAAGCGTGGGCTGTATAGTGGTGCATTAATTCTAGATCTGCCATCCATCCACCCGTTTCCCCCGACGTAGCCGGGGAAGGAGCATATCCGATCCCAGGGAGATGAGAGGGTGATGGAGTCACGGAAATGCTGGACTGTGTGTCGGGACTGGCTTGCGTAGAAGCCTGACTAGGAGTCTCGCTCTCCGTACCAGTTACTGGTTCATAGTTCATAGAAGCCTGAGCATTGGTGTTGAAAGGGATCGGAGCTGTCAGGAGACTGCACTCGACTCCATATTTGGAGCAGTTGGCGCACGGCATCTGCTCGTCGCACTGGTGGAAGTAGTTGTCGACTATTGCGCCATGCCGTCGTTCAACCTTTACGCACCTTCACGCGTCTAGCCTTGCAGTGCTTACACCCATTCCGCGACTTCTTCGACCCTAGCCGTGGCACATTGGTCCAAGTCAAACTAAGTTGTCACTACAGATACTCCGCTTGAGGCTTAGAGTGGTGGAGGAGAGTGCGAGAGCGAGTACGAGAGTGCGGGGGATTATGAAGGTTAGATTAAGGTTGAAACCGCCGAACAACCCGAATGCGAGACCGATGGCTAATCCGGTTCGGGAAATATATGTCCAATTAGAGGAACTGCGTTTTCGGACTACGGATCGAACATTTGTGGATCTTCAAATCGATTTATATGTAAGGTAAGAATCACCGGCATAAATACAAGCCTTCTCGGTGGTACTCGCCGTTCTAAGGATAGGTTCAGGACGCGCACATGGTTCATCAGCTTTCGAGGCTTCACAAGCAATTTTCAGCCATTTTTATCCCCAAATTTCCCTCACACTCGTCGTCTATAGGGCTGAGAGGGGCGGTGATGGACAACCTTTCAAGGAAGGTATCGTCAGCTCGGCTTCTTCCATGAGGGAAGGGTGCGGCTGCGATGAAAAATCTAGGGGCTACTTAAGATGCGACGGTCGGTCATTGTTTCCCATCCATCACTGACTTTCCAGATTCTCTTCTCTATGGTTTCTATCTTAATCATGCATTCGTCTTCAGTGATAGCAGTTTCCGTGCTTTTCGTTAGCGCTTTGGCATTTCCGGGAGAAATATGCAAAACTTCTGCCAATACTTCCGATCCTTCCATGGCGTGTGCGTTGCTCAAGCAAACATATCCAAACATAACGTTCCTTCCCGACGATGAGGGGTACAAGGCGGAGAATGAGGGTATGACATCAGTTTCCATTCGAGAATCTCTAATGTGACGTGTTTCAGTATCATGGTCAACTCAAGCCTGGCTCGGTCCTGCATGCATCTTCACTCCTCCTAGCGCAAATGAGCTCTCTTTCGCTGTAAAAGCTCTGACCAATACTTCAACTCCATTCGCAATGCGAGGAGGTGGCCACATGCCAATCGCAGACGCCGCGAATATCAACTCAACGGGAGTTCTTATTTCCAGTACCAAGTTGAACACCTTGAAGCTTTCCGAAGATAAGGGGACAATGTCGATTGGACCCGGTCCACGATGGGGCGATGTCTTCACGTATCTTGACGGAACGGACTTGACGATTGTGGGCGGAAGGCTTGGGCCTGTGGGAGTTCCAGGGCTGCTTCTTGGCGGTGGCATTTCCTACTACAGTTACAAGCACGGATTAGGATCAGCGGGAGGAAAGATTAAATCTTACGAGGTAGAATCATCATCTTCTCCCAGCCCGATTTGCGAGATTCCAAAATAATAGCACTAACTTTTCCATTAGGCTGTTCTCGCAGACGGCACCATCGCAACGGTAACAGGAGATAATGAATATTCAGACTTACACTGGGCCCTCCGCGGCGGCGGCAACTCGTTCGCCCTCATAACCCGCTTCGACCTCCAAACCTTCTACGCCGGCACTCCCTTAATGGCCGAAGCCAAATACGCTGAGACTGAATCAACCAAAGATGCCTGGCTCGCCGCGGTCCTCAACTTCGCCTTGAATGGAGACCAGGATACGGCCGCTGCCATAACCCCCGTTGCACGATGGGGTCCCAACTTTACTGCCCCGTCCTATGAATCCACGCTCTTTTACAATGGCACAGTTGCTCCTACCACCGGCCCTTTTGCCAGCTTCTATGGGAACGGAACAGAGCTACAAGCAGTGAATGGTTCGAGTACGCTACGACCGATTACACTTGCTGCGTATGGGAAGGCGGTGCGTGAGGCTTTTAAACCTGGTGGTCTTGGCTATGGGTTTCGACAAAAGTTTCGAGTCGTGAGTACGAAAGCCACCAAAGAAGCGCTTGACATCGTACACGATACGTTTTTCTCGAAGCTCGAGGAATCCGGTATTCCCAACCCCCTCCCAGGCTTCTTCACCGGCCTTGCATTCAACGCCGTCACGAAGACCATGGCCGAGCAATCAGCCGACTCACCGCAGGGTCTTGATCCGGAGCCCGCGTTCTGGGTAGAGGAGAGTCTTACATGGAAGAATGAAGCGGATGATGCGGAGATAGAAGAGTGGGTCAGAAGTGTGAACAAGGAAATCGAGAAGAGGTTGGTGGAAGTTGATGGAAAGAGCAGGTATGTCTATTTGAATGATGCGGATAAGGGGCAAGAAGTGTTCAAGGCGTATGGAGAGGAAAATTTGACGAGGTTGAAAGAGATTAGGGGAAAGTATGATCCGGGACGCGTGTTTACGGATTTGATGCCCGGAGGGTTCAAGGTAGAGCACTCATGACCGCCGTGTCATTAGAATGAGCATGGATAGGTCAAGTCCAATCATTCTGATAGAATAGACACTTAAGGGTCTAGCGTAATCTTCTTTGTTTCTCTCTGCATAATACCTTTCTTACACTCCTTTTCCCGTCAATTTAGATGTACATTATCTTAGCCTTACAATTTCATACAACTCACATCAAGACTCTGCCGCCCTAACTACAAGGCTAAAGAAAGAAGTCGTTCGGAAGATCGAGCATATCAACCCAATGGTCTCCTAAAGTCTCTTCGCATCCTCCCCCATCCCCTTGTCCTCCATATCCATCTTCGTCCCTTCCTTTCGATGCTTCATCTCCGCAATCGCCTCATCAAGCTTCGGATGCTCCTCTTTTGGTTCTGTGAACCCGTATTTCAGACTATGGAGAGGTTTGTGGAGCGCTTCCTTGACTTTTTCACCAATTGAGGGACGTCTGGTTTCTTTGTGGGCGTCTGGATGAAGAGGTGTTAGCTAGTGTTACGGCAGTATGATGAGGCGTGCGGGGGATGGCATTCTTTGGAGACGGAAGGGTGTGGTATGAAGGCGGGGTATACCTGGTTCCTGGTGAGAGGTGGAGGGGTTGGTGTCTTCCATGGTGGTGTTAGCTTTCTTCGTTGTGTTTGGGGTTTGATTTATTGATGCCTTTGACACCTTGACTGCAGTTGATTTGGCCTTTGGTATTCAGAATATGGTTATGGCATTTCGAGATGTAGATATACGAATGTTGAAACAAAAGACAGCCCTTACGTCATATGGTCACACCACCCTTGCCTTTGGGAGCACTAAACTCCTTGGTGTAACTTTATTGGCATATGGATGATGCGATCGACTGCGGGGAAGTCGGTGTTTATGTGAAGGTGGTGCAGGAGCTTTTCCACGTGGCGGGAATGCGGAAGAGAGTCTGCTCACGTGACTTGCTTTTTCTGAAACCCACTCGTCGTACATTTTAAGCTTAGCAGCGCAATTTCCCTGCCTCCTCTTCCAATTATCTCTTCTTCTATTACTTCTGACTTTCAGCTTGCAGCATATCTCTAATTCTGGGCAACAGCTTTCATTTTCCCACCCATCGCCGTATGAGAACAGGTTTGCCAGGTAGGAGTTCCTCCGAGGGTTGAACTGCACCAGGATTTTCTGTTCTCTGGTCCCATATTACTTTCTGGTTCACTCAAATAGGGATCAAGTTGGGGGAACTGCGGGCTATATCGAGGCATATCAAGGTGTCGCAGTGAAATTAAAGGGCGAGGGGGCTGGAGCTGAACCTGAGGACCAGGCACGGTCCGATTAAGAGAAGGTGGAGGCGGGTTCGAAAGCGCTCAAGCCCTAGGCCATGCATGTGGAAAAGTTTCATCCCAATTAAGTGCGTGATGTTAGGACTGCGTGCATGTGTTTCAGAGTTCCTCTTGTTCAGCTGTACGCGGGTTTTCGTTTGGGGGTTGAATTCATCTCTTGGCAGATCCTGGCTCCTGTGCACCACTACGGTGAAACCCCAGGAACAAGGGATCACCTCGCTCCATCTTATGATGAGAAATATGCGAGCATCATGGAAAAAGAAATGATGAATATATTTTGAGGCTCCCAAAACTGGTGACTTTCATTTCGCAACCCTCCCAAAATCGTTAAAGCCCTCCTAATTTTACTCTCCATGTTGATTCGTTCACCACCGCCCACAGCCATCACCAGCCACAAATCCGCGTGTTTGGGCTGTGCGAAATGTTGGCGAATGACGATTCTGACATAAGAGCAGTCTGACTTGGCAGCGACCCTTATTCAGCAGGATGCGGCTATGCTCTGTTCAGCCCGGCAAATGATCTGATCTCGAACTCAAGTGGCCTAATCGGATCGTCAAGTTCGTTAATGCCTCCAAAGCGGCTCATGGGCGCAGTCGAGAGCCAGGCTTGGACGACGTCGTTTCCAGAGGCTGTTCTCGCAAAACTGCCGCCTAAAGGAGTAGGATAGAAACACGGAAACGGTGGATGTTATATCAGATGGAACGCCTTCTCGTCTTTTCCTCTATGCTTGTGCACCTTGAGCGCTTTTCAATTTGTGTGCTTTCCCATATTCACTTTTCTTCTCGATTCTTGTTGACACCGTCATTCCGGTTGTTTCATCAATTCTCGGAGCAATCGTTCTTCTATCAATACCCAGAACATCGATACGCAGAACTTTCAGTATTTTCCCGGTCTACCTATTGTTATGTCGCGGCACGCTTTTTCTGTCCTCTTTAGCCTAGGAAGTCTCTCACTCGCAGCCGCCACCCCATTATTCCCTAGGCAGAATAACGTTACGAACACAACGACGGTCCAAACCTTCGCAGAGGTAAGCCTCAAAACACCTTCACTCCTTGATCACAGTTCCATCTCCGGCAAGACATACAAGGGACATCAACTTGCGCCTCACCCTCCAATCCTAGTCGATGCAGACATCCTCATGTTTACGCACCTAGATCTGAGCCCACAGTTTCCTGCAGCCATAACCAGTGGAGGTATAGAGCCGGAGGAAAGTTGTTGGAGGTGATCTAGTGTGCAGTGTCCCATCAGCTCGGCTTCATCTTGTAGTGTGTATTTATTAATAGCGACGTATCTAGGTTCCCGTATCCGCGAACCTGACCTGGACACCGTGCTTCGATGACTTCACCTGCGCAAACCTTGAAGTACCATTAGATTATGCCGACCTGAGTGCAGGTACCACAGTTGTAGCGTTTATCAAGAAGGACGCTCGAACCCAGCCTGCGAAAGATATCCTCTTCAACCCAGGAGGACCGGGTGGATCAGGGATAAGTTTCATGATTGCAGCTTCTTCGCAACTCAATCAAATCCTCGGCTCGCAATATAACCTCGTGAGCTTCGATCCCCGTGGTGTGAACAACAGCGGACCAAATCTCGATTGCTTCGAAGGCAAACCCGCACTCCGCGACTTCTACGATACGCAAACCTTCCAATCCGTAGACGCAAACTCGACCACCTCTTTATCAGAGCAATTCTCAAAAGCTGACGGCTTCGGAAAATGGTGTACCCGGACTCTCAACGATACCGCTGGTTATGCAAATACGCCTGCGGTGGCGACAGATATGTTGCATTTCGCCGAACTGCGAAAGGAAGCGGAGGGGAAACCGGCCGATGAAGCAAAACTCTACTACTACGGCGTTTCGTATGGCACCATTCTCGGCAGCACCTTCGCATCTCTCTATCCCGATCGGGTCGGCCGCTTAATCCTCGACGGCGTCGCCGACGCAGAAGATTACTACGCCGGACTCTGGAAAAGCAATCTCCACCAAACCGACGACGCCATAAACTCATTCTTTGAGTTCTGCTACAACGCTGGGTCCGACTGCATCTTCCACCAGAGTGCCTCCTCACCTGCAGACATCGAGCGTCGGTTCAACGCCGTTCTAGAGAGTTTGTCGGAAACTCCGCTCTCCGTGTCAGACCCCGAGATCGTCGACTACCCCGTCATCGTAACGGCCGGCGACGTACGGGGCTGGATATTATGGGCCATGTACGGCGCCATCGAGCGCTTCCCCATTCTCGCGCGCATAATGGCGGAATTGGAGGTTGGCAATGCTACGACTTACATAACCCTCTCTCAAGAAGGCAAAGCGCCTGAAAGCGAATGTAACTTCGACGCACCACTCTACAGCTCCAACCAGCCAAAACTCCTGATATCTTGCAACGACGCTAATGGACGGTACAATATGTCGACGGTGGAGGCATGGAAGAAGCATGTTGATGAGTTGGTGGATCTGAGTTTTTATATCGGCGAGGTGTGGGCACCTAGCAATAGCGTTAATTGCAGGTCTTTGGAGGTCAAGCCGCCTAAGAGCCAGGTCTTCAATGGATTCAAGAATGGCACTAAAACAAGCTTCCCCATCCTCTTCGTCGAAAACAAATTCGACCCCGTCACACCCTCCGCAAAGAAGATGTCCTCGTTCTTCCCTGGCTCCGTCGTCCTGACCCAAAACGCCGTCGGTCACGGTTTGAGTGCCGCGGAGTCGAACTGCATAATCGGCTATGTGCAGCAGTACCTCGGAAACGGAACGCTGCCCAAGGAGAACACGGTTTGCGAAGTGAAAGATGTGCCATTCCTTGCTAGTGAGGAGAGGAGAGCGTTTCTTGCTAAGCGGAGCGTGAAGTTGTAAGATAGTGTTTGGGGTGTTCGGTAGACTTGTTGGATTTTGGGATCTGAGATGAAGAGTTTGGCGTTTTGGCGTTATACATACCCTGAGACTCATGCATCGCTCCCTAGCAATAGAGATAAGACGTAATGTGAAATATTCACCACCTTTCAGCTCCAGCGGAACACAGAATGTTAAAGTATGCCTTGGACGTGGCCGTGCACCTTGTCCTGCATTTCTATCTGATCCTTGAATCCTCCTGTCTAGGCGCTTGGGCCTACTAGCTTTACAAATCCCCCTAGAGGCATAATAATAGGCGCTTAAAGCCAGGGTGAAGGTTTTGGAGGTAGTGTACTTTGTAGTGCCTCACTTGAGGTGAATGAGGCTTTAATTAGCACCCACCTGTTGCTAGTTGTTAACTAACATACTAGTGTCAAGGCTCGCAAGAACACATGTGATAGTGATCAGGTAGGGAAGAGGTAAACTCCCTTGTTAGTTATGTCAATTCTGGGATTGTGGTAGGAAGGAAAGAGATTTGGAGTACGTTCCAAGAATTGATATCTCTCTTTCGACGAAAACAATTTGCAGATTGGAAGAGACATGCCGAAGGGTTGGGGCTCAGGGAAGCGAACAATAAGTAAATATAGCTCTTGACGACCTTGTTTAGACGAGTGCAGGAATGGTGGCAGACTAGAGCATGAATGATCGAAGATTTAAATCCGAAAGAACATTACAGAGTTGAGTTCCAGAGCTGATTTACTTTCACTCCGCCTCCGCAGTTGAAGTCGACGTGTCCTCGCCAGCAACGAGTCCACCTTATGTATCAATCTTCCTATTCCACCTAAACTCTAATGGAATCTAGCAAACTGAACTTAGCCCCAACGAAGTTGGTATTGAGATTCGAGCCGAGCCGTGAAAACTATGAAACGAGGAATGTTGGGAAGTGGGAGAGTAGGTTGGTGCCCCACTGATCGGGGGAAGGAGAGCGGGTATTCTGAGTATCGATGTTGGATGGTCGGGGAGGAATAGGAGGCGAGGTTTGTAGTTGTTTTTCTTCTAAGCCGCTACCCAACCCTCGCAACCTGGAAGCGTTTGCTATCGGAAATCAAAATGTTTCAAAGAAGTTTGCAGTATTGGTGGAAGGATGACTTACGTGATTGGCTATATGGAACAGAGATTCTGAAAGACGAACTCGCCTCGATCGGCCTTCTCCTTCATCTCTCAGTCCATTATTCTGTAGGTGAAGCCGATCCGACCGCCTGATAATACTTCCCTGAAGATCGGATTACCAGTGGGAGGGCACAACCAGGGAGGGCACAAATTTCATCCCTCGAGACATTGTATAGACGGACTCCAAAGTAATTGCTTGCTGTCATGAACAAAGGTTTTGCCTTCTTTGAGAAGAGGAAGTGGTCATCGAAAAGGGACCATAACGCCCGCATATTCAGATAGTCCGTTTCAAGTTCGGGGATACCCTGTGCCTCCTTCTCATTAGCCCTACATGCTGCCATTAACTGACGCTCTGAATGCCAGAAACTTAGGATGAATCCCCCCCCATCCCCCCAGTGTTAGAAGCGGAGGTAGCCATCCATTCCATGAAACCCAGTGCTGGGCTTCGCAAGATCTTTCTTCGACCTTAGGTCCAACATATTTCGAAAAATTGCCTGCAGGGCGGGGATTCCGGACTGATGTCGTATTCCAGTGCTTACTCTCATGAAGTCCCATAAGACTGTCGTACGCTCCTCTGTAGTGGTTGCTTGGGGAAACATCGTAACCGGATCGACAATGAATCCTGGCGTTTTTAAATGTGCTAGACCCTCAGCCTTGTCCAGTGAGCCTTCATCTTACCAGCTGCTCAGATCCAGCTTCGATCAATTTTCGCTGCAAAAATCGCCACTCGTTTTCGTAGGTCAAGTGTGTCCATGACGAAGATCTGGACCCAATAGTCCCCGTTCTAAAGCCCTAATTCCGTTGGAGAGATCTACAAATAGAATTCCGGTGCAATTAGCGAACAAATGAGCAAACTCCATGTAGATCTTAGCTACAGGCTAACTATAATCCACGACTATGGGTACTTGATTCCCTGTGTATATTCCCAATACGCTATAGAGCATGTCTCGATGATCGCTTGATTTGCAGCCCCAAATTGGCAATAACAAAGTATATAGATCTTTTCTTGCAGATATTTCGAAAGCTACAAGAGGCGGAAGCTTTGGAAATGTAACAGATACCGGAAAGCTCTTCGGGTCTTCTATTTGCCAAAGTTTTAGTTGGAAATATGAGAGCATACTGTACAGGAAAAGGTAATTCAACGAAATGATATTCCCGGCCACGAAACGCATTGACCTTGCGGGTGTGCAACAACTCTTGCTGGATCCACCCCCGATCCCAGAATGGCCTGTTGTGGAATTTGCCAATGGACCTAGGGTTGTGGTCGAAAAGAAACCGGGCGCAGACTGGGTTGCTCGCGAATTTCTCTAGGACGTCCTTGATCAATTTGCCAAACAGTAGTGGTACTTCAGTCGTAAAGTTTCGACTACTATCGATTCTAATCCGGCAATCCACATTCCCGCCAGTTCATAGACTTGTCTGCTATCTTTGTCTTCTTCACCCAGCCATGCGTGAACTAGCTCTGCATTGGAATATATAGCTGCCATCGGGGGACTTTCGAGCAATTGCGTATTTGTTTCAGGCGGTGAATCGAAGGGATGAGAAATTCGGCATCAAACGTCGCTCGCGCTTCTGCTCAGTTAACGGTAGTGTTTGCAGCCTAGCAGAGCCTCCCGAGGTGGAAAGTTAACCCAGGCAGGGAAACCTGAGAGCATCACTGCAGTCGTGTACAATGCTGAGTGGAACGCATAGCCAACGCCCACCAAAACCATGAGGCCGAAGCAACAATTGATAGCTGGATTTGATGAGGTGGACGATATAGCGGACGACCGCCTCCACCTGGTGAAGAGGTATTTTTCGAAGAGTTTGTACTCAAGTGGATGATCCTAGTGTACTGACATAAACCAGCCGTAATCATGATGGCTTCTGAGGCTGGCGATAAACGGAAGAGAATTCGGGTGCGCCAAACGAAATGCCATGCCAGCCTATCACCAGGTGAGGCCGCAATGAGACGAGGGAAAGAGGATGTAGTTTTGAAATGGCCTTGGGCGGACGCACCTGAGTCAAGTCGTTCTTTCCTGAACCCCCACCTCCATACCTTCCTCTCCACAGCCTCGATCCGCACGTGTGCCTTCTCTCTGTGTTGCCACCTCCGTGTTGGAATGAACTCCTTCAACAGCGCAACAATATTGAAACAAACATGAGACTTATATACTTACATGCCCAAGGGTTACTAGCACAGAGAGATAGCATGTAAACATGCCGATACCTTTGCATCGCATCACCCTCTCATCTCTACTACTAAAAGTCGGTTACAGCCCTCCGGTTTTAATCATTCTGTCACCGCACCAAGGAGAACAGCTATTTCCTCATGTGCAAGACCCTCGTCTCCTAGATGAAGGAGGGTAAAAGACAGCAGTACACTGACGGTTGGCCCAGTATTCACCCCGACTCCAGTTCTGGACTAGAGTGAACTCATGACCATCCCGTATGCCAGAATTGTTCCCTAGCTGACGTCGTTTATAGCTCCAGTCGTAATCCTCGACATGGTAGTCTCAACCAACTATGGCGCCACAGCCCATTCCAGCCTCGTGGATTCGAAAGTCTCACGGTGAAGACGGCGGAGAGATATGCCCAAATGACCAGTCGTCAACTAGTAGAATGTCCCATCGCATCAAATCATTCATCGAAACCGTAGCAAGCGAAGTCCACGAGAGGACGTCGCTCCTACTATGGGCCGGTGGGCAGCGAGGATGGCTCGGATAATGAACATCATAACTGTAATCTGCGCTGCCTCTGCCATGAGCGACTTCGTGGTCCTAAGACGATGGATACCGATGGTCAGGCTGAAGCCTGTGGTTACGACTTTGGCAATTCGGAAGACACCGGCTGTAGAAGGGAGGAGCTTTTCGAGGCACCAGTGATCTGGGCTTCCCAGCGAGTTTGGTCCGGAATACGGAGTATTGTTCCCGAATAAATAAGATAGTGTCATGTACAGGAAGAAGACAAGTAAGCTAGCCGCTGACTTGAGTAGTAATAAACACTACGGCGCGGCGCGGGCCTGAGCAAGTTCTCTTTGAGACCTGCTGCGGTGAAAGGGGCAGAGTTTATTATGAAGCAGCATCGGATGATAGGAAGTATGTCCTCTTTCTGTGGCACCCCTTTGGCATCATGAAGCTTTTCTTGGATTGCAGCGCGGATCTCGGTAGGCACCCCCTACGGTGTCAAAACTGGCGACATTTTTGCATCGCGGGTGTACGAGTATCTGCGCAGCCTCGGAATGTCGACGTTGTTTCATTAGCCATCTAGGATTTTGCTTCAGTGACAGGAGAGGACCAAAAATCGTCTTCGAAGAGTTTCAACGCGACGACGATATCCCTGGCCGAAGTATCGTATCCTAAATTAACAGTACACTACCGGTCTCTGAAAGGGGTACGACAGATTCAGATCAAGGGCCAGTGGGTCGAAAGTTGCGACGGTGGAGGTGGAACCCGCGGTTTTGGATGTATCCGAGCAGCATCTTGCCGGAAATTGAATGTGACCCAGTTATTGAGATTACAACTCAGCAACTCAAACCAGCGAATGTCCTGCCTCTCAGAGTTCAATCGAAATATCATTTTCTCTTGAGATGCACGAGTGGGCCTGAATCTGCAGTCATCCAACGCCCATCTCCGGGGCCCGGCACCATTTCTTCCACCACTCACGTACTGTCACTGCTAACTGTCCGTGATCAATTTGTCTAGCGATCCATCAAGTCTTCCAGGAGCAAAAGAAAGATGGAGGTTTTCATGTACGGTATCAATAACGTTCACGATGTTGATGCAGAACGAAAGAAGAAAGCCAAGATATCACCCCGGCGAGATTATAAAGATATGAGCGCATGTTCGCGATCTTGGATGCATGGAAGCGAGATGTCTTTTCATCAATCGATATGAAGAGGCTTTGAGCGTGGCGTTGGTGTCAGCAGCTCAAGAGGGGCTAGAATTTGGAGCCGAAATCCGACAACCAGAAAAGAAGCGAGGACGAATTCACCTATCCAGCCTCAACAATCAACCTCACCTCCTGACTGCACTTCATCAACTCCATCAAACAATATCAACCCTCAGCTACTCATTCTTCTCCGACATCACGAACTCGGTTCAGTCGGCGTTTTGAAGTTGAAAAAAGCATATCAGCCTCGGGGAAACGCCTTGCAGGCCTGTGCCAGTCTCCACGACCGGGGTCCCGTTTCATCATGGTTACAAGACGGAAAAACTTCGCACCTTTCCATCCGCCATCGAATTCGTATCGCTGAATCACGCTGATTCACGTCTTCGAGAAGCGAGATGAGATCCACTAATAACAGAAAGCCTCTATAATGCCAAGGTCCATTGCTCGTTGTGACTTGAGCGTTAAGCTAAGGAGATGAGGATGAGATGAATTGTGGAAGTTCCGCTGGGAAGATGGATGGATGAGATATGAGGTTTGATGAAACGTTATAGAAGGGATATCGCATGAAGTCATACTTTCAATCGATATTGTTTCGTTTGACGCCGAGGCATGAATGGCGGCGGTGTGCCGTTGTTCACACGGTCCTCCTGGTCAAGCATTCACCACCGTTTCACGTTTCTCGCCATCGCGGCCATGGTTCGATTGCTTACCTCTCCAACGGATCTCTGCCATGCATCTGGATCACAAGCGAAGCGGCACGCTGCCCACCAGACCCCCATTTCCGGATGAGTTAATGAAGAATATTTGGCTTTGCGCTCACACCAGCCTTACTTCATTGACATGACACCGCCAGCCTTGCGCCCCTTAGCGCTGAATGGTTGCTAGTGCATTTAGGATAGATGGCATTTCCTTGGCCGCAGGTCTGGTTCCTGGTGTCACTCAAGTCAGCACCGCACTATCTGCGTGCTTGTGCTGTCATGAGGAAGCGAGATACAAGTCTCCTGCAGGTGGGATGAGTATAAGAGCCTCATTCCCTCCATTAATGGAAGGGCACGCTTGACGCTCACTTTCTTTTTCACACACGCTCTTTCCAAAAGTTCCATCTTTTCGGCTACCATTCGTCTTTCGTTCATTCGTTCATTCATTTCTCAAACTTCTTCAAAATGAGGACTTCCGCTCTCGTAGCTCTCGCAGCCGCTGGCGCTGCCCGTCTGGCTGCCGCCCACTCCACCGTCTACGCCGTCTGGATCAACGATGAAGACCAGGGCCTTGGAAACAGCGCCTCTGGATACATTCGCAGCCCGCCGAACAACAGCCCCCTCACTGATGTGACATCTAAAGACATGACTTGCAACGTCAACAACGCCGCGACGGCCAAGACCCTTGAGGTCAAGGGTGGTGACAAGATCACCTTCGAGTGGCATCACAACAACCGTGATGCCTCGGACGACATCATCGACCTTGTGAGTTCACCATCTCTCTTTTGTATTTATGTATTGCTGACTTTATTCCAGTCGCACAAGGGTCCTGTCCTCACATACATCGCGCCCACAGAATCTAACGGTGCTGGAGACGTCTGGGTGAAGCTCGCGGAAGAAGGCTATGAGAACGGCAAATGGGCTGTTGAGAACCTTGTTGCTAACAAGGGCAAACACTCGATCACCCTTCCTGACCTCGCCGCTGGCGAATATCTCCTCCGCCCCGAGATCATTGCCCTCCATGAAGGTAACCGCCTCAACGGTGCCCAGTTCTACATGGAATGCGTGCAGATCAAGGTTACCTCTAGCGGTGCTAAGACTTTGCCCGCCGGTGTCGCCATCCCAGGAACCTACACCGCCACCGACCCGGGTGTCAAGTTCGACCTCTACAACGGCTTTACCTCCTATCCCATCCCCGGCCCCGAGGTTTGGGACGGTGCCAGCGGAACTCCCTCGACTGGCGGCGGTGCTTCTTCTGCTGCCCCAGCTTCATCTGCTGCCCCAGTCACTTCAGCCCCAGCCCCAGCTTCCTCTGTCAAGGCTGTAACCT
This sequence comes from Zopfia rhizophila CBS 207.26, assembly GCA_010093925.1. Classification (NCBI taxonomy): domain Eukaryota; kingdom Fungi; phylum Ascomycota; class Dothideomycetes; family Zopfiaceae; genus Zopfia; species Zopfia rhizophila. Next base: position 244,790 of record ML994679.1, on the reverse strand, counting down.
CTGCCCCGGCCGTTCAGCCGCCTGCCCAAACCACCTTCGTCACCTCGGTCAAGCAGATCACCACTACCGCTGGTAACGCCCCGGCTTCATCTGCCCCTGCTGCCTCCGCTCCCGCCAGCAATGGCGGCAACAACGGCGGCGTTGCCGTCAAGAAGTACTACCAGTGCGGTGGCATCAACCACAAGGGATCAACGACCTGCGAGGCAGGCACCAAGTGCGTTGTGCAGAACCCATACTACTCCCAGTGCTTGTAAACACCTTTCACGACTCTGGAGTTGGTTGCCTCGGACATCTTTACCGGTCGTGGTTTTATGGACATGGGAGGGGGTTGCGAGGCACAGCGACGGCTGAAATCTTGTCTTCATTTTTTGTGAACAAGTACCTAGTGTCTTGTCATTATTGCATATATCTGGCTTGGGCCAGGCTCTATTCTTTGTAGATACTGTTACACAACAAAAGATAATGGAATTCGATTATCATTTCATGATTATTATCTCTCTTCCCAGATATGCCTTTCCCCATTAATTCCTTCATTTACTGCTCTGCAGATATTTTTGGTTTCAATGCCTCAGGTATATTCGCTTAGTAAGTCTATCCTGGCTGCGTTTGGCAAATCTTATTGCCCCCGTGCTAGGACCCTGGCATGATTCCGGAATCAAACTTCAAGGTTCCGAAAGCCGAGCTCGGCCAAACCGTCATAAGTTCATGACTGCTGACAGACAGTCTCGACACTTTTCCTCACGACTCAACCATTGCTTCCTCTCACATTCTTCTCTTGTTCCTCTCTACCAAGTTCCCACCATGATACGCCCTCTGAGCGCCTTCCTAAGGCACATTCCCTGCTCCTCCACACCCCGAAATATTCTTCTCCGACGCCCGAAATATTCTTCTCCGACGCCCGAAATATTCTTCTCCGACGCCCGAAATATTCTTCTCCGACGCCCGAAATATTCTTCTCCGACGCCCGAAATCCACGCACTCCTCCCCGCCAGCACCGGTGAACCAGAATGCGACAGCGAATGCAGCGAAGACGATACCAGGACCCTCATGGCTCTGGTTGGAACCAATATATACACCGTTCAGGGCGTATGGAAGAGTGCAGCAGCGGAGACCGTATGCGACACAGTTCGTCAGCGCTCTCGTAATCTACTTCGTGGGCGACGTATGCGCGCAAGCCATAAATCCAGCAAACACCTCTACCTACACAACCGAGCCGAATACAGTGACAGAGATGAACAAGAGAGAAGCGAGGAACCAGAGTGTGGAGGACGAAGACCTAGAAGGACGCTCATGGGCAAGCAACAGAGACTGGGCACGCACCGGTCGAGCCCTCCTAATCGGTGGCCTAGCCTCCATCCCGGGCTACAACTGGTTTCTGTGGCTCAGCAAATCCTTCAACTATCGCAGCAAAGTCCTCAGTCTCACAACCAAAGTCGTTGTAAACCAGCTTCTCTTCACCCCGATCTTCAACTCCTACTTTTTTGGCATGCAATCCATCCTCACCGGCGCCACACTACCCGAAGTCGCAGAGCGCATAAAACACACTGTTCCGACGAGCTGGGTAAATAGCTGCAAGATCTGGCCTGCGGTTACGGCGTTCAGTTTTACGTTTATTCCGATTCAGTTTCGGAGTATATTTGGAGGCGTGATTGCGATTGGATGGCAGACGTATCTTTCCCTCCTCAACCAGCGCGCGGCGGCCGAGGAACGAGTTGCGCATGAACAAGAAGGCCAACTAGAGTGTGGAGAGGTTGCTTGTGAGCGTGGACAGCAGAGGGCTACTGCATGAACCTACAGGGATGCTTACCACGGTTAGGAAGAGATTAACTGCATACACGGCGTTTGAGAAGGAAGGACATCATAGATACCGCACAATTATCAGCGGACCTCGACGGTCAATATTTCTTTTGTCGCATGGATGGAGTGGGGTGGACTGCATGGATGGTAGACGGCGTTTTGGTTTTTTCGCGAACACCATCAACGGCATCACAAGCCTGATAGACACAGGTACATTATTCTCTTCGTCAATTCAGTTTCTTGACCTCCTATATTCAGCCTCGAAATTTTATTTTTTTTGGGAGATGTGAAGTGTTCACGTGGTGTTCCGGATCTAAAATACTTTATTACCCATTCCCGACCAATGAGGAACGTGGAGATAACTCCCGTTCGGGAAGAAGGGAACGTTCGGCCATGCAAGTTTGAGTGATGTCATTATGGCACTTCTTTACTTCAACTTCACTAAATCTGTCACTAAACCTTTCAAAACACCTCTTGCTCCTTGCATTCCCGAATATCCAGCACAGTCTGTAATTCTAACTTTTCAAATGGACTCCAAAGACCTCGTTGGTCAGGATTCATGGCGCCAAAGATCAGAACTTGGTGAGTCGGGTCATTCCAGTTCCAGCTGGACAAAGTACGCTTTGGGCATCACCTCACCCTACCCTTCATTTCCCGCCAAATCCACCATCCGTCTGGCTAGACACCTGGATCCAGCTCTATAAAGCTTCATGTGGCTATAGTTACTGGAAGTGTGGGGCTAGAGTCAGGGTTTTGGAGACGGTGTAGTTTATAGTGACTCGGAAATGGAATGACGTTATCTGAAAGTTCGACGGCAACTAACGATGAGCAGAAGCAATGGCCGATCTTCCGCCAGAGCTCGAGAAAGAGCTTGAGCGATTGGATCGGGAGTTCTGGGTTTCGAAGGGAAAATTGAAGAGGATTGTTAACCGCTTCATTGAGGAGCTTGAGGAAGGTACATATCCTGATTTGAATTGCAAGCTTTGCTCCTCAGATATACTCGCCACAGCTTCATGCTCTTCCCACTTCATTATTCCCCTGACTACTCTTCGTTCACCATCCCTTGAGACTCAATCCCGTCCCCCTACGCAAGGGTGGTGCTAACAACCCACAGGCCTGCAAAAAGACGGCCAAAACATCCCAATGAATATAACCTGGGTCCTCGGTCTGCCATCCGGCAACGAAAAAGGCAAATTCCTTACCTTGGATCTCGGCGGCACAAATCTACGTGTCTGCCTCGTCACATTGCATGGAGAGGACGGCAAGAAAGAAAAGCACTCTCTCACACAGGAACAGTACCGATTACCAAATGAACTGAAGAGCGGGACAGCCGAGGAACTTTGGAACTATGTCGCCGACTCTCTGCACCAATTCATTGAGGGAAAAGATCTCGGGAAGGAGTATACGAAAGATAATCCACTACCACTAGGCTTCACATTCAGCTACCCAGCGACTCAAAAAGCAATCGCGCACGGCATCCTCCAAACATGGACAAAAGGCTTCGACATCAAGGGCGTGGAGGGGAAGGACGTCGCCCAACAACTCCGGGACGCAATATCCGCACGCAATCTCCCAATCACTCTCGTCGCACTCGCAAATGATACGGTCGGCGCCATGATTGCGAGCGCGTACAATGACCCTGAGACTATTATCGGCGCGATATTTGGGACGGGTTGTAATGCTGCGTACATGGAGTCCATTTCCTCTATTCCCAAACTCAAGCTCGAGAAGGAGGAATGGGAAGTGGCAAGGGAGCAGAAGTTGCAGATGGCGATCAATTGTGAGTATGGGGCGTTTGATAATGGGCGTCGCGTTCTGCCGATGACAAAGTATGATGAGCAGATTGATGAGGAGAGTCCAAGGCCGGGAGAGCAAACGTTCGAGAAACTCTCCGCTGGATTGTATCTCGGGGAGATCTTCAGACTCGTATTGCTCGACTTACACTCCGAAAATTTGGTTTTCAAATCTCAGGATATTGGCAAACTGCGCCAATCATACGCTATCGATACAGGCTTTCTCTCGCAAATCGAAGACGACGAGTCCCCCCGGTTCCAGAGAACTCGCGACCTATTCAAGGACACGCTTGGTCTTGTGCCTTCGGACCCGGAGATCGAGCTGAGTCGGAGGTTAGCTGAATTGATCGCAGTGAGAGGGGCTAGACTTTGCGCCTGCGGCGTGGCAGCCATATGCACTAAGGATAATATAACCTCCGGACACGTCGCCGCTGATGGCTCAGTCGCGAACAAGCATCCCAAATTCAAGCGGCGGTGGGCAAAGGCGCTCGGTGAAATACTAGACTTGCAGAGAGGCGAGAATCCAATTCAGCTCACAAGCGCAGAAGATGGTTCTGGTGTCGGTGTCGCCGTCATAGCTGCTATGACCTTGGAGAGAAAGAAGAAGGGGAATCACATAGGGATTCGCGGCGGATGATACCCAGTTCAAGTTGCATCCTATCCTATACTCCTAGTTGAATCCGGAATCCTTCTGTCGAGATACTTGGATCTGGCTGAATAAAGCTTTCTGTAATCGTAATTGCAGGTCAGTCTGGAACCAGAGCATGGGTGATGTGGTTTGCGATGTACGTTCATATGTGCTACTAGACGTGAAGGGCATTGTTACGCGAAGCCACTCTCCTGCCCGTTTAGAGAGAAAGGATTATGAGCCGTTGATGGGCTTTTAGACTTTCTAATTATTACATATAAATAAAACTCTTGCTCTCAACCTCCCCATCCCAATACTCCCTATATTTCAAACTCACATCCGTTCTAATCCAGCACCACCTCCACTCGGCCCCATACATCATGTGATTCCCAACGTAACGCCCCTCTCCAACTCCAATAAGAAAACCAGCTACCTTCACTCTCCGCCCAACGCTGTATTTTCGCTCTCATCTTGATAGTTACGTTCACCAGCTTCCTTGATTCCAGCTATCATTTACATACGCTTCAGTGCCAGAGCGAGAAAGTTATGTATATAGTGTTCTGCTGGTGTACTTTGTATTCATCAGTCGAGTGAGGACTTACCTGGCACATGAGCATACACCAATAGAAAGAAGGAAAAAAATAAAAAATATATAATCCACCGATCCGAAGGATTACGGTACAACTCCGATCCATTTATCAAAATCCCGACTTTCAACCGTACATGAAGAGCGTCTTGTTAAGGGTCAGGATATAGGAATAGAGCGAGACAGGTATGAATAGAGTTTGCTGGTTAGTATGTCGTGAATCGAGAGAATTTGCAAGTGTCGGGAACATGTTCGTATCTCCCCATTTTTTTTTTTTTTTGGCTATCCCTATTCCGCATTGCGCACTCCGCACTCTCATGGCGGGAATTGTGCAAAGAAGCACGTGGTGGATGGAGCACTGTTCGTGTTACACCGACTTGGAGTTTAAGTTCCAGGATTTGTGAGGAGTATGAAGTCTTAGAGCTGTGAGAGGGGGCTGGATTAATAGAATTTTATTTGAGCGGGAGAATTGCGCTGCGTGTTGGGATAAACGGAACAGGTGAGGTAAATGGGTGAGGGGAGGATAGAATAGGAATGAGGAGAGGGAAGAGGGCGATGATAGTTGTGGAGGAAAAGTGTGTACTGACATAGTAAGACAGATATGTTGTAAGAGTACAGAGTTCTCGGCGAGGATTGGAATGGTGGATGGGGAACGGTAAGATGATTGGGATTGAGGGCTTATAGGACGGTTTTCGAGAGACTGATGCTGTGGTGAGGAACAGACGGGAGGGGGATGTTTGATGAGCTGGATGTGATGGGCGAGGAGTTATGAAAGCTAAATGGAGCTCAATGGATCTGGGGACCGCCGACTCTGTGTCACGGTTTCACGTATCTCGCTTGTCTTCCATGCTCGCCGTCGCTCTTTTCGTAATCAATTTATTATCTTGATTCGATATCTGAGGCTTGCAGTATCGAGGAACATTCAGCCCGCAGCTCCGCTGCGCCACCAACTGTCTTCCACTTATCCAGAATCATTCTGATCTCTTCCCATTCTTTCTCCGCTTGTTCTTTTTTCCCATCCTCTACCAACGCCGTCAGTCGTCTTGGCGTCCCAAGAATCCACCGCACGGTATCCTTTTCCTTCCTTTTATCCCCATTATCCCGCTTCTCCCCATCTTCCATCCTGGTATCAATTCCCAATCCCGTGGGTCGTGTCTGCAACGCCTGCATGGATGATGATAATGACGCAGCGGTTTCCGCGATGTGGGAGATAGCGGGGGAGAGCGTATGTGTTGTCGGGGCCAGCGGATCCATGTTCGTGCGCATTTTCCGGATTGTGGATGTTGCGGAGAGAAGTTTGGAGTAATTGTCATAGACGAGAGATTTGCGATCAGAGTCTAGGTTTCTGATTTCTGGATTCAGAATGTTAGCAATGTCGCTCCACAGACCCCATAGTTTTGGAAGACAAAAGGGAGAGAGACGTACGCGATACCAGATCTGCCTCCACCTTCAACACCCCACTCAATCCACTTGTCCCAAGTATGTTATTCACAAAAGCCTCCGCATTGAAACCCTCTTTATCCAGCTCCGTCAACGTCTCCTCGTCCTCAAGTCCTAATTCTGTTCCTGTGCGCGTTGATTCCTCGGATATTTTGGGCTCTGAGTCTTTGCTAGTATCTTTGTTGGAGCCTTTTAGGCCATAGTAATCGCGGAGGGCGGCGCGATTACGGCGGGTGTTTGTTGTGGTGGTGGGGCGGACGGAGGTGTCAAAAGACGTACGAGATGAAGAAGGCGAGCGGACGGAGGTGCTAACACGGGGAGAGGTTATTGTTGGCATTTTGGGGGTCGACAGACGAATTTGGTGGTGAGGAGGCGATTGGTGTGTCGAGGTGTGGATGTTAAGGTTGGAGCTTCGAAAATAGCTGGACCCCGAGTTACCTCAGAGCTCAGTATTACGGGACATAATGTGACCCAACAAGCGCAATGGCTTGGAAGGGCGGATTACTACGAAGTGGTCTGGCGAAGAGATGAGCGGGAACAATACATCGCCTTCTTGCATGTGGGCGGGGGGTTACCAACGTGCGAGCGGAAAAGTCGAGGCGCTTACTCAGCAACTGCAGAAAGAACAGCTGGTTACGGAACCAGCTAGGGTAGACAATTAGTCTAATTAGTACTTAATAAAGGCAAGCAAAAGTAATCATAATTAGAAAGGTTAGAAAAACAGAAAACTAAGTAAAGTAAGTAGGTTAGTAAACTTATTATATGTATATAGTAAATAAAAGTACTTAAAACTAAATTATTAATAAATTATAATTTTTATAATTTTATAGGTTAGTATTTTGTAACTATTAATTTATATTAATTTTACTATTAATAATTATAATTTATTAACTATTTAATTTTATTATTTAATTTTTATATATTTATTAATTATAAGCTATTTTTTTTAATATAATATAATAACTAATTTAAAATAATATAAATATTTTTATATATAAATTTACATACTAATATAAAGTTAATATATAAATATATAATATTAAAAAATTTATATTTTATTATTATAGTAAGTAATGTTTAATTTAATAAATATATTATTATAAGTTGCTAACTTACTAACGTAAATTATACTGGTAATAAGCCGTCTAACTGCTTATATAACACTCAGCAGTTCCCTCACTTCCGGATCAGATAGCTCGTTAGACTTAGTGGAAGTTGGTTGACTCAGTAGAGGGTAGGGAGGAATTAATACGGTAAGTTGAGGTTCAACAGGATAGTATAGAACTATTTCACTTAAGGTGTGAATCTCAATTTTAGAGTAACTACGAAGAATCAAAAGTAACCGTGAACCGTCTGACGCCTCATACTTATAGTAGATCCTCCGTGCGTACATTCTGTACCAGTATTCAGTATGTTGGATACTGTCAGAGGTTGTTAGAGATGTCAGAGCCTCTGGCTTCTTCTGACATCTCTGGCTGCCAAGCCTCACGTGCGTGACTGCTCCCAATCAACGGGCATGGTTCCATATTTCTGTCCTTGCTTCTTGGCTTGTGCCTTAGCCTGTGCTAATGCGTCCCGTGCCTGCTTACAGTTCTTCCTTTCCAGCTCAAACATACGTTTCCATTCTAGAGCTTCATTGGCTGTTGTCGCCAGTTCCCTCAGCTCTTCAGGTGCAGTTACCTTACTATTACCGTCTGTAACATTATCCCCTCCTTCTAAGTCTTCGTCTCAGAAGATAGTTTCTCCTTTCTATAAGCAGTATAAAGGCAGCAGGTCTTCCACTCGGTGTTCCAAACTGTAAGACCCTCGACTTCCTTTCTTTCCTGCCTAGCTCCCTAATGATGATACGTCCTAAGTCGTCTCTAATACGCGCTCGCCGTTTAGCTTCTTAGATCCATAACAAACCCCGTTACATGCTAACACCTTGCTTGAACTGTTCCCATCAAGGCGATGACTGCCTTATGAACCTAAGTTCTAGTCATTACTCAGCTTGTAACGATCGTAATGTGAAATGCGATTTGATTGTCTTACAGCCGGAATGGGATTATCTTGATCGCGATAAGGAAAAACTTCGTCGTCAGCTTAAAAAAGCTAAGGAGGATGCTCTAGAGGCCTGTTCCCATGCCCTTCAACTTCGTCGCGAGTTAGCAAAAGTTGATTCCAAAGAGAAGGAGATATTTAATTAAGAGATAGCCTCCATTCGCGAGGTTCAAGCTCTTAAAGAGGCGGAAGCACGTTCCTGGGGTCAAGCAATTCACACACCGTAACCCGCAGTACCGGCTCCTTCCTAACCTGCTTCGCTTTCCCTTTCCTTTGGTTTAGATTAGAACGCGCTGTAGTCGTCCTTTCTGTAGGATACAGCCCTTATTAGCTTATCTAATAATACTGGTTAATTAGCTCTGAACTATTCCTCAGGTTCCTAATTAGCTCCCACGTATCTTCTTTAGGTCCGTAACCCTTTTATCTAACCAGATACTTCCACTAACGTCCGAACTGCTGGTAGTCTAAAATTCATTAGACTTCATACTCAGTAGTATCTTCTTTGAGTTTAAGTTTTATCTGTAGTTTGGCATTCGGTGGTGCTGGTTCTAATTTTAAAATATAAAAAACTAGGTGAATTCTTGTGTCCTTAGGTAGTTGTAGTTTGTAATTTATTGGTCCTATTTATCTTTTAATCTTGAATAGTCCCAACTTAACGTGATCTAGTTTCCTTAATAGTTATTTTATTTCTAAATTTTTTCATAGTAGGAAAATCTTATCCCCCTCCTTAAAGATTGGTCTCTTAATCCTAGATTTATCTTTCTACCGTTTACTGAGAACTCCTTTCTGGGTGATTTTTTCTACTATTTCCTGGTGAAGTTATTATAACTTCTTAACTTTTATTCTTACTAATTCTGATATCTTATCTAGAATTCGTGGTTCTTAATAAGCTATAGGCTTATAACTGTAATTTACAAAAAATAGTAATTTCCCTATAGTTAATGACTTTACAGAGTTATATACAAACTTAGCTATTAATAATAAGTTAATCTAATTGTCTTGTTACTTATTAACGTACATTTGTAGATATTATTCTAGTGTCTGATTTATCCGTTCTGTTTATCTATCTATTTATAGGTAAAATGCTGTTAAGAGGCGATATTCAGCCCCTAGCTTCCCTATAAACGTTTTCTAGAATATTAATATAAATAATTTGTCTCTGTCTGTAATGAATTCTCGTGGTAACCCATATCATGCTATTAGTAATCTAATGAGTATAGTTACCAATTTATCTACTTTAACTTCTATATGTATTAGTTTAAAGTATACGTATTTTATAAGTTAGTTTACTATAACTAGTATCATGTTATACTATTAGCCTCTAAAGGTGGTTGTTATTAGTATTCTTATAATAAAGTCTATTATAACTAATTCCCATAGTAGGTCTGGTAAAGGAATTAGTTATATAAGTCTATATTTCTTATATCTTAATGTCTTATTCTTTTTGTATTTAATACATTCTAAAAAAATAGCTCTAACTTTCTTTTATATTCTAGGAATTTAAAAGTATCTATTAATTTGTTCTATTGTTCTTTTAATTCCTTAATATCCGTACATTTCTACTAAATGTTAATCTTTAATTAGTTTAGTTTATAATTTATCTAGTATATAAATCGTCTTTTAGTCTAAGTTCTAGTATAGTTATCTATTATTAAATTTTCTTATTTATTTTTCTTAGGTGTTTTTAATAATGACTATTGCCTTAATATCTATTTATAAGCTTTCTAGAGATCCGTCTAGTTTTTATTTAAGTATTATATTATAAATTTCTAGTATATCTCTTATGTGATTTGCTCTTTAACTAAGTATATTAACCGCTATATTTTCTTTTCCTAACTTATAAAGTATTTAAAAGTTAAATATAGAAACTAGTTTCTATTACCTAACTTATTATTAATTTAACTTCTTTATTATTGTAAATACCGTTAGATTCTTGTAGTCTAAATATATAATAATTTAGTACTTAGTTCCTTCTAAGTAATGTCTCTATTTCTTAAATACTTAAACTATTACTAATAATTCTTTATTATAAATATTATAGTTTAACTTAGTAGTTATAAGTTTATAAGATAAGAAGTCTACTAAATATTTACGTTTATTATTCTGTACTTATAATAGGATGGCTTTTATAGCTCCGTCTAATATATCTATATATATCTCTATTTAAAGTTATAAATTAAATATCTTTAATATTAGTAGTTATTAGAATATTTTTTTTAATATTTTAAAAGCATCCTTCTCGCGCTGTTCCTACTTAAATTATTAATCTTTTTTAAATAATTCTATTAAAAGTAATATAATTTTTAAATAATTCTTAATAAATTATTAGCAGAAACTTGTAAATCCGAGAAAAGAATAAACTTCTTTAGTATTTATTAGTGTTAGCTAAAATAGAATATCTTTAGCTTTATCTAAATTAACTACTATCCTATTCTAGGATACTAAGTATCCTAAGAATTTAATTTCTGTCCTGTAGAATATATATTTTTCTATTTAAATATATAACCTGTATTTCTTAAGCTTTTGTAATACTATTTTAGTATACTTAATATATTCTTTTAGCATTCTATTTATGTATATAAGCATGTTATTAAGATATGCTATTATAAATACGTCTAGGTATTCTCTTAGCATATAATTAATAATTATCTAAAATATTACTAGTGCGTTTATGAGTTCTATTAGCATAACTAAGTATTTAAATAGTTTATATCTTATTTTAAATACTGTCATCTATTTATGTTCTTTAGCTATTTATATTTAATAGTATTTATTTTTAATATTAAAGAGGCTAAACTATTTAGCTCCTCTAAGTTTATCTATAAGTTCTAATATTAATAGTATTAGATAACGATTTTTTACTATAGCTTCGTTTAGGTATCTGTAGTTAATATATAACCATAATTTACTATTTTTTTTTAGTATAAAGAGTATTAGTGATGCTATCTTATTTTAACTAGTTTATATATATCTCTTTTATTAATTTTCTTACAAGAATTTCTGTAGTTCTTCTTGTTAGTGTATGGGTACTTAATATAATAGTCTTAGTTTTAAATCCGTTCCTTCTTTAAGCGTGATTTTATAGTTCTAGTCTTAGTATTCTAGTAACTAGTCTTTAGCTTCCTTAAAGAACTATTCTCTGAATTCTTCTTAATATTTATTTAGTATAATAAACGTAGTATCGTGAAGTATTACTCTCTTTATCTATATTATAGCTTTTATTTATTACTATTTATAGTAGTTATGTGACGGTGCTGCTTGCTCTGCTTGCTATAGGCTATATAATATTATAATTAGCTACGCTAGCTATAACCTAGCGCAGAGCTTAGAGTATAGCTAGCTTATACTTAGGCTATACACCGCCCTATTTAGAGGCGAGCCCCCTTTATATCTCTTCTCTCCTTATCTTAGTATAGCTAAAATAAAGCTAACTTATTTTATTAACCTGTATTCATGTAATAACGCGTGAAGACTGAGCCTGTTATTATAAGTTATTTCTAACTCCTATAGTTTTTCTTTTCTAATTAATAGTTAGGTTCTATTATGCTAGCTAGTCCCATTCTAAGATAAAATTCTTACTATCTAAATTTATAATTTTAATATAACAGTTATCTGTGTAACCTGCTGCTCTAATAGCCATATTTCTTATTTTAAGATTAATTAGACTTTTTTTAAATACTGCTAGACTATCATTTATGTGTCTTACTTATATAGGTTTATTTAAAACTCTAGTTAGTATCTAATATCTTTATATTTATTTATTTAATATAAGTGTCTTGCTAGCCCTACTATCTATAAGCACTAGTATCTAATTACTATTAATATATATATTTATATATAGCTTATTTTCATATTTCCTCTAGTTTAATTATATATATATAATTAATATGTTATTTCTAATCTTTAGTTCTTAACTCTTTAGTAGCTTAGTTATAGTTTACTAGTTTACTAATTTTTTATCTATAGTTAACTCTTAAGTGGTAGTTACTTTTTTAGTGTTTTTTTTTTAGGTCTGTGAATTAGGCATCTCTAGAATTAGCATACTTCTTTATTAAGCATTTTATATATATTTTAGCTTATTCTCTATAATCCTAACATTTCCATCCTAAGAAACATTCTTGATATATGAGTTGTTTGTGTAAGTCTGTAGCTAACTATTCTTTTTAATAGTATTTAGCTTAGTATTATTAGCATCCTATCTAGTATTTATCTTATAATAGTTATTTGTGTTTATTTGAATTTAGGTCCTATAATTTATTTTCTAAATCCATATAAACTAGTTCTTATTATAGGTTAAATTCTTTTTTATTTACTAGTTATTATAATACTTTTCTTGTCTTTAGTTCTTTAATATATATAGCGTGTTTATTTTATTTATAGTTTTTTTTTATATAGTTAGAAGCTACGCATATCTAGTATTCTTTTTTTATTATTTTATTTACGGTATTATTATTTTGTACTTATAATATTAGTAAAGGGTTTTTTTCTTCTTTTTTATTTCTATCCTATCTTACTTCCGGGTGTCTGACGGGGTGATAGTATATTATATTAGTTATAACTAGTATAAGTATTTATTATTATACTTTATTTATTTATATAGCTAATTCTTGTTTACTTAGCTCTTTATATTATCTATTTCCTACTAACTATAGTACTTATTAGTATTTATATATTCCATCTCCTAAGATAACTTCTTAGTGTTTAGTAATATAGTGTTCTTTTTAGTAGTATTTTAATTTATATATCTAACAGTATCTCTAGTATACGCGCTGTATAATTATTATAAATATAAGTTTCTTACTCTTTATAATCTCTTAATCCTTTCTTTATTTAAACTTCTGATTTTCTTTATAGAATGATCCACCTTCTCGTTTTATAATTTCATAAAATCTTTATATTTCTTTCTTAGTTCTTGTGTTATATTATTAAACTGTTACTTCTTATATTATAGTAATTATATCACTAAGTCGTTCTATTAGATGATTCTTAACTTATTAATACGAAATTTTATATTCTTAGCTAAGATATATATAGCTTTTATAGATTTAATATTATTCTTTTTAAATTCTTCTTATAATTATTTCTTTTATTATAGTGTCTTTTGCTTATTTTACTTAGATTATAGTAATCTTAATTTCCTTAAGTGCTTTAGTCTAGACGTAAGCTTTTTTAATATCTAATTATTATTATTTATAATCCTTAATAAAGTATCCCTGTTTTCTGTATTCTAAGTAGGCTTTATGTATATAGTATTCTATTTATTCTCTAGCTTACTTTCCTTATTCTTTTTTAATAAATGCTTGTTTAATGTTAATATTCATCTTATTATAGGTTCTATTATCTTTTCTATTTCTTTTAGGTATATAGGTTATTAATCTTTTATATACTCTTTTCTTTTACTCTTATTAGTACTACTAGTTGTTAATAGTTATTATTTATTTAATAATTTCTAATAAGATGCTTAGCCGCTTTTCTCTGGAGATTTTATCCTTAATTCTATTTTTTAGTCCTTTATAGTATATCATAACTAATAGTTAGTCTGTTTAATTAAGTTATAATTAGATTTATTTAAATTCTATAGTATAGTTAGCTGTTAATGTTTATTACTTAAGCTATTAAAGCTTTTAGATTACCTTTATTTCTTTATTAATTTCTCTAAAGACTATAATCATTTCTTATTTAAAGCATTTATAATTCTTAAAGGCTTGTTATATATTATTATTATAGTTAGTTAATCCCGCTGCTCCTAAATTAGGGTCTCTGTTAATAAGATAGTTTTTTATTAATAGTTTAAACTATTATATAGCTCTGCCTGTTATGTTTATACTAGCTACTAAAATCCAATTCTAGTTAATTAGAAATAACTTTTAATTAAACTAATAATAGAGATCTATTATTACTATAAAGGTTTTAAACTTATCTTAATTCTTATTAAACTTCTTAGGAGGTTGTATTTTAGCTGTTTTTTTTTTTCTAAATTACTATAGCATACTGCTTAGCTTTAACTTATTATTATAAATTTACTAAAGTATTATATAACTTTATAATAGTTATTTTTTACTTTTAGATAACTTACTATGTACTCTTTATTTCTCTAGATATACTTCTAGTTATAGATAAAGATCTTACTATAACTTCTTCTTTACTACTACTTTCTAATAATAAGTAAAGTTCTTATTTATCCTTATAATAAGTTATTATAGGCTCTTAATAATTAGTTATTAGAATCCTATCTAACAGTCCTTCCTAACCTTTTAAGGTAGTAATTATAATATTATAAGTTACTAACTTACTAATATAAATTATACTAGTAATAAGCTGTTTAATTACTTATATAATACTTAGTAGTTTCCTTACTTCTAGATCGGATAGCTTATTAGACTTAGTAAAAGTTAATTAACTAAGTAGAAAGTAAAAAGAAATTAATATAATAAATTAAAATTTAATAAAATAGTATAAAACTATTTCACTTAAGGTATAAATTTTAATTTTAGAGTAACTATAAAGAATTAAAAGTAACTATAAACTGTTTAATACCTTATACTTATAGTAGATCCTCCATACGTACATTCTGTACTAGTATTTAGTATATTAAATACTATTAGAGATTATTAGAAATGTTAGAGTCTTTAGTTTTTTTTAATATCTCTAGTTACTAAGCCTCACGTACGTGACTGCTTCTAATTAATAGATATAATTTTATATATCTATTCTTACTTCTTAGCTTATGCTTTAGCCTATGCTAATATATCTTATATTTACTTATAGTTCTTTCTTTCTAGCTTAAATATACGTTTTTATTTTAAAGCTTTATTAGCTGTTATTATTAGTTCTCTTAGCTCTTTAAGTATAGTTACCTTACTATTACCGTTTATAACATATATATACTTTAATTAACTATTATAAATTAAATAATTTAATGCATAATATATTATATTAAAAAAAAAATTATTTTTAGTTTTATAATTATTTTATTTTTAATAAAAAAACAAATTTAAAAATATAAAAAATTTATTATTAAATAAAAAACTTAATTTTAAATAAATAAATAAATAAATAAATAAATAAATAAATAAATAAATAAATAAATAAATAAATAAATAAATAAATAAATAGATACTATATTAGTATTTTATAAAGTTATTTTAGTTTAAATATTTTAATATAACTTTATTTAAATATTAAATACTTTATTATTTATTATTTTAATTTTTAAAATTTATTTTATTATTAACTTATTATATTATAACGTATTTTATAACTGAGCTGAATAAATAATTGAGCTGGACACTTTACTAAAACCTTAATAATACTATTATACTATTTATTAACTTAGAATTAATTTCTTGAGAAGCTAGAATATAGCTTGCTATTTAGGCTCTTAATTTAGACTAAATTTATAGCCTTTAAAACACTATATATATTTATAATGTACCTAAATTAAGCTTAAAAACGTGACGTAATAGAATTATTTCATGATATAATATTTTACTAAATAAGATAAAACTCACAGTCTCTAAAGAGAAGGTGATAAAGAAGTATATTTTTAAGTTAAATTTAAGAGAATTTACTTTTCTACTTAATACTATTTAAGAGATAGCTAATAAACTACTAGTTAAATAAGAAAGAAACTTAGTTAGTAAACTTTAACCACACAACTTTATTAAGCGTATACTAGGGATTTAAATAAAATATAATTAAAAGCTAAACTACTAGCATTATAAATAAAAAGAACTAGCTATTATATAAAACTAATTTAATTTTATACATAACGTAAAGGCTATGTATGGTATACAGAATAAAAATATATATAACTTTAATAAATCTAGCTTTCAGATAGGTATAATAATAACCTAAAAAATTATTATAGGCTTTAAGAGATAGTATTAACTAAAGGCCTTTTAGCTAAGTACTTATAAGTAAATTATAATAATCCTAGCTATTAGCATATTAGGATATATAATTCTACTTTTTATTATCTATAAAAGTAAGAATTACTTTTTTATCTGGTACTAGAAACTTAGTATACTATATTAATAGCAATTTAGTATCTCTAATAATAGCTAGATAATTAATAAGCTTAGTCTTATATAGTTAAAGCACTTTAACGTGTGTATAAAGAAGTATAATATTAGTATATACTAATTATTAATTATTAACAGCCATAAAAGTCACAACTTTTTTAAATTTACGGAATATTATAAGGAGAATAAGATTATTATTTTATATATACTAGCACACTTATTACATATCCTGTAGTTATTAGATATGGGTTGTTTTTTATCTTTAAAAAGAGCCTATAAACGCTAAGTTAAAAAGCTAATATATAACTAGTTTAATTATATTACTAAACTAGAGTTCTTACTAGCCTTCCGTGATATATTTAATAAGTTAATTACTAAAAGTAATATTTAAGAAAGCTTTTAAAATACTAGCCTAATTTTATTTAACTTAGATAAGGTAATATTAAAGCTTGATATTATTATAAGTTACTAACTTACTAACGTAAATTATACTAGTAATAAGCTGTTTAATTGCTTATGTAATACTTAGTAGTTCCCTTACTTCTAAATTAGATAGCTTATTAGACTTAGTAGAAGTTAGTTAACTTAGTAGAGAGTAAAAAGAAAGTAATATAATAAGTTAAAATTTAACAGGATAGTATTAAACTATGTTACTTAAGGTGTAAATCTTAATTTTAGAGTAACTATAAAGAATTAAAAGTAATTATGAACTGTCTGATGCCTTATACTTATAGTAGATCCTCCGTACGTATATTGTATACTTGTTGGCAGTATGTTGGATACTGCCAGAGGCTGCTAGAGCTGCTAGAGGTTCTGTCACCTCACTCTATCTCTGTCTGCCAAGCCTTGCCTTGGTTACGTAAGTTACTGCTCCCAATCCGTTAGCATGGTTCCGTATTTCTGTTCTTGCTTCTTGGCCTGTGCCTTGGCCTGTGCCAATGTGTCCCGTGCCTGCTTACAATTCTTCCTTTCAAGCTCGAACATACGTTTCCATTCTAGAGCTTTATTGGCTGTTGTTGCCAGTTCCCTTAGCTCCTCGGGTGCAGTTATCTTACTGTTACCGTCTGTAACATTATCCCCCTCTTCTAAATCTTTGTTCCGGAAGATAGTTTTTTCCTTCTATAAGCAGTATAAAGGCAGCAGGTCTTCTGCTCTGTGTTCTAGACTGTAAGACCCTCGACTTCCTTTCCTTCCTGCCCAGCCTCCCTATGATGACACGTCTTGAGTTGTCTCTAATACGTGCTCACCGCTTAGCTTCTTGGATCTGTAACGAACCCCGTTACATGCCGACACCTTGCTTGAACTGTTCCCATTGAGGTGATGATTGCCTTGTGAATCTGATTGTCTCGTAACCTGAGTGGGATTGTCTTGATCGCGATAAAGAGAAACTCTGTTGCTAACTCAATGCTCTTGAGGATCAACGCTCTGAGCTCTGTGCTCGAGAATTACGACTTTGTCGTGAACTTGCGAAAGTGGATTCTAAAGAGAAAGAGATGTTTGATCGAGAGATGGCCTCAATTCGTGAGGTTCAAGCTCTTGAAGAGGCTGAAACACGTTCCTGGGGTTAAGAAACTCGCACACTATAACCCGCAGTGCCGGCTTCTTTCTAACCTGCTTTGCTTTTTCTTTCCTTTGGTTTGGATTGGGACGCGCTGTAGTCATCCTTTCTGTAGGACACAGCCCTTATTAGTTTGTCTAATAGTACTGGTTAATTAGCTCTGAATTATTCCTTAGGTTTCTAATTAGCTCTTATGTATTATCTTTAGGTCTGTAACTCTTCTATTTAACTAAATACTTCCACTAACACCTAAACTACTAGTAGTCCAAAATTTATTAGACTTCGTACTTAGTAGTATCTTCCTTAAGTTTAAGTCTTGTCTGTAGTTTGGCATTCGGTGGTGCTGGTTCCAATTTTAAAATATAAAAAACTAGGTGAATTCTTGTGTTCTTAGGTAGTTGTAGTTCGTAATTTATAGGTCTTATTTATTTTTTAATCTTGAATAGTCCCAACTTGACGTGATCCAGTTTCTTTGATGGTTGTTTTATTTCTAAATTTTTTTATTATAGGAAAACTCTATCTCTCTCTCTAAAGATTAGTCTTTTAATTCTAGATTTATCTTTCTGTTGTTTGCTGAGAACTTCTTTCTAGGTAATTTTTCTTACTATTTCCTAGTAAATTTATTGTAATTTATTGACTTTTATCCTTACTAATTCTGATATCTTGTTTAGAATCTATGGTTCTCAATAAGCCGTAGGCTTATAACTATAGTTTGTAAAGAATAGTAATTTTCCTGTAGTTAATGACTTTACAGAGTTGTATATAAACTTAGCTATTAGTAGTAAGTTAATCCAATTATTTTGTTACTTATTAACGTATATTTATAGGTATTATTTTAGTGTCTAATTTGTCTATTCTATCTATTTATTTATTTATAGGTAAAATGCTATTAAGAGGTAATATTTAGCCCCTAGCTTTCCTATAAACGTCTTTTAGAATATTAATGTAAATAATTTATCTCTATCTGTAATAAATTCTTATAGTAATTTATATTATACTATTAGTAGTTTAATAAGTATAGTTACTAGTTCATCCGCTTTAATTTCTATATATATTAGTTTAAAGTATACGTATTTTATAAGTTAGTTTACTATAACTAGTATCATATTATACTATTAATCTCTAAAGGTAGTTATTATTAGTATTCTTGTAATAAAGTCTATTATAACTAATTCCTATAGTAGATCTAGTGAAGGAATTAGTTATATAAGTTTATATTTTTTATGTCTTAATGCCTTATTCTTCTTGTATTTAATATATTTTAAAAGAATATCTCTAACCTTTTTCCATATTCCAGGAATCTAAAAATGTCTATTAATTTGTTTTATAGTTTTCTTGATTCCTTAATATCCGTGTATTTTAGCTGAGTGTTAGTTCTTAATAAGCTTAGTCTATAATATATCTAATATATAAATTATTCTTTAGTCTAAATTCTAATATAGTTATTTATTATTAAATTTTTTTATTTATTTTTTCTAGGTGTTTTTGATAATAACTACTGTCTTAATATCTAATTATAAGCTTCCTAGAGATCTATCTAGTCCTTATTTAAGTATTATATT
The DNA here is from genome assembly GCA_010093925.1 of Zopfia rhizophila CBS 207.26. Lineage (NCBI taxonomy): Eukaryota > Fungi > Ascomycota > Dothideomycetes > Zopfiaceae > Zopfia > Zopfia rhizophila. Next base: position 225,362 of record ML994679.1, on the reverse strand, counting down.
ATAAATTTCTAGTATGTCTTTTATATAATCTACTTATTAATTAAGTATGTTAGCCGCTGTGTTTTCTTTCCCTAACTTATAAAATATTTAAAAGTTAAATATAAATACTAGTTCCTACTATCTGATTTGTTATTAATTTAACTTTTTTATTATTATAAATACCGTTAGATTCTTGTAGTCTAAATATATAATAATTTAGTACTTAGTTCCTTTTAAGTAGTGTCTCTATTTTTTAAATACTTAAACTATTACTAATAGCTTCTTATCATAAATATTATAATTTAATTTAGTAGTTGTGAGTTTATGAGATAGGAAATCTACTAAATATTTACGTTTATTATTTTATATCTATAGTAGAATAGCTTCTATAGCTCTGTTTAATATATCTATATATAACTCTATTTAAAGTCATAAATTAAATATCTTTAATATTAGTAGTTATTAGAATATTTCTTTTAGTGTTATAAAAGCGTTTTCCTCGCGTTATTTTTACTTAAATTATTAATCCTTTTTAAGTAATTCTATTAAAAGTACTATAATTTTTAAGTAGTTCTTAATAAATTATCTACAGAAACCCGTGAATCTAAGAAAAGAATGAACTTTTTTTATGTTTATTAGTGTTAGCTAAGATAGAATATCTTTAGCTTTATCTAAGTTAACTACTATTTTATTTTAGGATACTAAATATTCTAAGAACTTAACTTTAGTCCTATAGAATATATATTTTTTTATTTAAATATATAGCTTATATTCCTTAAGCTTTTATAGTATTTTTTTAATATACTTAACATGTTTTTCTAGCGTTCTATTTATATATATAAACACATTATTAAGATATACTATTATAAATATATTTAGGTATTTTCTTAGCATATTATTAATAATTATCTAGAATATTACTAGTGCGTTTGTGAGTTCCATTAGTATAACTAAGTATTTAAATAGTTTATATTTTATTTTAAATACTATTATCTATTCGTGTTCTTTAGCTATTTATATTTAATAGTATTTATTTTTAATATTAAAAAGGCTAAACCATTTAGCTCTTCTAAGTTTATCTATAAGTTTAGATATTAATAGTATTAGATAATAATTTTTAACTATGGTCTTATTAAGGTGTCTGTAATTAATACATAACCTTAACTTTTTATTTTTTTTTAGTATAAAGAGTACTAGTGATGCTATCTTACTTTAACTAGTTTATAAATATCTCTTTTATTAATTTTCTTACAAGAATCTCTATAATTCTTTCTGTTGGTGTATGGATACTTAATATAATAATTCTAGTTTTAAATCTATTTCTTCTTTAAGCGTGATTTTATAGTTTTTATTATAGTATTCTAGTAACTAGTCTTTAGCTTCTTTAAAGAACTATTTTCTAAATTCTTCTTAATATTTATTTAGCACAATAAATGTGGTGTTATAAAATTTTTTTTTTTTTTTTTATATTATAATCTTTATTTATTTATAGTAGTCCTTTCTGGTTCCTACAGACTTTATTTTCTAATTAATTATTAGATTATATTATACTAGTTAGTCTTATTCTAAGATAAAATTTTTATTATTTAAATTTATAATCTTAATATAGCAGTTATCCGTGTAACTTACTGCCTTAATAGTTATATTCTATATTTTAAGATTAATTAGACTTTTTTTGAATATTATTAAACTATCGTCTATGCGTCTTACTTATATAGATTTATCTAAAATTTTAGTTAGTATTTAGTATTTCCCTATTTACTTATTTAATATAAGTGTTTTGCTAGCTTTACTGTTTATAAGTACTAGTATCCAGTTACTATTAATATATACGTTTATATATAGCTTATTTTCATATTTTCTTTAGTTTAGTTATATGTATATAATTAATATATTATTTCTAATCTTTGGTTTTTGGTTCTCTAGTGGCTTAGTTATAGTCTACTAGTTTTCTAGTTTTTTATTTATAGTTAACTCTTAAGTAGTAGTTACTTCTTTAGTGTTTTCTTTTTAGGTCTGTAGATTAGATATTTTTAGAGTTAACATGCTTTTTTATTAAGTATTTTATGTATATTTTTAGCTTATTTTTGTGATAGTACTGCTTACTTTGTTTGCTGTAGACCATATAATATTATAACTAGCTACGCTAGTTATAACTTAATATAAAGCTTAAAATATAGCTAGCTTATACTTAGGCTATATATTACTCTATTTAGAGGTAAGCCCCCTTTATATCTCTTCTCTCCCTATTTTAGTGTAGCTAAAATAAAGCTAATTTATTTTATTAACCTATATCTATACTACGACACGTGAAGACTGAGTCTGTTATTATATTATATTAAAATTTCTTTAACTTAGCTAGATAATGGTGACATAATATTAAGATTAAACCGCGCGATTAATAAGAGCGTTTAATTTATTAATAACTATACCTAAAAGATTAATTATATAACTATATTAAGTTGTTAGTTTGTTAACTATATAATCTCTACTAGAAAGCTTTATAGTAGTAGGTAATTAAAACCTTAAGTAATAGCCTATATAAGCTCTATACAGTAGGCCTTAAGAGTGACTTAGTAGGTAACTAAAAGACCTATAATAATAGATAATATACCTATTAGATTAAAAGAGAGTTATAAGAGTTTTAATAAACCTTTTTTTTTTCCCCCCCCCTTATTATTTTCTCCCTGCTAGAGAAACTGACTTCTGTGAGTACTACTAGCTTATTTTTTTTATACTAAAGAAATTAACTTTTATAAGCACTACTAGCTTATCTTTTTTATACTAGAGAATTAGTTAATTACTTCACCCTACTAGAGACCAGAAGCTTTATATATATATAAAAATAAATAAGTTAAGACTATAGGAAAGCTTTCTACGCTAAAGATAAAAGTTAATTCTAAAATAATAGCTACTAATAATAACTATATACTTATTTCTAAGTTACTCAGGTATGCCGCTATATACTATTCTAATAATATAATTAAAAAAGACTATATTATTAAGAAGCTCTATATTTAGGTATGATATAATAAGAAATTTTTTATAATTACTACTAAGAGCACTACCTAGGGAACTGATACTTATAAGCTTTAGAAAATAAAGATTACGCTTTTTATTTTAATAACTTTTAATTAAGTAATAATCACTAGTAAGCTAGAGTATAGCTATCTTAAAATACTTATATATTATAATTATATTAATACGCTAGGAAAAGCGCTTAACACGGCTAAAACTAAGCTTAATAAGGCTAGAGATAAGCTTATTAAGCTTTATTAGCTACTAAATAACACGCTCAAGCGCGTAGTAGATTAAGAGAATAAGATTAAAATACTAAGAGTATAGATAAAGAAACTTATACATAATATACACTCCTTTCTCTCTGTAAAGGCTAGTTTAGTGTTATTATTAATACTAGTAAAGAAGACGCGCTTCACAGCTCTGCTATAAACCTTTTAGAATTAGGCTAGCTATATAGCTATAGAACCTAATAATAGTTCTAATATAGGAGATTTTAGTAACTAAACTTTTTAAGTATTATTTTATGTATTAGCTACTTTACTAGCTACGCCTACTATAGGTAGTTATTAAGATAATAGCTACTTAACCTAATTCCCTAATCTACTAATACTTAAGAACAGTAAGGATATTATCTTTAATTAATAGAGAGATATCCTAGAGGATAAGGTACATATTAACTAAAACTAGTTTACTAAAGCTAGTAAGTAAGCTACTTAAGAGAATATTATCTCTTATATACGTACATATATAAAGGGTCCTGTTAACTAGTATTTCTTAATACTTATACGTATAGTAAGAAAGAGTGAGTAGCTAGTTAACTACTAGTATATAATAAATCACCTAAAAAGAATATATAGTAATTTATATAAGAGATTTAATACTTACTATAACTTTTAGAAGCTCTACCTTAGAGATCCTGTTAACTTTACTATATTCTAAAGTAATTTCTTTTACCTAGCTTAAGAACACAGCCTATCTGTAGACTAATAGGTAGAAGAATTCTATAAGAAGCTCCCAGATACTCTGCGTATATAAATAGGCATCTATTAATAATAGTACTATAACTAGTATAATAAGTACGTAAATTTAGTTTAAGACTTTACTAGAGAGCTGGCTCTCAGCGTTAGGAAAGCTACTAAGTAGATTAATAGAAAAACTAAAAAGACTTAGCTATTACTAATTTAGTAGTCTTATCTAAAAGCTAAGTACTTAACTTACGTAGTAACTACTATTATTCTACTAATACCTATCTCTAAGCTAGCTAGTTACTATAATTACGGGAAATCTAGTTACTTTACAAAAGACTACTAACTACCTACTTAAGTTATAGCTAAAGTAATTAAGCCTATAGATACTAATAAAGAGCTTTATACACCTTAGGATACTAGTAACAATAAGAAGTTTTAGCTTACTATAAAAGAACTATTAAGGGAAGACTTACCTTAAGGGAAGTCTCCTTTCTAGAATTATCTCCTAGAGCTATTAACTAGTTTAACTCTTGCTAATTACTATTTAGTAGACTGGCTTTTACTCTATCCTGCTATATTTCTGCTGGTAGACTAGCTATTAAGCTAAGTAGCTTTCTTAATACTAGAACTAGTAGTTTTATTCTAGTACACCTAAAGCACATGCGCGCTATTAAGAAAGGGCTTAAAATAAAAACTTACTAGATAGAATTTATCCCCCTAGCTGGCTATAATAATAGACTAAATAGATAAGTAAATAAGTACTTTTAGGCTGATCTAGTACTAGATAACTACTGCTTATTAACTTATTTTATTTTTTATAATACTAGCTGCCATGACCTTATAATTAGCTGTAAGCTGTTTGAAGATGTAGGTGTATTAATTAACTATAAGAAGTAAGCGCTTAAATGGCTAGATAATAAGCTAATTAACTATAAGCGTGATATTGTTATTTTAATATGAAGCTTATTAACTAAAATTAATCTCTCACACTAAGCTGATGCTGACTGACGTGATAAGCTAATAAATGTAGTAATTCTACAGCGCACCCGTAAGCTACTTTAGCACTTATTTTAATGTGTTGTATACTAAAAGAACTTTAGAAAGATAGAAGAGCAGCTTTACTTACGATAGTAGCTAGAGCTAAATAAGTAAACCTTTTGTTTTCAGCCTATCTCACGCGAAGACCTCTCTAAGGCAGGCCTTAAGATTAATACTATAAAAGCTATTGCTTTTATGATGTATATATGATAAAAGGAAACTATGCTAGAGCATACCAGCGTCTATGAAGTGGACAAGCTTATTTAGGACTGTAGAGACCTTACAAGGAAGTTTTCCTCTTAAGGCCCTAAAGACTCCTTAGTGAAACCTTCGCTAGAAGGGCCCTATTAATTAAATAAGGACCTTACGGAAGAAGAGGAACTTTGATAGCTTATTAAGTAGAAACTATCTTACCCTAGCTACGCCGGCGCGACTTAGGCCTACTTCTTAAAGAAGGACTCAGACGTGCTGCCCCCGCATTATGAAGGTATTAACCATAATATTAAACTAACAGCTAAAAACACGCTGACGTTAAGTCTACTATATAGCATGTCTCTTAAGTAGCTATAGCTTGTTAAGACCTACCTGGACGACCACTTTAGACGAGGGGTTATCACTTACAGTGACGCTTTATATGCTTCCCTAGTACTATTTACTAAGAAGCCTAGAGAAGGGTGGCGCTTCTGCGTCGACTACTGTAAGCTTAATACCATTATAAAGAAAGACACCTATCTGATTCTGCTGATTCAGGAGACCCTTGCCTGCCTAGTACGTGCAAGAATGTTCACCAAGCTTGACGTATGACAGGCCTTCTATCGTATATGTCTAAACAAGGACATAGAGGATCTAACTACGTTCCGTACTTGGTATGGGAATTACAAGTATCGCGTGCTACTATTTGGTCTCTGTAATGGCCCTGCTATATTCCAGCGCTATATTAACAAGGTGTTTTATGGCCTACTAGACGACTTCTGCACTACTTACCTTAACGATATCCTGATCTACTCTAAAGACCTGCTGTAGCATGAGGAGCACGTTGCTTAGGTGCTAAGACGTCTCCAGGACGCAGGCCTCCAGGCAGACATTAAGAAGAGCGAGTTCACTGTTACTAGAACGAAGTTCCTAGGCCTCATCATCAGCACAGAAGGGATCCAAAAGGACCCTGAGAAGGTCGCTGCTGTACAGGAATGGCCAGTACCTACGTCAGTTAAAAGCCTGTAATTCTTCCTAGGATTCTGCAATTTCTACAGAGCTTTCCTAAAAGACTATGGACGTATCATTCGACCGCTTACTAAGCTGCTTAAGAAGGGCGCATGGCACGCCTTTGGCGAACGCGAGCTGGCAGCCTTCTAGCAAGCTAAAGATCTAATACTGTCAGACAATGTCTTAGCTCACTACTCACCCTACCGCCAGACGCGTATGGAGACAGACGCAAGTGATGGGGTCGTCGCAGGGGTGCTATCGCAGCTCCAAGAGGATGGCCTCTGGCGACCTGTAGCCTTCTACTCTAAGACTATGAGCGAGCCCCAGATAAACTACGACATACATAATAAAGAGATGTTAGCTGTAATCTACGGCCTTCGAGAATGGCGCTCACAGCTTATAGGCTTGTAGACTATAGAGTCATTCAGTGCCCTGACTGACTACCGCGCGCTAGAGTACTTCTCTATGAAGCGAGAGCTTACTCCCCGCTAGATGCGCTGGGTAATGAGCGTAGCAGACTATTACCTAATGCTTACCTATCGCTCTAGCATGGTCAACATAGTAGCTGACGCGCTCTCGCGCAAGCAAGAGGAATTGAAGACCTAGAAAGACAAGAATAAAGCAGCCTGAACACGCGCCTTCCTCTCAGCAGAGCAAATCGATATTAGCTTTATTAAGACCGTAAGTGATAACCTAGCTGCGCTGTTAGTAAGAGGCATGCTAGCTACTAATGTAATTAAAGTAACTGCTGCTGATACTTTCATAGCCTTGCTGCCCCTAAATAACTCTCACTCACTAATTAATCGCATTATTGAGGTGAATCGTAGTTATAAGAGTCTACAGCCATTCTAAGAGCGCGCCCTCTCTAGTAACTATCTAGCATAGAAACTCAGCTAGAGCCTTCTTATACACCACGGCAAGCTAGTAGTCCCTGCTGTACACTTCTTAAGGACCTACCTTATTTAAGCTATCTATGCTACCTAGGTGATTGCTTACCTAGGTAAGAGAAAGACAGGTAAGCTACTTCGCGACCGCTACTACTAGAGCCGCATAGGTAAAGATGTAGATAACTATATAGCTGCGTATAAAGCTTGCAGATAGAGCCACATACCTCATGATAAGACTCTAGGCTTACTTAAATCACTACCAATCCCTAAGCGAGCATGGCGAGATGTCTCTATGGACTTTAAGTTCTTCTTTCTAGATAAGAAAGGATATGACTGCGCCTTTGTTATCATGGACTGGCTAAGCAAGCGCTGCTTCTTACTATCTTACTATAAGACTACTACAGCTGCTTAGGTAGCTGATATGTACTATCGCTATATCTGGCGAGTATTTAGTTTACCTAGGTTAATAGTCTCTAATTACGGTCCTTAGTTCACCTTAGTATTCATAAATGAGCTATGCTGACTAATAGGAATTAAGTAAAAGCTCTTAACACTATATTACTCTTAAACTGACGGGAATACTAAGGTCCTAAACTAGTACATTAACCAGCGCCTACGCCTATTCGTTAACTACTATTAGAATAACTAGTTAGACCTGCTGCTCTATATGGACTAGGCCCAAGCAATTCTACCACATAAGACTATAGGCTTATTACCTTATTAAATTAAGTTTAGTCACTAGCTAATCTATTACTGGGACTAGGAGAAACGTATAAAGGTATTTACTATAATCTGTAAATAGATATCACGTGAGGAAGCGTAGAGCTACGCTAAAGCTCACTATAATATAATAAAGCTAGCTATAGAGATAGCTTAATAAGGAATTGCTTAAGTATAAAAGTAATAGGCTTAACAGGCTAATAAGAAGCGCCGTAAGCTAGACTTTTCTACAGAAGATAAGATATACGTTATACTTAAGAGCTTTACTATTAACTAACCTAGCTAAAAGCTAGACCAGCAGATATACAGACCCTATCTTATTATAGGCATAAAGGAATATTTCTATTACCTTAAGCTGCTGCTATATATGCGTATACTTGACGTCTTTTATATAAACTACTTATAGAAGACTTCTATTTGCCTACTACTTAGCTAAATTAAACTTAAGGAACCGCCTATTAAGGTCAACGGGTATCTTAAGTGGCTAGTATAGGAAATTCTTAATAGCTGCCTATTCTATAGCTGACTATAGTATAAAGTATTCTAGCTAGCTTATAATCTAAATCCTGCTTGGTATAATGCCTAAGGCTTTATAGGCGCCTTATATAAGGTAAAAGACTATTATAAGGCCTATCTAGAGAAGGTAGGACTGCCGGCACGACTAGACACCTAGTTAAAAGCATACAAAGTAGAGAAGGATCTAGAAGTAATAAAGGAGAATAATAAGATAGCTTTAAAAACAAGAGTAGTATAGAAATTAGTAAGGAGGAGATTATAACCTAGAGACTTAGAAACAAGCCTCTTTTAAAGAGGGGGTAATATAATAGTGTTGCTTACTCTACTTACTATAGGCTATATAATATTATAATTAGTTATACTAGCTATAATTTAGTGTAGAGCTTAGAGTATAGCTAGCTTACGCTTAGGCTATATACTACTTTATTTAGAGGCAAGCCCCCTTTATATCTCTTCTCTTTTTATCTTAGTATAGCTAAAATAAAGCTAATTTATTTTATTAACCTGTATCTATGCTATGATGCGTGAAGACTAAGTTTATTATTATAATTCTTTATAATCCTAACATTTCCATCCTAAGAAATATTCTTAATATGTGAGTCTTTTATGTGAGTTTATAGCTAACTATTTTTTTTAATAGTATTTAGTCTAGTATTATCAGTACCTTATCTAGTATTTATTCTATAATAGTTAGCTGAGTTAAGGACCTGTAGTTCGTCTTCTAATTCCATATAAACTAGTTCTTATTATAGGTTAAGTTTCTTTTTATTTACTAGATACTATAACACTTTTCTTGTTTTTAGTCCTTTAATATATATAGCGTGTTTATTCTATCTATAGTTCTTCTCTATATAGTTAGAAGCTATATATATCTAGTATTCCTTTCTTATAGTCTTATTTACGGTGTTATTATCCTGTATCTATAATATTAATAAAAGGTTTTTTTCTTCCTTTTTGTTCTAATCCTATCCTAGTTCTGGGTATCTAATAGGGTGATAGTATGTTACATTATTTATAACTAGTATAGACATTTATTAATAGATTTTATTTATCTATATAACTAATTCTTGTTTACTTAGTCCTTTATGCTGTCTATTTCCTGCTAACTATAATACTTATTAGTATTTATATATCCCGTCTCTTAAGATAACTTTCTAGTATTTAGTAATATAGTATTTCTTTATATAATACTCTGATCTATATATCCAACAGTATCTCTAGTGTACTCGTTATATAATTATTATAGATATAAGTTTTTTACCTTTTATTGTCTCTTAATTCTTTCTTTATCTGAATTTCTAGTTTTTTTTGTAGAATAGTCTATTTTCTTACTCTATAATCTTATAGAATCTTTACGTTTCTTTCTTAGTTTTTGCGTTGTATTATTAAACTGCTGCTTCTCATACTATAGTAATTATATTACTAGATTATTCTATTAAATAATCTTTAACTTACTAATACGGGATTTTATATTCTTATTTAAGATATATATAGCTTTTATAGATTTAACACTATTCCTTCTAGATTCTTTTTATAATTATTTCTTTTGTTATGGTATCTCTTACTTGTTTTATTTAGACTATAGTAATTTTAATTTCCTTTAACGCCTTAGTTTAGACGTAAGCTTTTTTAATATCTAATTATTACTATTTATAATCTTTAATAAAGTGTCCCTATTTTCTGTATTTTAAGCAGGTTTTTTATATATAGTGTTTTATTTATTTCTTAACTCACTTACCTTACCCATTTCCGATAAATGTCTTTTTTATGTTAATATTTATTTTATTATAACTTTAGTTATCTTTTCTATTTCTTTTAGGTGTATAGGTTATTAGTTTCTCTTATATCTTTTTTTTCTATTTTTGTTAGTACTACTAGTTATTAATAGTTACTACTTATTTAATAATTTCTAACAAGATACTTAGCCGTTTTTCTCTAGAAATTTTATCTTTAATTCTATCTTTTAATCCTTTATAGTACATTATAACTAATAGTTAGTCTACTTAATTAAGTCGTGATTAGATTTATTTAGACTCTGCTATATAGTTAGCTGCTAATGTATATTACTTAAGTTACTAAAGCTTCTAGATTACCTTTATTTCCTTATTAATTTTTTTAAAGATAATAATTATTTCTTGTTTGAAGCATTCGTAATTTCTGAAAGCTTATTATATATTATTATTATAGTTAGCTAACCCTATCACTCCTATGTTAGAATCTCTATTAGCTAGGTAATTTTTTATTAGCGGTTTAAACTATTATATAGCCCTACTTATTATATTTATACCAGCCACCAAAATCCAATTCTAGTTAGTTAGGAATAATTTCTAATTAAACTAATAGTAGAAGTCTATTACTGCTATAAAGATCTTAAGTTTATCTTAATTTTTATTAAATTTTTTAGAAGATTGTATTTTTACCGTTCCTCCTTTCTAGACTGCTATAACTTATTATTTAGCTTTAATTTATTATTATAGCTTTACTAAAGTATTATGTAACTCTATAATAGCTATTTCTTATTTCTAGATAACTTATTATATACTCTTTATTCCTCTTAATGTATTTCTAGTTATGGATAAAGGTTCTACTATAACTTCTTCTTTATTACTACTTTTCTCTAATAAGTAAAGTTCTTATTTATTCTTATAATAGGTTATTATAGACTTTTAATAATTAGTTATTAGAGTCCTATCTAATGGTTCTTTTTACTCTCTTAAGGTGGTAGTTATAATATTATAAGTTACTAACTTACTAACGTAAATTATACTAGTAATTAGCTATTTAACTACTTATATAATACTTAGTAGTTCTTTTACTTCTGGATCGGATAGCTTATTAGACTTAGTAGAAGTTAATTAACTCAGTAAAAAGTAAGAAGAAAGTAATATAGTAAGTTAAAATTTAATAAAATAGTATTAAACTATATTACTTAAGGTGTGAATCTTAATTTTAGAGTAACTATAAAGAATTAAAAATAATCATAAACTGTCTAATGCCTTATACTTATAGTAGATTCTTTATACGTATATTATATACTTATTAGTAGTATATTAGATACTACTAGAGACTACTAAAGCTATTAGAGATTTTATTATTTTATTCTATTTTTATTTACTAAGCCTTACTTTAGTTACGTAAGTTACTACTTCTAATCTATTAATATAGTTCTGTATTTCTATTCTTGTTTTTTGGTTTATGCCTTAGCCTGTACTAATATGTCCTATATCTACTTATAATTCTTCCTTTTAAGCTTAAACATATGTTTCTATTCTAAAGCTTTATTAGCTATTGTTACTAGTTTTCTTAGCTTCTTAAATATAGTTACCTTACTATTATTATCTGTAATAGATATTTAATTATATATATTTATACTATCTACTAACTAAGAGATCACCTAGCAGTTGAAAACCTCTAAGAACTATTAAGAATTTAGGTCGTAAATAAAGCTAATTATGAATAAGTTAGGTAGCTTATTTTCTTTTTTAAAGAATAAATATTAGTAGCTTATTAAAGGTAATCTCGCAATAGCTTAAGAGATAGTGCTTATATATAATTATATTACTAAGCTTAAAGTAGCTAATAAAACCGTATCTTAATAAAAGCAGCATAAAAGAAAATGTATCTAGAAAAAAAAAAATACTTAATATTAGTACTAGCTAAGATAAATCCATCAAGGACTCTACTACTACAAGTTCTAGTAATAAGAAAGGTTATAGAAAGGTAAGAATAAATAGAGCTAAACTAACTTAAAGGTATTATAATAATTATAATAAGACTAAGCATAACACTTAAATATATAAAATTAATAAAGATAGTACTATAAAATCTAGTAGTAATAAAAATAGTACTATAACTAACAGTACTATTAAGTAATGGTATTGTAAATAATAGTACTTTAATAAAGTCTTAGTAAAGTATCCAGCTTAGTTATTTATCCAGCTCAATTATAAAATACGTTATAACTTTTTTTATATTACTAATTATTTTACTTTTATTTAAATAGTTTATAATATATTTAATAAGTAAATAGCTTACTTTATTAAGTTTTAACTACTTTATAAATAAATAACAAGTTAATACTAATAGCTATTACTATAATATTTAACTAGTAAATAGTTATTTTATTTATTAGCCTTTTTATATATTCTTAAGTTATACTCTATTTTATTGTAACACTTATAGTACTTTTACTATAGTATGTTAACTTTAATATACTTTTTACTTTAACACGTTTTCTTCTTAATTTATATATTAATATTAGCTTAAGTAATTATTTTTAAGCTTTCTACTTTTATTTATGTTTTTTACTTTTAAATATACTTTTTTTATTATTTTATATATTATATTATAGTCTTATTTGTTTTCTAAAGCTTAGTAACTTCTAAACATAATAATATAACTTTATGTATTATTAGTTTAGTACCTTTTATAAGCTAATGAATTAACTTAAAAATATAAGTAAATTAGCTATTTTAATACTTTTAAATCTATTCATAAATTAAAGCCTTTTAAGGTCCTAATTTAGTAATAGTTTTAAATTTTTTTTTTAAAAAAAAAAGTATTTAAAGCTAAATATTAAGCTTTGAGAATATAGTATTTAGGTTAAATAAAACTAAGCTAATACCTTAAAAATCTATGTAAATATTACTTTCTATAATTGTATTTTAATAAGCTATTTTAAATACTAGTAAAAACTTAAGCTTTAGTATAATATAGTAAATGTAGTTATAAATAAAATTCTTAACTTAATAACTATATATATTTTTTAAAAGTAAAAAATAACTTATATTAAGTAGCTAAAGTAAATATAATAAATAAAATAATATATAAAGTATAATAATTTACTTCTTTTTATAAAGCTATTAATTATTAGTAAATAATATATATCTATTATATAATACTTTATATAATTATTAAAGTATTATAGCTACTAAATACTAAGCTTATTTATTATCTAGCTATTATTACTTAATAAAATAAGTTAATTTAATAGTATATTATTGCTCTTATATTATATAAAAAGGTGGTACATTTCTATAAAAATAATAAATAATAAAATTACTTATTTTTAAGTGTTAATACACTAAATTATTATAACCTACTTATAATTACTTAGCTAAATTATTTTATGCTAATTATATTTATTAGAGCTTATAATAACTTTACTACCTAAAATAACTTTTATTTAAAAATTAGTTTTATTAAAGTTATAAATTTTTTTTTTTATAATACTATACTTTTTTTTATATAGTGTATGTACTTAAACTATAGTTATTACAAACAGTAATAAGTAGAGATTTATTATAAGTAATTATTATAAATAGAAGGTAGTAAATTAACTAAGAGAGAATTACTAGCTATTAGTAAAAAAACACACATAAGAATATAAAACTAGAATAAAAGTAAAATAGATACTTTAAAAAACTAAGCAAAAAGTAGAGCTTCTAGCTAATATTATTAAAATAATTAATAAAGCTAATAGCGAAGAAGACACGTAACATCTTACGTACATAGTTATAAAAACAATAAATATAATAAATAGTAATAAAAACTTAAAACACTTATTAGAACTTATTACTAAGTAAATTATAAGTAGAGAATTTACTATATAAGAAGGGTTCCCTTTAGCTTTTAAATAGTTTCTTTTTTTATACTTATCTTCTTATTTTAGAACAACTCTTTAAAATTCGTTATATAATAAATTAGTTAAACTATTACTTATTACATCTTTATATTATTAGCATAATTATGTAAGTAAGTTACTATATAACTTTACATAATTACTAAAATATTTAACTTAATATGTATTTATACTCACTATGTTAAAAAAAACCTATATATTATCTTTTTATAGTATAGTAATAAAGGCTACGTAATATACTATTATATAAAGACCTTAGGTACATAAAAGCTATAGATTGTTTTATAATAATAATTTAATAATTTTAGAATTTTTATATAAAGCTTTTTAGTAGTTATATTTTTAATTATATACTATTTTAACTTTTAGAGTTTACTATATAAAGTTGTTTAATTACTTAATACTAACTTTACTATTAAAACATATAGTAAGTAGTTAATTAGTAATATTTTTTATAGTACTAAGTTTAGAAAAAAACTCTTATAAATTTAAGTTAAATATATATTAAATAATAACTAATTTTTTTTTAGCTTATTAAGGTTTTTTAAATTAGGTTTATAATTACATTATAAAATAGTTTTAGTATGTTATTATTTTAGTATTATTTAAAAAACATTATATACTACTATAATATATTATATACTTTATAGTTAGCTTTTTTTAATTACTAAAATAGCTAAAAATAGCCTACTTTTAGTATAAATTAATTAAGTATTACTTTATTAATACATTATACTTAAAAGTTAGTAGGTTATAATTTTTGAGTAAAGTAAGTTACTTACTTATTTAAACTACTTACTTATTTAAGTTACTTACTTATTAAATATATTATAAGTTTTAAAATAAAAAAGTTTAAACTAATATTTTTAATTAATATTTTAATATAAAATAAAATAATGCAAAAATTTTTATTTTATAATTATTTTTTAAAATAAGTTAAATTTCTAATTTAATATAGCAAATATTAGTAGTTTATATTAATATAAGTACTTATAAATTTAACTTTTTTGTAATATAAAACGTTTTCTTTTAAAAGCAACAAATAATTAATGTAATACCTTTCTAGCTTTATTCTTCTATAACTTATTTTATGCCAGAAAGGAGTATTTTTAGAAATACGTTTAACGACCGGATTTCTAGTTGGATCTGTAGGCTGTAGAAAGTGGAATCAGCTTGGAGCGCAGCGCTGTAGACGCCCAAGATTGGCGCTGCGATTAGAAAGTTATCTGTCTCTAAGGAAGGCGAATACCTAGAGCCAGATAGAGGATTATTAAATATCCAGTCCCTCTACACCGGCCCTTTCTCTCTCCAGTCGCAACCTCAGTGCGATATATTTGTGATAGAGTGTTGGGTAGTTCGAGATATTGGAAACCTCCTTTGGCTCCCTTTCGATTATCGAACGACATGTTCTGTCACCAAGTAGTGCTCTCGTCATCTATCACATGTGACCCTAATGGCGTCAGCAGCTTGCGTACCCACATTCGTAAGCTCTATGTATATAAGCCCTAGATAGTTCATCAATGAATCATCAGGTTGGCCATGACTTTTACTCCAGTGCAATAAGTAACATGTTCAGCTATTCGACGCAATATTCTTGTGATAAGACATGCATCCGGTCCTGTTTCATTTATCGAATTCAGCTCGTCTTAGCAGAGAATCTAAGCTCAGGTGTTTTAATTATGAATTCACAAGTTCTTAACTTAACTTAAACTCTCTTCAGCCGTCTTCTCGGCTACCTCCATTCCAGCCGGCGTTTTTTTATATTTAGGAAGTGCTCTGCTTTAAAGTCATTGCCTGCCTTTTGTATCCCTACCAGCATGCTCTAGCCAACCATTTATTTATACCCTCATCACCTCCAATCTTTCTTAGCTGAATCACTATAAGGAGGCGATAAAGCTGGCAGGTAGGGCTAACAGTAAATGCGGGCGTGAGTAATTTGTC
Source organism: Zopfia rhizophila CBS 207.26 (assembly GCA_010093925.1). Lineage (NCBI taxonomy): Eukaryota > Fungi > Ascomycota > Dothideomycetes > Zopfiaceae > Zopfia > Zopfia rhizophila. The sequence goes on along the minus strand of ML994679.1, from coordinate 209,448 downwards.
TAACTCGCAGAATTGGATGAAGCTCCGCAAATCGAGAGGCTCTTTTTCAATGAGTCTCCATCTATACTCCCGATACTTCCAGCTTAGGTCTCTTCTGCACAAGATATCATGGCTTCGTGGCACGAATATCGGCGTGCAGGGATAGAATCGGACGGAAGATATAACTTTATTAGAGCCGCAGCAGAGAGTGCAATCTTATGCATCCTGCGTTTCTGAACCGTCAGTGGTATCGATACTTTAAGAGCGGAGGGGAGCGCTAAGGAATATCGCACTTGTCAGAAGCATTCTTAAGGAATTCAAGGTACCAAAGTTGCAGCCTACACAAAAGAAGTGGAAATTGCAGAATGCAATTCTCTTGTAGTAGGATGACATCACCTCAGGATGGGAAGGAGTGCAGAAGAGAACCAGGATAAGGCGTGTTGCTTTTGTCCAAGCCCGTCTCCATCTTGCTATGAACGTTGAGATGAATTACAGAGGACACGGTTGAAAAAGCCTGAACGGATGTGGCATGAAGTGGCTTCAAACCTGCATTGGCGCGGCCTTCTGTAGGGTGGTTTTCAGGGACCGATAGGCTCCTTGAACGAGGACAGTTCCATTTTAGGACGTAGATTGTCACTGAGGAGGCAGACAAAGTTGTACTTTATAATTCAGTATCGTCGCGCCACATCGAGGCGTTTTGGAGGTTGCTTTACGGAGAATCCTGACTACGTCTTGCTTTCAATTCCGTCCTTGGTTGCAATCTTTGATTCCCCAACGCGGTCCACGTCCATCAGTTCCGGGCCAGTCACCTTCGCAAGATCTTCAACCTAGTTGCTCACACGCACGAGCGTACCCCACCCAATCACCTTTGCCTCGCTCAACCCTCATGTGATTCAGCTAGCCGTCGGAAGTCCACTTACATGTCATGTTCCCAATTGAATTAGGTCACATTTTGTTACATGCTGCATGAGGCACCGCAGAACGCCTCTCGCGGTTCCGCCTTTAGTTGGTCGGCTTAGAATCTATAAGCCGTTGCCATCTGGGTCCAAGGCAGAGGGCCGGCAGGGGGAGTCTTAGTATGTAGTTCAAGCTCCTAGTATCATTCCCGTTCAATCTGGACGTCGCCTTCCAGCTGGTAATGACTTTCGTCCTGCAGCAACGATTAAAATGGATCTTGCAGCCTGTGCAGGAGCCTCCGTCCTTAAGATCGCCGCTTTCACACCTCGGAACCAGCTTCTGACGGTTAATGCCTTGAAATTGTTCCTAGCCTTCTTCCTGGCTCAGTATGCTGCATTCAAGGTCTACCGATTTTTCATCGTCCCATTCTTCCAGTCTCCTCTCCGACACCTCTCTGACCGGACGCAGGGAAAAGATGTAGCAGCCTCATGAATTGAAAACTATGGATGGCTATCCTACTTAAATAATGAGCGAGATTGGTTGGAATGAGGATTCCTCGCCTCCTGACGTTTGACAAGGGGGGTTTGCAATCTCCTGACGAGAATGGAATGAAAACAAGTGCGGAATGAAAACAATCGAGCATTGCTCGGTTACAGCAAGGAATGCTGCTACCTGAGAGTCTGGCACTCGGTTACAACCTCCCCGGTCCAAAGGTATGGTGACATCCTGACTTCGCGGTGTTTCGCGGTGTTTATTGATCTCACCACCTATGTGCCTCAGAATCACCATTTCCTGCTGGGGCAGACACTTAATCAGTTCAAGTCAGGAAGCTCAAATGAGCCGCTTCTGTCTTGGATGCGGCAGTGACCGGATGCCCCGTTCGTCCGCTTCCTCAACTTCAGCAACTCCGAAGCGCTGCTCGTGACGAGCATGGCAGCCCACAAAGAGATCCTCCAGGCGAAATGCTACTCCTTCGTTAAGCCCGATTTCTATGCTCGGCTCATCACCGACATCGTGGGAAGGGGTATAGTTTTTGCCGAAGGAGATGAGCATAAGACCATGCGCAAGCTGATAGCAGGTATGCAAAAGAAGCCCGAGAGACGTTCCATAATGCTGCTCCAGAGACGGTAGTTGCTAGCTTTTGTGCAAAACTAGCGCCGTTTGCTGTCAACAACCTGAAGAGGCTGATTCCTATATTCCATCAAAAAACCAGAGAGCTTTCGGGTGTCTTTGACCTGGACATTGCCACTGAGTCGGGTGTCGTGGAATGTCGGTGATCTCCATTTACTATTCCTTACCTTGCTCTCCGAAGAAGAGTTCTGACTATAGATTTCAGTGGTCTCCACATATTCCATGATTACCTTGGATATTATCGGCGTGTTTGCGCTGGGTGTAGAGCTAAAGAACCTCTCAGCCACAACTCCTTTCCACGAAAACTACTATAAGGTATTTAATCAGGACACGCTTAGTCAAATAATTACGGCCATCAACGCTTACCTCCCTCTTCGAAAATGGTTACCCGTCGAAGCTAATCGGTCGTTTCAGCAAGCGAATGCAGAGCTCTGCCAGCGATTACTAAAGATAGTTCGGCAGAGAATCGTCGACATCCCGAATGGTGACTTTATCGGCGTCGAATCAGGTGGAATGGTCACCAAAGACCTCCTAACATACATGGTCGAGGAGAGTGTTCTGGGCCAGAGCCCAGGAAAGGTGTGGACTGAGGAACACGTACTTGGACAGGTTAGGAACTTGTCGCAGCAGGCTTGTCTCTTTCATTCGACTAGAATTTCGGCGGGATAACCTGTTGCTTAGGTCACGAGACAATGGCCAGTTCATTGATATGGGCCACACGTGTTTTATCAATCTACCCTGATGTTCAAGGACGCCTACGATGCGAGGTGCTCGCTCTAGTGGAGCAGAACCCCAATCTCGATTACGCCGCGATAGAGAGCTTACGATTTCTGAACAACTTTTGTCGCGAGATCTTGCGCGTACAATGCCCAGATAAGATGATATTGCCGTCAGGGTATCTACGTCAAGACCTGTTGACGTTGACTGCCGCGTACAGCTATTTCAGCTCTCCGACGAGCAGCTCACGATGTAGTGGTCGATGGGGTCCTCATCCCGCAAGGAACGACAGTCATCATGATGCCGGTGATGACACATTACAATCCCCTTATATGGGAGAGGACGCAGACAAGTTCGACCTGGATCGCTGGGGCCGTCTGTCGGGTGAGGCGGCCGATGCGCATGCGTTTGCAGCCTTCATGCTGGATCCACGGATGTGCATCGGGAAGGTATTTACAATGTTTGAGTTCAAGGCTATCCTGATAGAGATTATGAGCAAGTTCACGTTCGAGCCTACGAATAGGGAGAAGATTGTGCTGGTTAATCCGAGTCCCCTTCTAAGGCCGCGGGGTGGTTTAAGGGTGAGGGTCAAGAGGCTGGTGAAAGCGGCAAGGAGGTAGGCTAGTCAGTAGGTTCTGCGTCTTTTCGGCCTCGATTAAGGATGGGACTTGTTTCCTTGGATATGTGGAGTAGGCCCAGTCTGGATGTAGATCCATCTACGCCCGTGGTGTCTGCACGTCGCAATCACACAGAATGCCAGCAAAGTCTTGGACACCCGTTTGAGCCAGGATCCCACTCGAACCATCCTCAAATTCGGGTGCGGATATCTCTACAACGACATAATAAAAATATATAAAATCTTAAATTCTAAATGATTATCAGCTAATATACATCTATTAGAAATCCTTTTAATATTTATTTACTTTTAAACTTACATCTATTACGAAAATAGCAGATATTTATAATTAAGAAATAATAGTTAAAATTTTAGAAAGTAGAATTTTTTTTTGACTATAGAGACTCTGTATTTAAATTTTTAGAATTTATTATAGCATTAAGGAGGAGATATACGGTTTCAAATTCGTGATTTTTGTGCTCGTCCAGGCTCGTCCAGGGAGGTCTCCTGCTCGCTGCCCCTGTTTACGCAGACCGTGATCATCGAGGTCTCAGGGGACCTGGATCACTCTCATTAATGCCATTCTCATTATTGACCTCTGTGCACCAAGAAAAGTTCACCAAGACTCATCGGAGGGTGGAATGCAGACGTCTGTAAGTGTCGCCATCCTGGCTTGCGGAAAGGGCGTGAGAAGATGCTTAGAAAGCGATGTAAGTTTGACTTCGGCGGCGGTCCTATAGGGTTAATTCGAGTGTCGAAAGAATATCGTGTGCTCAACCTCTACGTTGGTTAACGAAATCTAGAGGCGCATGACCTGGATATTTACACCTTGCCAGTATGGGCATCGCTGGTGTTTGGCCTGCGGATGTCTCAGAGCTTCAACGAGCCGTGAAGGCTAAGACATTCATTTAAGAGATCCATCCTGCTGCCTTGCAAACACTAACTGTTCAAAACCATATGACCAGGAACGCCAGTCTCATTTTGGGCTCCACCGACATTCAAAGAACTTGTTAGATTGAACCAGGCTATGAGGAACCGTGTTTCCCATGAAGCCAACCTTTCACCTACAGTAGTCGTCTGGTTGAACGATAGGATCTGTGGAGTGCGAGTTAGATTTCTACTAGCCTTCATACAAATACCTGTCCTCCGGATCTGCTCGATTGAACAAGATAGCAGACATTCAACTAATAAGACGGTCGGTAACAAGGCAGAGCTTGAGACTAGTCTCACTATGTTTTCAAACTGTCAGCGTGATCATAAAGCTGTTCGAATAGTTTAATGAGCTGCCCCAGCGACTTCGAAGATGGAAAACGGCGCGTGCTAATACATGCAGCAAGGGGGGGAAATAGTGCAGTCTGTAGTGAGCTCATAAAGAACTGTATATGTACGTTGATAAGGAAGAAGCCTCCTGCATACAATTAGGTCATAATCTATCTGTAAGCCGGCAAGATGATTGATGAAGAAGACGATTGAACTGATTGTCTAAGCTAAGACTTCAGAGCTGCCATTTATGTCAGAGATTGTAGGCGAAGGTAATGGCCGAGTCAGCTGAGCGACTAGCCTATTTCTGCATGCATGTCTGCGCGGCTTACACTATCGCTTCGTTTCCCGCCTGGAAAATCCGTGCATCTTCAGTCAGCAAGGTCAGGCTATTTAGACCAAAGGAAGATCCGCATACCTCGTGGGAACAAGACCAAGACTGGGCTCGTCTACACTAACAGACTGAATCTTGATTATTCAAGTTTTTATTAGTGGCTGAACTTACCTTTCATGCTCACTTACTCAACCTAAACTAATTCCCTCACTCGCCCATTCCCCCCTCCCTCCCCGCCGCACCCTCCCTCGACCTCGCCGTCGCCATTAGCCTTTCTTTCCGTCCATCCTTCCAAGCTTTGTCAAGTGCCTCAATCTTCCCACCAAGCATCTGCACACCCCTAGGCTCGAGCATCACAACCCCCCTAGCAATACCTACATCCCTCAGCACCAACTTTGCCCCAATACTCATCCCCACTCCCACCCCCTCAATCCCTCTCAACTCCAACGCATAGACTTTCATCCCCTTCGCATCCTGCAATAACAATTTATGCGGCCCTTTACTTTCACTCGCCCCCACATTAGCCTCTCCATCCGCACCCGCTTCCACGGGAACAATGCGAATAATTTCCCGTCCCTTAGTCGTTTCCCCCCTTTCTTTCGCCTCAATTGCTTCAGCCTGGCTCCACCTCGAATGCCCTATATCTTCGACATCTAGTACCTGACAGAGTATCGGGCCGGCGACGTGTCTGGATTGGATGCGCGCGTTGAGAATGTCGGCAGGGAAAACAGTGTTTGGAGGAGGGGAAAGCGAGATTGTGATGTCAGAGGCGAGGAGGCGGAAGAGGGCGGTTTGTTTAAGTGCTGGCAGCGGCGTGTTGGGGCGGATTGTAGTGAGATGGGACGCGAGCCATTGTGGGGTTGGGTGGAGGTGTCGCGAGTTCAGGTGGGCTTTTAGATCGTCGGAGAGAGAGGGCATTTTGGTGGGCGTGTGAAGTTTGCAAGGAGTGGAGGGCGATGGGACTAATTGGGAGTGAAAACAGGTATGGCGAGGAAGTAGTGCGGGAGGCATGGGAATTGGAGAGTGAATGTCAAAGAGCGTTGAGTATTAGCGGGTTGGCAGGTAGGTCTTGGCAAATGCGTATTCACGCTTTCACGTGACTAACACCACTTACTACTTCGTATATTCCAAGTATGATTGTGGATTGTGTGGATCTCGAAAAGCCAGAATGGTATAGTACGACTTTCCAAATTGGCCGAATTCCGGCTCGCTCTGAACCATACTCAACCATACACGGTAGTCTCAGGTAAGTCTAACCCTGCCGTCTGCCTGCGTCAAACCGATCGCCTGGCGCCTTTTGTTTTTTCGCCAAAATAGCAGACTAATGGGCGATTTTTCGATGCGTTCTCCATCTCTTTCTTAGAATATGTACCTAGATACAGCCCTCTAGCGTCGGCGAAATCCTCGGATATAAGCGCTTACTGTACGCTCATCAAAACAACGGAAAAATACGCAAACCACAATCCAAAAACACGCGTTTTACATACAATCATTATGTATTTTTGCAAAATCCCGCCCGCTGAGATGCCTGACCGTCGAAAAAGGAAGCTTTTCAGCAACCCCCCGCCCGTAGTGGCGCCCGACGGAAGTCGGAGCAACTCCAAACCCCACAACGCTCTGCAGTCTTCGCAGTACTGTATTTTGCGCAGATGGAGGGCCATCACTACCCTCTAGAAAAATCGAGAAGTACTTTAATATACCCACGTCAACAACGTTGGATATCCTTAAAAGTAAACGTCCTCGTCGTCTCCAGAATTCAGATGATCCTGATACACGCGGTACGCTCCGTTAGCTCACAAACCTTAACGCCAACGCTATCGCGACGTACATTGATGAGTGTACTTTTAAAGAAAAAGGCGATTCCTAAGAGAATCTAGCTTATAGAGCTGGTATTGATCCACCTAATAAACAAGAGAGCTACCACAGATCAACGATTCAATCGCATGTTACAGACGTCTCTGGCATCAAAACATGCCGCGCAGCTATCAAGGAAGACCACCCGCCTTCACGCAGGAACGAGCGCGTACAGTAGTGTATTTTACAACTGGAACTTCGACCTTATGGAATTAATTAGCGCGTTGTCTTATAAAGCGATGAAATCCACTAGACTACGGAACCTCGATATGTACGAAATGTGAAGCGTTAGTTTAGCAAGCAATTTAAACCTTTTAAATATACAGTATAACAAGGACTCTCAACCAGATCCAACAAAGCAGGATTACTTCCATATTTTCTGTGTTGTAGGGTACAATTTTGCGTGGGTAATCGATTATAATGCGGGCAATTCAAATGGCAAGATAAACTCAAAAACGTACCTCAAGATCCTGTCTGAGTTGCAGAAAGAGATTCTCGGCAAAGGCCTCATTCTCTATCGAGATCTCGACTCTGCGCACGTTTCTAGAGAGACGATAAAGTAGATGAATAAACACGGCATAGATTACTTTGAGGAAGCCTCATCGTCTCCAGATTTCTTAACAATGAAGAACTAGGTCAAGCCTCTCCGTCAGCGATTTTATAAGAGGCGCGTTGCCTCAGAATCCACAGGCGTAAAACGCTTCTATTAGGTGTGGAAGCAATGGGATCCTCAGAAAATTAATGCGACAATTGACAGCTATCCAGCAAGATTCTACAACTGTATTAGGGCAGAAAGCAGGGCAACAAAGTACTAAGCATTAAATAGAGTAAATTTGGACGATTATTTTGATATATTACGTGCCCTATCTGCGTTGTTTTGAGAGCTGTCTACTGAGCGTACAGTAAGCGCTTATATCCGGCGTTCATCGCGACACTAGAGCAGCCCTAGGACCTCAGATACGGCTTGCGCGATATCGTGATCAGCACGAAAGGCATTCATCGTCCTGCCTCATTGTCTAGCTGGGAATTGTACTGCCGTCCGTCCACATGCTATATATTCCTACCGACCAGATGATGAATACGGCTAATGAAATGATAAGCGAAGTTGTGGCAACGCCTCATTGGTATCCGTAAAAGGGCACGCAGATATCTTATCCTTGGTCGCCAGGCGCAACGGGAAGGACGAATACATCTAGAGTAATCAGGTCCAGAGTATATGCCTACAGCAGCTGCCATTCAGCTGGTGCATTGGGCACCGTGGAAACATGACGCTATTCGGAATGAGACTGTTACTGGCTGCTCTCATTAGAGTGGAGTGAGAAGGGAGCCAAAGCCATGTTTTGTGGTGTTTTACGGGGTTTGATTGCGTACCGAGTTCAATCACCTGACGCACAGTCCCACCTGGGGCACGTTTTGGTCTATCTGAGAGGAGTAAACATAAGGCTGTTGAGCCACATATAACGGATCAAATTACGAGAAATTTTAGAGTAAGAAACAATCCACGACGGAGAAGCTTATGAGGCGGGGAAAGGATTCTCTGGTGGTCGAAAGTGCAGGGAGCTGAGCGGGCGTAGGACGGGATTGCTTATAAGTTTTGTCAGGTCTGTTCAAGGGCCTCAACTTCTGGAGGGTTTGGCCTCCAAAATGAGCAGTGTGCGGCACGTGCGTACTCATGCAAAACTCGAAAATCCCAAAGAAAAATACCAAACAGCCCCTTTACTAACAGGGCCAGGACATAGCAAAACTAAGTTAATTTTTCATTTCGAGAGTAAATATACGTAATAAAACTAAAGGAAATTAAAAAAGAGCTATATAATAATATATAGTGTAGCGAAAAGCATGATGCATGATGCTGTGAAGTCTTGAAGTTGTATGAAAGTTGATTGTTTCTACTGGCTATGGAAGCAGGGCAGGAAAGAATAACGTAGTTAATCACCGAACCGTAAATATCACCGAACCGTGAGCGCATGCCAAGCCATCACCAAAATTTCAACACACTCTTTCTGCATCAACGCCATGCCTCCAAAACGCCTTAATACTGTTCAACAAAGGGAAGGAAGGCTCCTTTTAGCTATTGACGCGTTACAAAAGGGCTAAATTCCCAATGCCTACCAGGCGTCGCGCATTTATCGCGTGAACTATGATACCCTCAAATGTCGCATGAATGGACGCGTATGTCGAGCAGACACCCTTGCAAACGGCCGCAATCTTGATCACAACGAAGAAGCCTTGTTAACGGAATGGATCCTTGATCTTGCCTCTCGTGGTTTTCCACCTCGTAAATGGATGGTAGAGGACACCGCCAATATGATACTACTGTCAAAGAAAAAGAAGCCAGTAGGCAAGAATTGGTTCCACCGGTATATTGAGCGCAATCCAGAGGTGGAAATTGCACAATCAAAGAAGTACGACTACCAGCGAGCGAAACAGGAGGATCCTGAGGTAATTCAAGAGCATTTTAGGCTGCTAAGGAACGTGGTAAACAAGCATGGAATCCAGGACAACGATATCTATAATATAGACGAGATTAGCTTCTAAAAAGGCGACATCAGATCTGCTAAAGTTGTCACCGCTTGTAATAGCACAAAGTACCACATCCAGGCTGGCGATCGTGACTGGGTTATAGTAATTAAGTATATTAACTCAGCCAAACGCTATATTCCTGCCATAGTAATCTACAAAGGCAAGGTATTCTAAAACATCTAGTTTAATACAGATGCAGGCGTTCCAAAGAACTGGACAGTCACTATTAGCAAAACAGATTAGACAAATAATCAGCTAGGTCTTATATAGCTTAAAGACGTGTTTAAACCAAACACTAGAAATACAACAGAAGCGAAATAACTGCTTATTATGGATAAATATAGTAGTTATTATACTAAACCTTTTAAATGCTACGCTAGGGAGCATAATATTATTCCACTATAGCTCTCTAGCTATTTCTTATATATTCTTTAGTCTTTAGATGTTATAGTATTTAGCTCTATAAAAAAACGCTTTCGTAACAGTATTTAAGACTTAATTTATAATAGTTAGAATTATATTATAAATAATGACTTTCTTTATATCTATGTAAAGCTTTAACTAGTAGCTTTTAATAATAGTAATATTAAAAGTGCCTTTAGAGCTATAAGTATTTTTCTATTTAATCTAAAAGATATTTTTACTAAGTTAAATAAATTTAACCTTTTAATACTTCTACTAGTTCTTTTATTTTTCTTAGTTAATTTAGTATTAAACACTTCTAGAACAGTATAATAAGTAGAGAAGTAGTAGATAGTAATTAAACTATAATAATATTAGCTTAAACAGTAATCTATTTTATCTATAATTAAAAGAATAGTTATTACCATAAATTGAGCTTATTAAGCGGCTGAGAGACTAAATAAGATTATATTAAAAACCTAAGAATCTAAAGAGTAAAAAGAGTTTATATATAGTATAAAATTACTAAGCTAGTTAATAATATGTCTGACTAGAAGGTCACTCTTATAATAATATATTTTTTTAAATTTAAATATAATTTAAAGCTATCTTAGCCTTTAGGTCTTTTCTTAATTAAATAGTATATAATAATCTTTCTAAATAATAGTATCTTAGCTTTATGCGGTTAGAGAGATATTTTATAGTAATAATATAATACTATATAACTATTACTCTTAGTATTATATAATTAGAGTAGTATTTACTTTAGTATTATATAGTCATAGCTTACTTCTCTAGCTTTATATAGTTTAAAGAGATAAAATTTAGACTCTCTATAAAAAAACTCTCTTTACTCTATATAGTAGAAATTAATTCCTAATTAAAAAGCTATTAATAAAAAGAGAAGACATCTCTTACTTCTTTTTACTATTAGTTATTTAGTTACTAACTATATAGTATATAAGAGCTACTATATAAGCTCCGTGTATACTAGCTAGATTACTTAATAGATAGTTTTTATAAGGCCTAGTTAATAAGATATTATATATCTATAAGCCTTAATAGCTTTATCTAGTATTTATATTTTTATTAAAAAAGAATTTTTATAAGCTTATTTATCAGCTAATTACTTATTAATAGTTATTATATTATAATTATATTTTTTTATACTTTTTACTGTAGCTAGTTCTGGTGTATATTAATATACTTAAGTTATATTTTTAGCTTTAGTACTTTAGCTATAAGAAGCTTAACTATTTATTTATTATTATAAAATAAAAAGTGCTAATTACTAGAATAGAAGCTAATCTCTATAAAAGTTTTCTACTATTAAATAAGATTAGTAGTAGTAGATAAGATAGCTAGTAATTTAAACTTAGTTATTAATTTAGTAACATAATACTATAGATTTAATTTCTAGTTAATAAATTCTCTATAAAGAAAAAAGATAAAGCTTTATAAGCTTTTTTATATAGTTTTATTATCAGCAAATAAAGCATTAAATGCTTTATAAAATATAGATGCTTTTTTATTCTTTATATAAATCTCTAATACTAAAACCTTTATATTATACTTAATTATAAGTAACTTTATATAAATTAGATATCTTAATGCTTAAAGCGCTGCTTTTAAGTGCTTATTAAAAAAATTTATAAAAAACTTAATAAGCTTAAAATAAGTTTTAGTAACGTTTAGCCTAATAGTATTAATAATATATCTAATTAAATCTATTATTTAAGTATAGTAGTATAGTTGAGTGTGATTTACTAACTTATATATAAAAAATAGCCCTTTAATAGGCAAGAGTGTTACTTATAGTTTCTATTTATTAATAAATATAAATTTACTAGCTAATTTACTAATATAGCTATCTTAATAGAGCTAGATTTTAGTATTTTATTAATCACATATTACTTAAATTCTATAAAAAAGTAATAAATCTTCTAGTGCGTGTATCTAATAGCGTTTAAGAAACTTATATTTAAAATTATTAAGATATTACTAATAGATAGGCTTAGCTAAAATAATAATAATATCTATATAAAAAAATACTAGTAGTTTATTATTAGTGTAAAGGTAGTTAATGTCTGGAATTATCTATAATCCTAGCTTTTTAAGCGTTTTTATAAGTTCTTTATACTAGAGTAATAGTAAGATTTTTAATTTATATAATACTTAATATAACTACTAGATATAGCCTACTTCTTTAAATTCTACTAGAGATTAATAAAATACTTTTTTATAAAGCTTTATATTAGTAAAAATTATTAATAGTATTATACTAGTAAATCTCTAGATTAAATACAATAGCAATTACTATTAAGGCTCTAAATATATAAATTACTAGAGTTACTATATAAGTCTCTTTTTATATTAATTATAGATTACTTTATATATATAGTTAAGCTTTATACTTAATGAAATAGCTGTTTAAATTAAATTTATATTTAAATACCTAAATTAGTAGCAGAATTTAATTACTAGTAATATTTAATTTTAGAATTCTAGTAAAAGCTTTTTACTACTGTAGTATGTTAATTTCTTATTTTATACTATCTCTAAAGCTATATTAGTAAGTATGATTAGCTAGTTCTTAAAATATTTTTAGCTCTAAAGATAATTTATCTTAATAAAGTTATTTTATATAAATATATGTTAAGAATATATAAAAGCTACTCTAATAGCTTATAAAGGCACTAATACCAACAGTAATAGTATAATACACTTATTTTAACTTTTTCGCTTATTTTAATTCTTTAGGAAGGATATAGAAAGTGCTAGAATTTACTACTATAGTTTCTTAATTTAATGCAGTATTTTCTTTTACTCTTTTCCTAAAGGATAATAGATTAAGAGAACTTTTATTATACTTACTAAAATAATAGCACTTATTAATAGTGTAGATAGTAGTTCTAGAGATTAAATAATATTAGAGCTAAAAGCTAAGTTATTTTTTAGTATAACTAAAAAGCTACTATCCTAAGTATTTAACTCTTACTTAATATTAAATTTAGCGTATAGAATAAACTCGTTTTCTGAATCTTTTTTTTCTACTATATCTTTGTTAGTATTTAGCTAGTTAATTACTTATATAGTATCTAGTAATTATTTAGAAATTATATAGGCTTTTAAATTACCTTTAGAATTATAAAAAGTATTATCTTTAAAGGTAATATCTTAAGATCATATGACTTTATTTTTACTAGAGATCTAAATATAATAAATATTTATAAAATTATAGTCTACTAAATAGCCTATAAGAGCGTATTTAGTAAGCTTGTCTTTTTAAGTAATTTTTATATATAGTATATAAACTCTACTACTAAAGATATGCATATAAGTAATTAATAGCTTATATTTATATATTATTTTAAATAATATTTTCTAGCTTAAGAAGTGTGTTAATATATAGTCAAGAATATAGTCTACTATAATATATACTTCTAGTGCTAGTAATAAAAGAAGATTTACTACTACTAATATAACTCTAGCTTTTTTAATTAAAGATCTTTTTAGGTGTTTTATTGTTTTATTTTATTTAACTATATAAAACACTCAAAGCTTTAGCGTAATTTCTTGTTTTTTATAGAAAAATTATATAAAGTTACTAAAATTATCTTTTAAACTAAAGCCTTACTTAGTATTAGAGATTAAAAATACTATAGTACAGCTATAGCATTTTTTAATTAACTTATTAAGTTTTCAAATAATACTAAGTAGTATTATTTTATTTTTAAGAATAGATTAAATCTATATAGCACAAATTAATAGTAATTATAACTAAATATATTAAGTTTAATAAAATTAATTATAATTTTTTTTAAAGAGTTTACTAGTTACCAATTTGTGTTTAAGTCTTCTTAAAATAATTTTATAAGCTTTTATAATAGAGTAATAATAGTAATTTATTATTACTAATATTATTTTTTTACTTAGTACTTTTACGTCTATTATGTTCTAATGTAATTACTTAATAGCTTTATCTTTTATATATGCTAGTAAATAATAAAAATAGTACTTTCTAATAGTAATTAGCATTCTTAAGATTTAGCTAATTCTTAAGTAAGTAATAAATAAAGTAAAAATTACTACTTAAGTTATAATCATTTAATTAAATAGTGTTTACTATAGAGGTTATTAGTAATATATTAATATCTAATATCTACTATATTATAATAGCCTAACTATAGTCTTAATAACTATATAATTCTAGTTTGTAAATTAATAAAGCATATTTCGACCTAAATTAAAATAAATGCCATTAGATGCTAATCGCGATAGTAAGATAATATTAATAAAAAAGCTAAAAATATAGATAATATTATACAGCATTATATTAGCTAGTTTTTTTTTAGTATTTTAAGATTAATTATTACTTTACTAAAAACCTTAATTTACTAATAGAAGCCTCCTGCTATTAGATAGTTATTTTTAGAGATAGAATATATAAATATAAAATTATTAGTATTATTATATATATAAGTGTTAACTACTAGGTTAATAATAAAGCTATATAATAATAAATAGCTATCTATCTCTATAGAGAACGTAATAAAAGAGATATAAATTATATATATAAAAAGCAATTTTAGTATTTTAGTAGGGTATTTTAAATTAAGATTAATACTATAAATAGTTCTAGTATTAGAAAATAGTAATACTAGTAATAAGAATTTTTACTTTATATATTACCTTTTCTCTCTTTCTTAAATTCTTTTAATAATTCTTTTAAAGTTTTTGCTAGTATTAATTTTTCTTTTTACTAATTTACTAATCTTTAGATTATAGTTAAAATTCTTATTACGTATATTAGAGTTAATATAGCTGTATTATCTCTATAAATAAATTTCTTACTTATAAAAACTTTTTAATCTTTTTAGTGTGCTAATATTAGGTAATTAAGTTTACTTATAAAATTTTAATTACTTTTCTTTATCTAAAGTAGCTGCAGCAAATGTGCTGTAATTAACTAAAATAGTAGTTAATATATATATTATCTAATAATACCTAACAAAATTAGCTAGTATAGTTATAAATTATAGGTTAACTAAAGCTTTAAAGCTTTCCCTAGTTTCTTTTTATTAAACCTAAATTACTAAGATAGCTGTATAGGCTAGCTTAATTAACTTAATAGCATAAATAAAATTCTTATATATAAAAAAACTAGTAATAATTAAAAGCTTAGTAACTAAAGCTTATAGATAAACTATTTTATAGTTTATTATCTATTTATTAATATTAGCTTAACGTGTATTAAAAGGCTTAATAGCTTAGTATTTAATCTTAATTTATAGCTCTCTATTAGCATTTATTAGGTAGAGTATTTCTTTAAACTTAACTAGTTTCTTATATATTATCTTATAGTTTTCTAGTAGCAGTAAATATTACTTTATAATATAAATTATAATATATTTATTAATTTTCTTAAAGGTGTTTTTCTAGTGTTAATATTTCTTTACTTTTTTAAAATAATTTTAGTAAGCAATTACTTAGGCTATTTGCTATTTACTTAAAATTATAGCTTTACTATTATTAGTACTGCTATAGATATTAGCTTAAAATTCTATAAACAGATTTAGCTTTTTAATTTTAATATTAGATTTACTAGGATTAATATAATCCTATATATCTCTATTAGTAGTAATTCTTTTGATGATAATAAGCTATAGTTTCTAGTTAGTTAATAAAATAAGAAAAGATTTTAAGCGCTCTAGGTTAGTAAAAGGCATAATAATTATAATTATAGTTTAATTAAGTAAGCAAATAGAAGCCAAAGAGCAAATAAATAGATATATTATATTAAATATATAGTAGATAGATAGTGATAGGTTAAATAGTATAAACTAAGCTTATAATTATTATTATAAATTAAGCTTATTAAGCAGCTAAGAGACTAAACAAGATTATATTAAAAACCTAAGAATCTAAAAAGTAAAAAGAGTCTATATATAGTAAAAAATTACTAAGCTAGTTAATAGTATATCCAACCAAGAGGTCACTCTTATAGTAATAATAATTAAGTTAATTAAAATAACTAAAACACCTTTACAGAGAGTTTTTATTTTAAGTAAATAAATTAAAGAATTATAAGCTAATAACACTAAGCAGGTTAAAAAGTATAATATTAAGATTAAATATATTACTTAAAGAAAGAATTTTATAGTTAGTAAGAGTATTAAGCTATTATAATATCTTTAAAACTCTATATAAGCTACTATAAGTAGAAGTAGTAATATAATACTAAAAACTTTAATCTTAACTATTTACTATTATAGTACTTATAGATTATTAAAATATAATAAAAAAACTTATTCTGCACTTAAAGAAGCCTTTAATAATATAGTTATCATTTAAAATTAGCTTATAATAGCATAATTTAAAATATTTAATATAGTATTCATAACACTAAGAAATACACTCATGATTTAGTAATATTTATAGTTTAGTAATTAACTATATTATCTTTTATTCTACTAACTAATTTGATTACGTAGTACCGTGCTATTATGTAATATTATATAAAAATATTCTTCTATATAGCACTCTAGCTCTGTATCTATAACATATAATCTATTATTAAAATTCTATTCTTATTTTTTTTTTAGTATATATAGTTAAATCTTTTTATTAATTACTAAGAAAGAATTTTTTAAAAATACTTAATAAAATACTAACTATAAGCTTAATTTTAATATTTATTATATTTTTTTAAATATTATTTTTTTACTTTACTTTTTAAAAATACTACTATAGTATAATTTATTAAAAATATTTACATTTTTAATTTTTATAGTAAGTAATAGTTTAATTACTTTATTATATTTATTATTATTATTTTTTAGTAATATTTTTAGGTTGTTTTAATTAAAATATATTATTTATATAATAGAAAAGTAGTATATATTAGTTTATTGGTTATTTTAAATAAAGTATAAAGTACTAAAACTACTTAAAAATATATAAAATAAAATAACTATTTTCTTATAAGTTACTTAACTATAAATTACTATATTTATAAAATTTTTTTTTAACTTTTATAATATATATAGTTTTTTTAATTAAATTTTTGTTAAAAATTTTTAATACTATTTTTAACTAGTTTTTATTTTTTTTTAAATTTTTAGTACTATTTTTAGTACTTAGTTTAATAATTAAATTTTATATATATTTTTATTAAATAATTTTTTATTATAGTAATTATTTGATATAAAGGTATTATAAACAAAAAGTTAAATACTTAAAAAAAAGTATTAATTTATTAATAAGTATAGTACTAAATAATAATTTAAAATATTATATAAAAATAAGTTATAAACAAAAATAGTTAAGTAAAAGTTTATATACTATTACAAAATTAATACATAATTATATAATGTAAAAAAAAGTTTATACAAAAATTATAAAAAACTTTTTAATATATTATAAATGGTTACTATAATAGTACTTTTTTAATAAATTTAAACTTTTATGAAAAGCTTTTATATTTAGTTTTAAACTTAAGTTAATTTAAGTTTTAAATTTTTTTTTAAATAATTATATTTTAAAAGTTGTTTATAAGTTTTTAATTAAATTATTATAATTAGTTTATTTAGCTAAATATTTATAATATTTTTGTTTATAATTTAAATACAAAATTTTAATTTATTTAATATAGTATTTATATTTACTTTTAACTTTAATAAATTTAAGTAATAAGTTCTACTAACTAAAAAAGTATTTAAACTTAAGTATAGTAAATTACAGTAATAGTATATAAAAAATTAAATATATATTTAAAAAGTTTAATTAATTTACAATAAAATATATAAAAAAGTTATTTAAAAAATATTGTATTTTTTTAAAATTTTAAAATTTAACTTTTTAAATAGTTGTTTTATTTAAATATTTTATATAATAAACTAATTTTTTTTAAATTAATTATTAAATATTAATTATTTTCTTTACTATATAGTTAGTTTCTAAAGCTTATAATACTTAATAAAATATTTTTAAATTTTTTATAAAAAAATTAAAATTTATTTAAAAATATTAGTTTATATTAACTAAAAATAAAAAAGTTTTTATAAATTTAAATATATTATTATTAGCGTTACCTATATTAAAAAAAAGTTAGTTTATTTAATTATTTTATTAATAGTTTATATATACATGCAAAACTTATTTTATTATATTATAAAATTTTTTATTTAACTATTAATTTTTAAGTAATATATAAAAAAATTGTTAAAATTTAATTTATAGTTATTTATAAATTTATTATAAGAAGTAAAATAAATTGTGTTTTTTATTAATTTAATATAATTATTTTTAGAAAACTATAATTTATTTATATATACTAATAAAAAAAGTAAGTAATATTTGTAATAATTATTTTACTATAAAAAATTAAGTACTAGTATTTTATAAAATAGTTAGCTATAATTATAATATTAGTATAGTATTTAATTTTTTTTTAAAAAAAATAAGTAAAAGTTTTAAAAGGTTTAAATTTTTATTAAATATAATAATAAAAAACATATTAATATATTATTTTAAATATTTAAAGTTAATAATATTTGTATTATAAAACTTAAAAAGTTTTTATAAAACTAAAGTAATGTTATAAAAAGCTATAAGTAATAATATTTAAATCTATAACAAAATTAGATTAGTTTACTATATATAAAACTTAGGTAGTTATAAAAGAAATTACTAAAAAAAGAATTTTATTTAGAGAAAATAGATAATATAGAGGCTAATAACTAACATAAGCTAGCTAACTAAATAGCTAGATAACTAAATAGCTAGCTATATATATAATATGGTATATATAACAGCATATTATTACAAGTAACTACTAATAAAAAAATTATATATAAGTTAAAAAAGCTTAATTTTAAATTTATTATTATTTAGTATTACTAGCTAGTTATAATAGTATAACTAGTTTTCTTTAGTTTTTATACTTAAATTTTTTTTTAAAGTATTAAGTTTTATTTTGTATTAGTACTAAAATATTTTAAATAAATTTATTATTAAGGTATTATTTATTAAAAATTTATTAAAAAAACTTTTTTATTTTAATTAAATTTAATTTCATTATGTTATTAAATAGTTTAAAACTAAAAAGTATTTATTATTTACTATAAAAGTAAAGTACAAAGTTTTTAAGTTTTAAAATTAAATAAAGTATTAATTAATTAATTAATTTCTAGTTATAAAGGTAAGTAGAAATATTTTTTTATTTACTAATTAATAGTAATTATATAATATTATGCTATTATATAATTATGTATAAAGTTATATTTTTATACTATACTTTAAAGTATATTTATAACATATTTTTATTTTTTAAAAAAACTTTTACATTTTTATAAAAAATCTTTATTAAAAGAACATTTATTTAAGTTTAAAGTTAAGTAAACTTTTTTTTTTAAGTTTTTAATTAAAGTAAACTTATTAAAATTATAAGTACTATTTATATAAAAATACTAGCATGTAGTAAAGTACTATTCTATTTTAAAAACTTTTAATTATATAAAAATAACTATATTTAAAGTATATAGTTAGTTATTAATATTTTAGTATAATATTATTATATATTTACTTTTATTATATAACATATAACGTTTAAAAATATAGTAATATTAAAACTATAAAACTTAACTAAATTTTTTACTAAATATATATAGTAGCTACTTAGTAAAGTAAGTTTAAAAATATTACTTATAATTATTATAAAAATAAGATACAAATCTTTTATGTTTTAAGATTAAATAAAGTATCAATTAATTAATTAATTAATTTCTAGGTATAAAAGTATATAGAATTTTTTAATTCACTAACTAATAGTAATTATATAATATTATACTATTATATAATTTTATATAAAGTTATTTTTTATACTATGTTTTAAAGTATATTTATAATATTATTAAGTTTTTTAAGTATGTTTTTTAATTTAAAGCATTTTATAAATAGTAAATAAAAGTATTTAGTTTTTTATTTTACTTACTATAATAATATAGAACACCTAAATAAATATTATAAAATACTAAAGTAAATATTACTATACGTAATATTTTTTAAGATATAAGTATAGTATTATTATTATAAGTATAGTACTATTACTATATAAGTATAATATTATTATTATACTTAGACTATATTTATATTTTAATAATATTTAAGGTTATAAAATAAAAAGCTTACTATCTACTTTTTAGCTTAATAGAATTTAGTTTTTGTCAGAAGGCGGTAGAGTATAGATAAGGTTAATAACTATAATAATAGTATATAATATAAAATAGATTATAAGACGTAGCTTACAGAGCTACGTATAAAGATTAAAGATAAAATATATATAAGATTCTAAAAATAAGAAAGCCTGTATAGCCTGTATAGAGACTCTATACAGTACTTAATCTAAATAGGCTTAGAAATAATAGTTTTTATAGAACCATACTATAATAGTACTTTTTTTCTTATAACTATAGTCTTTATAGTTACTTTAGGGGCTAGGCTTTTTAAGGTACTATTAATAAAATACTTAAATTATATTTATAGTATTCTCTATTTAATAGGTAAGGGTCTTAGTTAACTTATTATATCTAATTTATTTAACTATATACTTTAGTTATAGAGTGCTATTATAGCTATGGCGGTTCTAATAAAAGTTAATAATCTCTTTAATAAACTACTTCTACTTACTGTTAATCTCTATTAGTAGAGGGGGTAGTATTTATTAGTAAAATAATAAATTAATTACTACAAAGCAGAGCAGACTAATATAGAATATATTATAATAATAAAATTTATTTAATAGTTTAAGATAGTAAGCGTATAGTAATACGGCCTTTATAACTTAAAACAGGCTTAAATTCTTCTAATCTAGTTTCTTTATAAAATATAAAGTCTTAATATTTTAGGCATCTAGCTATATAGAATCTCCTATACGGAATAGTTAGATAGAATAATAGTATACGTTTATCTAGTCTTTATAATAAGCTTATATAGTTAATAGTTTAGCATATAAGTAGTCTATAATTTCCTATATCTTAATTACAAGCTTTTTAAAGTCTTAGTTTTATATAGAGTAGGTAGTAGCTAACAGTTCAAACCTAACTCATAAGTAGAAACTATAGTTCATAAAGAATAAAAAAACAGTAGTACTTTCTAAGTAAATAGAGTTTAAAATAAACTTAACTAATAGTAGTTATTTAAATTAATTATTTTATAGATAGCTAATATATGACTGTAGGTACTACTTAAGAACTATATTAGTTTATTCTAATTAGCCATTAGTTTTAAGATAGTATATAATTAATAGTAGGATTATAATCTGCAGCTAGTAGTTTAAATACTTTTAGAATTTAAAAATAAACTAAAGTTTATAGTTAAAAAGAATAGTACTTAGTAAGCTATAAAGTTTCTATATATATATTAGAAATAAATAAATAGTGTTTTTAATATTATAGCATGTTTAGCAGAGAATTAGGTACTTTATTTTTATTAAATAGTAAATTATAGTTATTACAGCATTATAATAACTACTTAGTAGTAAATAAATAATAAAGTCTATAAACATATTCTTTTAAGCACGGTCCGAAATAGGCAGCGGTTTTAGAACTTTTTAATAGGCTTTTTTTAATAGAATAGTATAGTAATAAATATAGTAATTATAAAGCTAGTAGATAATAAAGTTATATATATAGGGCTAGTAGTACTTATAAAATAATAATTTATATATCTTATTACAGCCTATATAACTAGTAATAGGGCTTTTATAATAGGAATAGAGTAATTCAGCTTTTAGCTTATCCATATTAGATATATAAAGCCTTTTTTTATATTATAAATATTCATTTATCTTAACATACTTAGCTAGTGTTAGGTATTTATTCTTATAGTTTTTATTTTATAAGTTAGTTAGTATAGAGTTAATCATAGAGTTAGTATAATAGTCTTTTTAGAATAAAGTCTAAATCCTTAGTAGTAGCAGGTTTTTAGTTTATTTAGATTTTAAAATAGTAGTAAGTCTAGTAGTAGTAATAGTAAAAATAAAAATAAAAATAAATTTAGTAGATAATAATAGTTTAGTAGCGTATTAGTAAAGCTAGTTATAAATTATTATAATAACTCTATAAACAGAAGTCTCTAACAGATTAGAGAAGTAGATTAATTTTTTTTATAATTAATTATAGCAGGTAAAGTAGTAGCTAGGAGTAATTCTAGGTTTTTTTATTTTAAAATAGTTTAGCTTTAGTAGCGGAGCCTTTTATTCCCCTTTTATAGTAAATTAACTAACTTTCTAGTTAAAAAGTCTAGCTTTACGTCTTACTTTCCAGGATAGTATATAATCTTAAAGTTAAAATAAAATAGGAATTCAGACTAACGGGCTTAGTAGTAGTTTAGTAACTTTATTATTATAAAATACTTTAGATTATAATAGTTTATAATTACTATAATTAGTAAGGCGCATCCCTTAAGTTCTAGTTACTATTTTTTAAAATAGTAAATAATTACTAGTAGTTTCTTATTATAAATCTTATAATTACACTCTGTTATTAAGTACTTTTTTAAGAAGAATATAATAAGCTATAAAATACTATTATCTTTATATTATAATAGTATTCCCGTAGAGACGTAGTTAGAGCCATTTGTTTTAATAATAACTTCTTTTTTTTAATTAAATAGTACTAAAATAAGTACTATAGTAAATACTATTTTTAGTCTCTAAAAAACTTTCTTATAGCTATTATTTTAGTTAAATAGTATATTCTTCCGCGTTAGGCGGACTAGTAGAGTAGTAATATAAAAGAATTCTTATATAAAGCAGTAGTAGAAGTTTATAAAGCTAATAAATATCTATATATTTATAATATAGATTAATATTACTTAGCTAGCTACTATTTTAATTTTTTTAAGGTCCATATAAATACCATTACAGCCTATAATCAGGCCTAGAAATTAGATTTTATTTATAAAGAATTTATACTTTTCCGCTTTTACGTGTAGGCCTGCCTCTTATAGGCTTTTTAATATTAAATAAAAAGATTCTTTATATTTAGTATAAGTACAGCTATAGACTAGAATATTATCTATATAGATAATATAAAAGCGGTCTAGATATTTCTATAAAATATTATTTATATACTGCTAGAAAGTTACAGGAGTATCTATTAACCTAAATAATATTACTAGTATCTTATATAAGCTAAAATAAGTTCGGAATATTGTAAGCTACTTTTAGCTAGCCTTAATACAAAGGTTATTAAAGGCCTATAAAATATTAATCTTAAAAAAATATTATATTCCCTTTAAATTATTTAATAGTTCTTTAGTTAGTGGTAGTGGGTAATAGTTTTTTACTATAATTTTATTTAGTATATAATAATTAACGTAGAATTAGAGTTCTCTATTTACCTTTTTTATAAATAGAACTAGAGATGTGGTTAGGAAGCTATTAAAATAAATAAATTCTTTTTAAAAATTCTTATTAAACTATTCCTAGAGTACTTATAGCTTTATATAGGATATTAAATATAGATAGCTAAAAAATAGGGTTTTTTCTTCTATTAGCTAAATATTATAGTTATATAAGTAATACAACAGCAAGTTTTTAGCTTTTTCTAGTAAAAAAAACTAATAGAACTAAAATAGAAATTTCCGGATATCAGGTAGGAGCTTCTTTTATAGGTTTATACTCTTAATTACAATAAAAGCTTACTTAATATCCTTTATAAAAATAGTAAATAAATAGTAGCTACTATAATAAGCGTATACAGCGTAGGCTTTTAGGGATATAAAATAAATATTTAATTTCCTACAATCCTCCTAATTACAGCAGGATTTAGAGATTAATTTCTATAGAATAAAAATAACCTTATAAGTCCACGCTAGAGTAGATAGAATTTTATAATAGTTATAATAAAATAAGCTATTAAATATAAGAATATTTATAGTTTAGTTAATTTAAAGGTTATAATACTATAGTTAATATACTCCTAGCATAATAAAGTATAACCCTAAAATAGTTATAAACAGGCAGATTATTTTAATATAGTTATTAATATAAAGTCTTATAATAATATATAAGGTAATAAGTCTGCTGTAGAACTTAGTTTTATTTATAATATTAAAATAAAATAGTCTCTTTAGCTGTTCTAGCTAGAAGCTTATAGAAATAACTTAATTTTAATTAACGAAGTCTCTTTTAGCTCTGCTATTAATAAGGCTATAGATAATAATAGTATAGCTAATAGACTATATTAAATATCTAGTAATAATAGAAGTTAGTTTAATAGGTAGTATAAAACTATAAAACTATAAATTAAGCTCTTTCTTAATTAATATCTTATAAACGGTGATAGCGGAGATCTTATAAGAATATAGTTTTAAAACTAAAACATAACTTAGCTATAGCTTAAGGCTTTTACTAGACTATATAATAAAGAATACAATAGAGTACAGAAGTAAGTAAAGAAATAAATAGAAAATAAAATTAGTAAACTAAATAGTATATAAGTAAAGATACTTTAGAACTAGCAGGTATTAGAATAAAGATAGTAGATAATAAAATAGCTTTTTAAACTATAGTAGTAGTATTCACAGTATTTCTTATAGCTCTAGCTTAAAAAGTTTAGTTAATAGTAATAGCTTAGATTTATAAATTTAGCAGTAGGAACAGTAGGAACAGCTGTTAGTAAAAAAGTAATATATTTCTAAATTATAAACTAGAGATTATAAGTCTTATAGCTATTTATAAAAGCAGCTAAGTTATAATAACAGTAGTAATTCTTAAGATCTTATAAATAGAATAGTACTAGTAGTTTAGTAATAAATTATAAAGTAGTATATTCTATAATTCCTTAAAAACAGCATTCTCTAAAAGAGTTAGTAAGAAGTCTTTAAACATATTAAATTTAAGAGCTAACTATTAGAATTCCGCTAGAAAAACACTAAATTCTTAATTCTTCTAGTAAAGTTTAAATAGATTCTATTAGGTATTATAAACTTAATTTAAGTCTCTATAGGCTCACTCTAGAATTTCTAGTATTATAAAATAATCTAATAAATAATAGATACTATTAGTAATATATAGAAAGACTTATTTATATAGTATATTTTTAAGTCGTTTATTTACATAAGCCATGTAAAATTCAGCAGTAAGGAAATAATCTTAATTTATAATTATCTTTATATAAATCTATACTATAAAGTATTAAAAATTATTTTAGTTACTACTAAACCTATCAGGGTTAGATAGACATTCAGAAAAAATATAAATTAGAAATAAAATAAAAGTAAATAGAGAAGGGATAGTTATAGATAGTTTAATTTTAATTAGAACAGCAGTAGAGATAGGGATAGAAATAAAAGTAAAAATAGTAAAAGTAATAAATATTAGGCTTTTAGACTATAGCTATACACATAGGTCTATAATCTACTTTTAGATTTTTTATAGCTTTTTTTTTAATAGCTATAAACTCTTAAGTATTATAACTTACTTATAGAGGTTTATTATCTCCGCTATAATAGCAGTAAGTTACTATAACTAGCTTTTATAAATACTATAAAGAACTATAATATAGTCTAGCTATTTTTATAGTTATTTTTATATAGATTATAGGAATTTATCTTTGTTTTATAGGACTAGTAGAGATTATAGAGCTATTATATAAAAATAAAGCTACATAATATTAAAAAACAATAAAGTATAAATAAAGTTAGTAACTATAATAATAGTATATAGTATAAGATAAATTATAAAACGTAGCTTACAAAGCTACGTATAGAGACTAAGAATAGAATATATATAAAATTCTAAAAATAAAAGGGCCCGCACAGCCTATGCGGAAGCTTTATATAGTATTTAATTTAAATAAACTTAGAAATAATAGTTCCTATAAGACTGTACTATAATAGTTTTAGTTTATATTATATATATTTACTTACTATTATATTAACTCTCTATTATACTTACTTAGTATATAATTATAAAATTAACTTAAGATAAGTATTTAATTCAGTAAACTTATTAGTAGTTAAATTACTTTATTATAAAGTACTAAAATTTTTTATAGTTACTTAAAACTTAAATTAAAAAAGTAGTATTTTTTAATTTAAAATTTTATTATTTAACAAAATATATAATAGCTAGTAGTTTCTATTATATATTTTATAATTACACTTAATAAAATTTAGTTTAAAAAAAAATAAACTATAGGCTTTAATTTACTTTTTTTTTTTTATAAAAAAAACGTTAGTAATTATATAATTTAAAAAGTTAGCTTTTATAATAATTAGTAACTTAAAATTAAAGTATTAAAAATTAAAGTTTTTATAAATATATATTTTAAGTATTTAAATTTTTTAGTAAATATTATTAAATTTAAATTAAATACTTTTTTATTAAAAGTATAAGTAGAAATGTAATATAAAAAAAGGTATTAATAAATTATTAATAAAAGTTAGTAAATTTTAAAAATATTTTTACATTTTTTACTTTATTTAAATTTAAGTTAATTTCTTTTATTAAAATTATATACGTAAAATAGGTAAATTATTTTTAATAAAACTTATATTTATTAATATTAAGTTATAAACTACCTTTATTTAAAGTTTTTAAAACTTATTTTATGTTTTAATAAAGTTTATATAAAAAATTACTATAAATTAAAATGTTATTAACGTAAACTATATAAAATATATTAAAATATAGCTAAAAACATTATTTATATAATACTAACTTTATTTAGTATATTAACTAGTTTTAAAAGTATAATAAAATATTTAAATAAGCTATATTAAATTTAAAAAGTAGTTAGCTATTTATTTATTTTTATAATATAAAAATAGTTAAAGCTTAAAATAACATTTAGTTTTATATAATACTTTATTTTACTAACATATAATAAAGTTTCTTAAATTAGTAAAATTAAATAGTAGTTTTTAATAGTAATAATATATAAAGTTTAATAGTTTATATAAAATTAAAAACTTTTATTAAATTATTTTGTAAAAATAATAAAAGAAAATATAAGAAAAAAACTTACTTTAATAAAACGTTTAGTAAAATATTTATTAAAATACTTTTTAAGTATTTTTAGTTTATTTTAAAACATTTTATAAAAAAGTTTAAATTTAAGATATTTTTTTAAAAGTAATTTTAAAGTTATATAAACAATATTTAAGTGGTTTATTTACTTTTTTATATAAAAATTTTTTTAAAAATAATATAATACTTTTTAAAAGCTTTTGTAAATAAGTTTATATAAATTTTTAAAGTTAAGACCTTATTAATATTAACTATTAAAATATTGAAAATTTCGTATTTATATTTTTAAACTTATTATATAAAAAAGCTATTTAATTAATTAAATATTTATATTTAGTTCAAATTTTATAAAGTTTTTATTTAATTTAGTATTAAATTTAAGTACATAGTTAAGTAGTAATTTAAATTTTAAATAAAAAAGTTTTTTTTTAATAAATATTAAGTTTTTATAATTAGTAGTTTATTTTAATTAACTAGTTATTATATTAAGTTTAAAGAGTTAGTAATAACTTTAAAAAGTAAATTTAAGTATATTATATATAAATAGTATTAAAGTACACACTTTTTTGTAAAATGTTTACTAAAAGTGTTTTAAATAAGTAACAAATTCTCTTAAGTAAGTTAAAAATTAAAATATATATAAATAGTAATTTTAGTAATAAAAAGTATTAAAAAATAATTTTTATAAATTATAATTAAAGTTAACTTTAATTTTTTTTTTAAAGTTAGTTAAAAATTAATTTATAATTTCTTATAGCTACTATAAAAAGGTAAATCTTTTTAACGTAATTTATATAATAATAAGTTATGTTAATTATATATAAATATAACTTCTTTTAAGTTATTTACTATTAAAACTAATAAAATATAAAATATTTAAAAGTAAAAAAAAAATTGAGTTTTTAAGTACTAACTTATATCTACTAATATAACTTATATTAGTTACTCTAATATTAAATAAAGTAATAATAAAATAAAATAAGTTATGTTTTTAAATAATATATAAAATGTTTACTTAATAACTTTAAAAGTTAATTAATTAATAAGTAGTTTATAAATTAATAAAACTCTAGTATTAAAAATATTTTAAAATATAACTAAATTTTAAAACAAAGTTTTTAGTAAACTAACTTAAAAAGTTTAAAAAAAAATTTATTTATAAATTTTTTCAAAAATAAAAATAAAAATACTTTAATTATTAGAATTTAAATAAGTTTATAAATTAAAGTTTTAATTAAAAAATTAAAAAATTTTAAAAAATATAACTATATTTATTATATTTAAAATATTAGCTATTATATTTTTAAACTTTTTATTTAGTTAATTTAATAAAAGTATAGTTAAAAATATTAATTTTTATAATACTAAAGTTTTTTTTTAATATAAGTTATAACTTTTAATAGTATAATATAAAAAAGTACTAAAAGTTGTTATTACATAAAAATATAAAGTTAGTATAATTATTTAGTATATTAAAAATTTTAATATTTATTATTACTTAATATTTATTATTATTTAATAATTTTTTAACTATATAATTAAGCTAATTTTATTTTATTTAGTATTAATAGCTAGTTTATAAAATATAGTAAAATAAGTAGTAAAACTCTTTTATTTTTACTAAAATAAATTAAGTTTATTTAAAGTAGTACGTTTTTTATTTAAGTTTTTATATATAATTTATAAAAAAGTAATTAATTTCTTTACTAAGTATATATTTTTATTTATATAAAAGTTTATAAATATTACTAGATTTTTTTTTAAAACTATAAGTATATATAAAAATATTAAAAGTATTTAGTAAAATACTAGTTAGTATTATTTTTAAGTTTATAACTATTAGAAAGCGGTAGAGTATAGATAAGGTTAATAACTATAATAATAATATATAGTATAAGATAAATTATAAAATGTAGCTTACAGAGTTACATATAGAAGCTATAAATAGAATATATAAGATTTTGGAAATAAGAAAGTTTATATAGCTTATACAGAAGCTTTATATAGTACTTAATTTAAATAAGCTTAAAGATAACAGTTCCTATAAGACTATACCATAATAATAACAAAGTTTTTTCATAAAAGTATATAGATTTTAATTTTAATTTTTTTAGCAAATATTAAAAAGTTAAGTAATTAATTAAAATTTGTTTTTATTAGTATTATAGTAAGTTTTAATATAATAGTTAATTTTATACTTTTAATTATAATTTAAATTACTTCTAAATAAATTAATAATAAAAACTAAACCTTTTTTAATAAAAAAAATAGTAATAATAAAAGCTAAGTATATAAATACTTACTTTATTTTATTAAATTTATTATAAAAAGTTTTTATACTTTTTTAATATTAGGTTTTTTATTTTATTAAAAATATTTATAAGTAATTTATTACTTATTTTTAGAATTATAAGTTAAAATATAAAGTTTTTAAATTTTTTAATAAAGTTTAAATTATTTATTATAAAAAATTAGTAAATGTAATATAATATTATAATAATATTATAAGCAAAAAATTAAATAATTAAAAAAAGTATTAATTAATTACTAATATAGTATTAAGTAATAATTGAAAATATTATATAAAAAAATAAAATAAGTTATAAATAAAAATATTTAAGTAAAAGTTTATATACTAGTATAATACTAATATATAATTATATAATATAAATACAAGTTTATAGAAAAGTTTTTATAAAAAGTTTTTAGTATATTATAAATAGTTATTATAATACTATTTATAATACTTTATAAATGTTTTTTTTATAAATTTTTTTTATATTATATTTTTATATATTAATCTTATACTAATATATAAGTTTTTATTTTAAATATGTTTATTTATAACTTATAATAATATTTTATTATATAGTTATAACTTTAATAATATAATAAAAAATTAATATAATAGTAAGTAAATATTATATAAAATAAATAAAAGCTAAATTTTATTAAATTAAAAAGTAAAAGCTAAGTTTTTTATTTTATTATTTTAAATACTATTAAAATATAGATATATATTACAGGTTGTTAACTTACTAACGTAATGTTAAACTAATAACTAGTTATTTAATTAATTATATAATGTTAATTAGTTCTCTTACTTCCGGATTAAATAGCTTGTTAGACTTAGTAGAGATTAGTTAAACTTAGTTAAAATAAAAAAAAGCAATATAATAAGTTAAAATTTAATAAAATAGTATTAAACTATTTCACTTAAGGTATAAGTCTTAATTTTAGAGTAATTATAAAGAATTAAAAGTAACTATAAGCTGTTTAATGTTTCATACTTATAATAAATCCCCCATACGTATATTATATACTAATTAGAAGTATATTAAATACTATTAAAGAAAATAAAAAAAGATAAGTTCTTATTTTTTTTATTAATATTTATTAAGTCTATATCTTGCTGTAGCTAGTTACTTAACTTATTTACCTAATCTAAGTACTATTCCCTATAGAACTTGAACTTACTTTAAAGTAATTCTATTTATAAATTCTGCCTTTACTAGTTTATTTCTATCTTTTAATATTATTTGTATATTTTTTTATATTATACTTTCTAGAGCGACGCCTCCTCAGCTGTAGCTTTTTTATTATTATAGTTTATAATATTATTCTCTTTCTTTAAGCTTTTAGCTTAAAGGTTATTCTATTCTTTTTTTTTATAAAGAGTATAAAGGTAGCTAGTTTTTTATATAAAAACTAAGATTATAAGAACCCCTTATACCTTTTCTATTCTTTTAATTTCTTAAGAATGATTTGAGTGGAATCATCCTTAAAATAAGCTTATTATTTAGTAAAAAAGGTCTTAAGGAATAACCATCATATACCGTCCCTATATTCCTATTATTATAATAATAACTATTATTATTTAGTAAATCTAGCTTCTAGGTGATGTTCTAAGTGTATTAATTAAAATATAAAATATAATCTTATAGTTTCATAATCCAAGTAGGATCGGTTAGATTATAATAAGAAGAAGTTTTAATAATAACTCTATACTATAGAAGAGAAATTAATTGCTATAAAGTCTTATAAACTTTATCTTTATTACTAGTTAGCTTAAATAGATTCTTAGAAGAAGAAAATATTCTAGCGTAAGCTTACCTCAATTAACGAAGTTTATATAATAAAAAAGAAAAAGTAAAACTATTAGAATTAATTTAGTATACTACTATTTATAGTATCTAATATTACTTTATCTTTCTTCTTAGGTTTTAAATAGAACGTTTTATATTCTTTATATTTATTAAATATAACTTTAGAGTAAGCACTTGCTGCTTTATCTAATAGTACTAGTTAATTAGCTTTAAATTATTCTTTAAGTTTCTAACTAGCTCTTATATATTATTCTTAGGTCTGTAATTCTTTTATTTAACTAAATACTTCCACTAACACCTAAATTACTAGTAGTTTAAGATTCTTTAGACTTCATACTTAGTAGTATCTTCCTTAAGTTTAAGTTTTATCTATAATTCAGCGTTTTATAGTGCTGGTTCTAATAATAAAATATAAAAAACTAAGTAAATCCTCATGTTCTTAGGTAGTTATAGTTTGTAATTTATAGATTCTATTTATTATTTAATCTTAAACAGTCCTAATTTAATATAATCCAGTTTTCTTAATAGTTGTTTAGTTTTTAAATTTTTTTATAAAAGGAAAACTTTATTCCCTCCCCTAAAAATTAGTCCCTTAACTTTAGACTTATCTTTAACTTATTTGCTAAGATTATTTTTATAGGTGATTTTTTATGCAATTTCCTAATAAAGTTATTATAGTTCTTTAACCTTTTTTCTTATAGATTCTAATATTTTATTTAGTTTCTATAGTTCTTAATAAGCTGTAGGCTTATAACTATAGTTTATATAAAATAATATTTTCCCTATAGTTAATAACTTTATAGAGTTATATATAAACTTAGTTATTAGTAATAAGTTAATCTAATTATCTTATTATTTATTAACGTATATTTATAGATATTATTCTAGTGTCTGGTTTGTTTATTCTGTTTGTTTATTTATTTATAGATAAAATGCTATTAAGAGACAGTATTCAGCCCCTAGTTTTCTAATAAATATTTTTTAGAATATTAACGTGAATAGTTTGTCTCTGTTTGTAATAAATTCTTATAGTAATCTATATCACGTAATTAGTAGTTTAATAAGTATAGTTACTAATTTATCCGCTTTAATTTTCATATGCGTTAGTTTAAAGTATATATACTTTATAAGTCTATCTATTATAACTAGTATCATATCATACTATTAGCCTTAAAAGGTGGTTGTTGTTGGTATTCCTATAATAAAGTCTATTATAACTAATTCTTATAATAGGTCTAGTAAAGGAATTAGTTATATAAGTTTATATTTTTTATATCTTAATATCTTATTCTTTTTGTACTTAATGCATTCTAAAAGAATATCTCTAACTTTTTTTATATTTTGGGAATCCAGAAATGCCTGTTGATCTATTCTATAGTTTTTTTAATTCCTTAATATCCGTGCATTTTAGCTGAATGTTAATTCTAAATAAGTTCTATCTATAATATATCTAGTATAAAAATAGTTTCTATTTCGTGCTATTATAGTTATCTGTTATTATATTCTCTAATTTATTTTTACTATATGTTTTTAATAATAACTACTGTTTTAATATTTATTTATAAGCTTTCCAGGAATCCGTCTAGTCTTTATCTAAATATTATATTATATATTTTTAATATATTTTTTATATAGTTTGCTTATTAACTAAGTGTGTCAGCTACTGTATTTTCTTTTCCTAATTTATAAAGTATTTAAAAGTTAAATATAGAAACTAGTTTCTATTATCTAATCTATTATTAATTTAACTTCTTTATTATTATAAATGCTATTAGATTTTTGTGATTTGAATAAATAATAATCTAATACTTAGCTCCTTCTAAGTAATATCTCTATTTCTTAAATACTTAAACTATTACTAGTAGTTTTTTATTATAAATGTTATAGTTTAACTCAGTAGTTATAAGTTTATAAGATAAGAAATCTATTAAGTGTTTTTATTTATTATTTTATATTTATAATAGGATAGCTCTTATAGCTCTGTTTAACATATCTATATATATCTCTATTCAAAGTTATAAGTTAAATATCTTTAATATTAGTGGTTATTAAAACATTTTTTTAGTATTATAAAAGCGTTTTCTTTATGTTATTCTTACTTAAATTATTAATCCTTCTTAAGTAATTCCATTAAAGGTGATGTGATTTTTAAATAGTTCTTAATAAATTATTAGCAGAATCCTATAAATCCAAGAAAAAAATAAACTTCTTTTATATTTATTAGTGTTAGCTAAAATAGTATATTTTTTACTTTATTAAAATTAACTGCTATTCTATCTTGAGATACTAAGTATTCTAAGAACTTAACTTCTATTCTATAAAATACATATTTTTCCGTTTAAATATATAGTTTGTGTTTTTTAAGCTTTTGTAATATCTTCTTAATATATTTAATATATTCCTCTAGCATTCCATTTATATATACGAGTATATTATTAAGATATACTATTATAAATATGTCTAGGTATTTTCTTAGCATATAGTTAATAATTATCTAGAATATTACTAGTGCGTTAGTGAGTCCTATTGGTATTACTAAGTATTTAAATAATCTATATTTTATTTTAAATATTATTATTTACTTATATTCTTTAGCTATTTATATCTGATAGTATTTATTTTTTATATTAAAAAGACTAAACTACTTAGCTCCTCTAAGCTTATTTATAAGTTCTAATATTAATAGTATAAGGTAATAATTTTTTACTATAGCTTTATTAAGATATCTGTAGTTAATATATAACTTTAATTTTCTATTCTTTTTTAGTATAAAGAGTATAGATAAGGCTATTTTACTTTAGCTTATTTATATATATCTCTTTTATTAATTTTTTTACAGGAACTTTTATAATTCCTTTTATTAATAAATAGGTATTTAATATAATAGTCCTGGCTTTAGATCCGTTCCTTCTTTAAGCGTGATTTTATAGTTCTAATTCTAATATTCTAGTAATTAGTCTTTAGCTTCTTTAAAGAACTATTTTCTAAATTCTTTTTAATATTCCTTTAGTATAATAAATCTGTTTTCACGAAGTGTTATTGTTTTTATCTAAATTATTACTTATTATTACTATCTATAGTAGTTGTTCTTGATTTCTATAATTTTCCTTTTCTAATTAATAGTTAGGTTCTATTATACTAGCTAATTCTATCCTAAGATAAAATCTTTACTATCTAGATTTATAATTTTTATATAGCAGTTATCTCTATAACCTACTGCCTAAATAGTTATATTTCTTATTTAAGATTAATTAGACTTTTTTTAAATACTATTAGACTATTATCTACGCGTCTTACTCACATAAGTTTATTTAAAATTCTAGTTAGTATTTAATATCTTTATATTTATTTATTTAATATTAGTGTCTTGCTAGCTCTACTATTTATAAGTACTAATATCCTATTACTATTAATACATATATTTATATATAGCTTATTTTTATATTTCCTTTAGTTTAGTTATGTGTACATAATTAATATATTTTATCTAACCTTTTCTTAGTTTTCTAGTAGCTTAGTTATAGTCTATGTTATAGATAATAATAAAAAAATAACTATATCTAAAAAGCTAAAGGAACTAGCAATAATAGCTAATAAAGCTCTTAAGTAAAAACGTATATTTAAGCTAGAAAGAAAGAATTATAAGTAAGTATAAGATATATTAGCATAAGTGTTAGTATCATAGGGGTGTATACTTAGGTATTAGGAAATATTATTATAATAATTATCTCTCTTTTAAAGAATGAGTTATAGAGCTCGCTACTTATACTTCTCTAATTCCGTAGTATTTTCTTTATAAGTTACTAGCTAATTCAGTCTTCGTTGCCTTAGCAACGTGAATACAGGTAGTAAATACATAATTTCCTTATTCCTACACTAGTAGTTCTTCTTTTGTAAAGAGATAGTAAAGTATAGAGCTTAAAGGGCTCTAATCTCTATAGTATTTTTCTTTACTTATTAACTCTCTTTCTCTGTATCTATCCTTCCACTTGTATATTTAACTAGTTTAAATTAATAAACTTCTTAAGAGCTTTATTTAGAATAGACTTTATTATAACATTAATAAGATTATTTTTTCTATTAATTTATTAAATCTTTATAATCTCTCTGCGCTTGTATGACTGCTAAAGTGCTATAATATTAATTATAAAACACTTCTCCTTAATAGTACCAAGCTTAACTAAACATTTATATAGTGAGTATAAATTAGTATAAATAATAACTAGAGTATATAAGAATCCTAGTTACTTAGTAATTATCTTAATTATTATATTAATTATAATAGTTATATTAATATTTCTTATTATGCTATAGATTTCAGAAGCTAGTACACTTCTAGTAATTCTCTTACTTTTAGTAGAGCTATAGTAGATAAGGTTTCTCTTAATTATAAATTTATTAGTTCCTATAGAGTCAGTCTCAGTCTCGTTTTTATTTATAAGAATAATTAAGTAGCTAATCTAGGAGCTAAAATCTTTATCATTTATAAAAAAACTATTAATAAATATAAAGAGTTTTGCATGTTTTAGGTTAAGAGTAATATACTTAATACCTCTATTTATATTCTTTATTTACTATTCTAAGCGTTTATTCAATATACAAATATTAACTATAGTTAGATTCTAGTGTTATGCTGTAACTAATAAGTCGAATAAAGCCTCTAGCTAGTAGATTAATATAATATATACACTACGTACACGTTACTTAAGATAATCTTACTATAAATTCTTTTCTTTTTTATTAACTAGTTAAAGCTTCTTGCTTTAGTCTTTCTGGATAAGTTAAATAGTACCATCTAACTTTATTATTACTATATATTTATTAAAAATTAAGTTAGATTTAGTAGATAGCTTATCTCTTGGCTTTATAGTTAAATAAGCCTTTTATAACTTACTATTTTTTAAGATAGTGAATTTCTTAAATACTAAGAATAGTGTATTATTTATCTACATACTAACTACTCTAAAGACTCCTTTTTTAATAGTGATTAATAAATAGGGATTATATAATAAGGTTATTATAAATAATTTCTTCTTATAATACTTATAGTATATAGCCTACTAGTATATTTCTGTCTCCGGAATTCTATATAGCGGTTTTTGTATAATTATAATCGTGCCTAAAGGGATACTAGCAGCACATCTCCTTTAAAAAGTTAACTAAAATTAGGTAATTTAGTATAGTAGTTAACTAAATATATGCTTATATAATATCTTATAGAAACAGCTTAATTTTAAGCTTTATAAGAGACGGCGTAATCGCAATAATAACTTATTAGCTAACTCTTTAAATAGTTAGTAATTAAGTAAGAATTAGTTCTTTATCTTTATTATTATAGGCTTAAACGACGAGTCTTAACTTCTTAAAAGAAATATTTATTACCTTTCCTTTAACTTTATTAATAAGTCTTAAATTAAAGATTTGTACGCCTAAATGCTTAGTAGAGTTATATTATATAAATTTAAAAACTTCTTTTATAACTAGGCTATTAATCTCTTGCTGTTAGGATTTCTTAAATAGGTCTCCTAGAATAGTAATAATATTATTCTTTTATAGCTTTAGAGACAGTTTTATATTAGCTTACTTTTTATAAGTTATAAAAATTATTAAAATCTTATTCTCTTTTATAGCTATAATAAATTGATTATTAAAGTTAGTAATTAAGTAACGCCTGCTGCAGCGGATCTCTTATTAATTTCTTAAATATTAGATATTTCTTAATCCTTAGAATTATTCTTGTTTTTATTATATAATTTAAGGTTCCTTTAGTCATTCTTAATCTTCAGCTTACTTAAGCTATTTAGTAAGGTATAACTTAATAATAGTTAATTAGAATTTAGTAAGTTTTTATAGCATGTCGACTATACAGATCTCTTTATTAATTATAATTAGTTTATATAGTCTCTTTTAGTCTTCCTTTTCACGCCAAACGTGTACATCTAACTAGAGAGATAAGTCTAAAGTAATTTTAGTATTAAAACTATTATATATAGTAAGTGCGTTCTTTATCTGTTTCTTTGTATAAAAATAATAAATCTTTTTAATTACTACACGAATAGCCTCTATTCTCTTAGTAACGGATAGAGATAAAGAGTCTATTTTAATAAGTTATAGATATACGCTAAAAACTAGTAAAGTAGATATAATATTATTAGATTCTACTAAATCATTAACAGTCTTAATAGCTATCTATAATATTATTTTCTTATTAATATACTTATTCTTTAACTCGTTCTGAATAATTTCATATACACGTTATAAGAGTATATAATATCTCTTAACTAGGCTAACACTATTATAAGCTTTTACTAGCACTTTTTTAATCTCAATTACTATTAAATTTACTAACTGCTTGAACTCTGTGGATGTAAAGTTCTTTCTAGTATTATATATAACTATATTTAGGGGACTTAAATAAGTGTTAATTTAGTATATATAAAGTATAGTCTATACCATACGGGCTAACATATCCTTTAGGAATCTAGTAGCTTTAAATATAGTTACTAAGTTAATAACTTATAGTACAGGCTTTCCATTAAGGTACATGATATTAATAATAACTAAATAGTTAAATTTATAATTATTCTTTAATATGAACTTAAATCTGCCTGGGGATTTCTTATATATTTAGTATTAATAATAGAATTTAGTTAACTTTTTAAGAACTGCTATATTAACGTTATGACTAGCTCACTAAAGAATATTAGTTAGTTATTAAACTAAGGGGTGTCTAAATCATTAATGAAGCTAGTATAACTTAGTTTCTATTAAATAACTCTATACTAAAGTCTTTTCTAGTTAATTAAAAAGTATCTAAAGGTGTCCCTATTTGTGTATAACTGGTATAATCTTATTACCTTAAATAAGAATATTCTTAAGGTTGTTAAATCATACTCCCATAACATCCATATCTTAAAGACATAAAAGAAAGGGTGTGTTTGTAAGAATAATATGGAATATAATAGTACTTAAAAAGATAAGTATTTACACAATGCCTTTAATAATAGTAGTATCTTTATTAAATCTAATTCTATTACTTCTGGCCGTTAATGTGTTAAGTTAGATAATAGAGTCTCTCTTTTATAAAGCTAGAACTTATAGTTTACTAGCTAATAAGATTTTAGTAGCTTTACTATCTGGCATAATGCCCTAAAACTCGTACAAAGAGTAGCAATTATTAAATATAAACGTAGAGAGTTTATTTCCTAGGTCTAGTTTAGAAAATAGATTCTATATATCATACTACTTAAACTTATCATCTCTAGTAAACATATAGTAAGTAGAGTAATTATTGAGAATAGATACTGTTGCCATAAAATCAACCTCCTGCCGGTCGGACATACAATCCGCCGGCTTGGCATTTGTCTGCTGTATATAGCCTTTTCTTGCCCTCTAGATTTCAGGTCTTCAATGCAATCTTGTTCAGTCTCTCAGCCGCTCATCAAGCTCAATTTACGGTAACAGTTATGAGCCCGGCTCGTGCTGTTTAACCTACGACTACCAACCCACCACACATTTAACAATCTATCTGGCACTCTCGCCTCCATCTGCTCGCTCAATCAATCCATACTCGCAATCGCTATGCCTCCTACCAGCCTGGAGCGCTCAGAACCTTTTCTTACCTCATCAGCCGACTGGGAACTGTGGCTCATTGTCATCAAAAATATCGCTACTGATAGCGAACTGTGGGACTACATCGATCCTAGCAAATCCGACACTGAAATCAAGAAGCTGGACCCGCCTACAGAACCTCAACCTGATGCTTTTGGGGGCACAGACGGCACTGAAGCTACGATTCCAAGCGAACGGCAGACAGCCTGGGCAATCGCCAATCAGAATTACTCTAGGAAAGCGAAGGAGTACCGACGCCTGAAAGACACCTTCAAGGAAATCAACAAATACGTCACAACCCACATTGCGAAGCATAATCTATTGCTACTGGAGGACTGCCAGACAACGCACAAGAAGCTAGTCAAGCTGAAAGAGATGTTCTGCCCAACGAACGCTGATAGAGAGCTGCAAATCGAGAACGAATACCGAGCTATCAAACCTTTCGATGCACGCCGAGCCAACATCGACAAGTGGGCAACAGACTACGAGGCAGCCTATCTGCGAGCTGCAGCTGCCAAGCTACCAATTATTGCTGGTTTTCGCGCACACAAAGACCTGATTCGTGCGATCAAACCGGTTGAGCCCGCTTATGCTGCCACGTTGGCTATTCAGATTCGACAAAAAGAAATCAACGGAAACTCTGAGGTCCCATCTGACCTACAATTTTCTACTGTACTAGCCGATTTTGTCAGCTATTACCGGACTACACACACGTCAACCACTGCCTCAGTCAATAACAGCGCATTTGCTGCAGCCACCCTAGGAGGAGAGAAGCAAGCAAACTCCCGCAAGCGAGCTCGATCATCTGATACCGACGCACCTGAGGGGTCAGAGTGTCTCTGTGAGCAAGGGGTCCATCTATGGGGGCAATGTGGCTATG